>VZDJ01000084.1:8554271-8673126 GCA_008694505.1 Cyanoderma ruficeps
CGATCCCAGGCCAGCTGCCAGCACTGCAGCCCACTGATCGTATGGCATTAGAAAAGCCATCAATATTGAAACAAAATAAATGACATTAATGGGAAAGTATTAGGCCTTCAGAGCCATGGCTACAAGCAATTATATGGATTCCAAAGGAGGAGGAAAAACAAAAATACCACAAGCCAAATATTAATTTTACGTAGGAAAAACACTAATATAATATTTTGAAGCAAAATCAAACGTATCTCAGAAAACATTAATTTAGCCCCTTACTAAAATATTCCATTAGAATTACAATCATTGCATTTATTTATTTTTTATGTGTTTATGATGACTAAGTGCATTCTGCCTTTGCCATAAAGAGATTTGGTTCTGTCTCTAATGCCATTTGAGTTTCTAGAATTATGTTAAGTGTGCTGCAAAGTGCATTATGTGATATTTCCATTTTGCCGTGGATCATTATTATGAAATGGAAATTATCATGTCCATATTTTGTGCACTTCGCAATTTACAAGCTGATTAGATAAACCTTATTTGGGGGCTATCAGAAAATAGTTATCCTTCAAGCATGGAATATTTTATCAGTTACCCTCTTCCCCTACCAACTATACCAATATTACCTCAACAAGCAAAACACACCTAAAGAGCACATCGCATTCTCTGCTTCTTAGCAATGTTTCTTAAAATAGAGGAATGATATTTTGAAATCCAGAGACATAAACAGATGGAGTAAACCACAAGGTACATACTCAGCAAAACGACAGATGTACAAAGTACTTAAAGAAATCTTGTTTTCCACAATGGTAATACATGCCTTACTAAAAAATCTTGGAAATGTTGAAATAAGCTATTGGCTTTTTTGCACCCTCAGCATTTTTTTCTTAAACAGTCTTTTTAGATTTAAGCATAACATGCTTAACAAAAGAGAAGCTGCATTAAACACTTATTTCAATTTTTCATTTTTAACCTTATAAGCTAGAGTCCAAAATTCATATTTACAGATATCCTATGCCATAGTATGTTAGCTTTTAATTGTTATATTTCCAGCTAATTTTATTCATAAAATCTTTGTTACGTTTCTTTACATTATAGAAATTATTAGTGCTCAGGAATTAATTCTTTGTTTCCAGAAGACGAGTAGCCATTGAACAATGAATACAGGTTACATGGAAAAACAGTTTGTTGTCTGCTCATGTACTTCTCTCGTGCCTGTTATTCCATTACATTCAAATAACAGTACCTTGATACATGAGCATATTCAGCTATGTTCTAGCCTAACTATGGTCCAGTTATTTGTAAGCATTAATTATGGTTCTACTACAAGGACTTGAACTTGCATTTCAAATTTGCAAGTGAAACTTAAGCACAAGCCCCAGCTAAAGAAGTTAGATAAGTATCATTGTAATGAAGGTACGTGCTAGGAATTCCAAAAGGAATTAATCTGGCAGTACTGCTTTTACTTTGAAATTACTGATACAGATCTCACCATTTCCCTGTAACTCAAAAAGATGTTTGTTTGTTTAATGTTTGGCAGGAAAGAAAACAAATTACTGAAAGGTGGTGCAAGCTTGAATCACATAATGCACCAAGAAGAAAGCTAGTAGTAAGAAAGCACTTAATTTTAAAAATTATTTTTTAAATAAACAATAGGGCTGGAACACTCAAAACAAATCCTGTCACACTTTTATAGCAAAGTTGAAAGTTACAAGAGACTCGTCCTGTTTTTCACTGCTCTACCAAAACCAGCTCCCTGGCATTCACCCATACTAAACACTGACATGTTAATTTTACCGTTTTTCTATTACTTTGTTTAAAAAAATCAGGCTTACCTCTCACCATACGTCAAATCACCAGAGCATCGCTGCACAAAAATATTTTACGACACCCCAAAAACTCCTTACCTTGGCGCAGAGCTTCCCCAGGCTCCATGCTTGTCTGTCAGGATGTTGATAATTTTCTGTATGAGTTGTGTTGCAGTCACCTGGTCCCGGTACTTGGCTGCCGTGATCAAATGATGACACATTTTTTCCTCTTCCCGTTTGTCTGCAGAGTACTGGGCACACAGCGACTGGCAAGAAAATAAAAACTTTATTACTCCGCATTTTAATTACACCCTCCAAAGGAAGTTTGATACACTTCATAGTTAATTACTTATACAAAACCCTCGAGAGAAAAGAATTCATCCCATTTTCCCAGTTTGAGAACTGAGGCCCTGTGCAGCTGCCTACAGGAAATTCATCTGGAGAGCCAAGCAGAGGATCTTGGTTTGCCATGAATTTTTTAACCACATCACACACACACACACTCAAAATTTAGCAAAAACCAACATGTTAGTGGCCAGACTGCATAATAAAACATATAAAATAAAAGTGGCTATGCCTATAACAAAGTGAATAGCTTTATAAAAACAATGGCAGATTTCAGAATAATGAATGTCAGCTAGCTGACCACTTCACTCCCTTGACCCTTGAATAGGTTTGGGGAGCCAACTGCTTGCTGTTGCTTATATAAATATATATCTATGAAAGTTAAAGAGAAAAAAATCTCTATTTTTTCAGATAGATAGAAAACAAAATGCATCTGAGGACTTTAAAAATCGATCTTTTCCAGGTGGCTTCTTAAAGTTGAGCACATTTGCAGGCCCGCATGGGAAAGTCAGTAAGCTTCCCAGCAGTATTACACCTGTTGTATAAACATCATCTGCTTACCAACCTGCCCAAAAGAAAATTCTGGCAAATAAGTACTCTAAGTCACATCTACAAACTGAACTCCAAACTACAAGAGAGATTCTTTGTTACAACACTGTCTCATAGTTTTGGGTTTCGCTGACCTTCTGAAAATTTGCCTGTTAATAAAGAACTCAAAAAAACGGGCATCAAATTTTTATCACCCCCTCACCAAAAGCCCATTTTGCTGTACATGAAAACCCACAAGAAATTCAAATATTGGTAGAAACAATAAAGGCTTTTCCCCACCTCATCACTCTCTGTTTGTAATTTCAGTTTTCATCTGGCAATTCCAAAGATCACATATGCCAGACAAAGCATTTCGGCCTTTTTCAATGATTGGATTATTCTATGATCTAGTTAGTGGAATGGACACAAATGTCTGCCTAACAACAAAAAAAATTGCTTTTTCTTTGGGAAGCACAGCTGATGCAGACACTAGTACAATTATTTCTTAGAGGTTAGATATCAGCACAATATCATATGCTTTTTATGTTTAAAACAGTAGCAATGCTTTATCTATACATATGTGCAAGCCTTAGAAACTTGCTGCAAATAAGAAAATCAGCAGGCTATGAATGCTATTTATCCATGTGCATATTTAAATGTCATATAAAGTGACAGAAAGAAAGAATGTAAAAAAAACTACAAATAAAATTTGGCTTTGTGCAGATTTTCACACACACCAGACAACAAAAATGTACTAACAGATGAATACATTTTAAAGAACCATTCTAACGATTTTACCACATTTAGGTATTTCCTCCGAATTTCCCCACACTTTACAGCAATGCTCACCTGATGAGCAGACATCCACGAGGACGGAAGAATAAGCAGCTGACTTTCCAAGTCAATGAGACATCAAAAACTGTCTTTTGTTTTCCTACATGAAGCACTCTACCACCCCTCTTCACAAAAACGTAAGATGACCAAATCATACCCAACACTAAACTGGATTTTTCCAGCCCTTTCTGAACACAGCTGTCTTTTCCAATACATGGAATTATTTTGCAGCCATGATGATTCCGATTTCTCTTCAGCACTTTTTAAATGTTTCACAAGCTGTTATTTTTATGTTGCTTGAAAGGGCAGAATTCTAAAAACAAGTGAATAAGGTAAGCTAAGTAGTAAAATGTTTTAAAGTGCTCTTTAATGGATCCTCCTTTACAATTTGAACAGCAACTTTTCATATCTGACATAAAATCCATAGATATAAATCACATTAGAGGGTTATTCTTTCCCCATTATCAATCTCTGTCTCTTTATGGAACATTAAAGTCACATTTGACCTTAAAACATGATAAAATGGAAATCAAACTCGAATGTTTTGTAAAAGATATAATGAACTTGTACCTCTTTTAAAAAAGTCACTTTATGATGTGATTTTGAACACATTCTTCATTAAATACCAACAAGGATTTTCAAAATGTAGCTGTGACGAACAAAGAAAAAAAATGGTATTTTATTGTCCTGACAACTTCCATGAAAACATAACCAGCCTGTTATAAACTGGAAACAGAACTCCACTTTTCAGGAAATTCACCACTTAATATGAATAGAAATTTCCAATTATATACCAAAACTGAGAGGGTCCCACAGGCAACAATCCCACAAAATTATAACATCACTGTAGGAAGAACTCTTAAACATTGCGCACACTTTGCAACACATATTTTACAAACAAAATCTGAAAGAAGCCAGTTTTGCCAGGTATCTGTCGCATGCATATATAGCTACTAACCCTAAAGAAGTTCTGCAAGAATAACCTTCTCTTTGATCACACAGGTGTCTCACCAGCTGTTCAGTGGTTCAGTTTCTACTCTCAATATATGCCACATATACACCAAAAGAGAAGTTATTTCTCCACCTCCCTCTCTCAAATACTTCGAATAGAAGAGTGAAAGAAGACTGGTTCCACCAAAAGAATCAGAAAAAGACCCATCCTAAAGCAGCCAATCACCACTAGACTATTCTGAAAGCACTAAAAAGTCCCTATTTCTCTTCCTTTTCCATTTTCCAGATGGCAGGTTCACCGGATGCACCACCTCCAAAGATGGAACACCAGGATACAGAGTGGTACACAGTCAGTACTTCACACTAAATCCCCACCATTCCATTTATGTAAAATAGAAATCCAGTTCGATTTCTCTTTGTGCATAACCTCAAAAATGTATTTTTACAGTTTTATTTTTTTTTTCAGTCTTTGATCTCTTTTACCCGCACTGTGCACCCTGTCAGGCCAGAATATAGTTTTACAATTAAGACAGAGTTAAACAGAGTTTTCAAACCTTCCTTCCACTGTTGCCTTGGCCTACATGATTTTTGTGATCTGTTTGGGCAAGCGTGCAAAGGAATTGTAATCACAAAAGTAGTGCAGTCACCCTTAGGATGAAACAAAGCACGAAAAGGAGGAAAAAAATGCACTTTCACATACATACCTCACAGGTTATCTCCAAAAAGTCCTAAATTCAGTGATTGTTGAAAGTTTTACAAAGGGGAAGTGTATTAAGCATGGAATAGAGGCAAGACCCTTGTTTTCCAGCCTTTCATCCAGGATAGAACGAAATCCTTTGCCATCATCACAGAACAGGGTTTCTCCTCTCTCTCATTCTCTGCCTGGACAAGACTGCAGGCAATTTGAGCACACAGGTTAGCTAAAGATGCATTTTTAAGGAACTGGAATTCTAAAGGGGCACAAGGTCATCCAAAAGGCAAGTTATAGATATGAAAACACAGTACATTCTGTATGCAGAAAATATTCCATAAATACTGACATGGTGAGTTAGTCTATTCCGCCTGTCTGTATTTCAGTGAAGAGCAGGATTAACCTAGTTTTCAGAACTATTTTATCTTTGATCTTTACAAAAATGCCAAGTAAAAGATTTTCTCTTCATGGTACCATCTGCATCGTGTACCTCTGCAGCCCCAAAATGACAGTTTAATGCCTTCTATGAGCGATTCAAAAGTTTAATAGTGTAGGGTTTTTAAAAGAAATGTTGCACCTTTTTACTTTTATTCTTCAACTCTGAGATCACTGAACACTTTTACATATGCCAGTCCCTTTGTCTAATTTAGCTAAAAGCTATTGGCTTTGTGAACAGCCTGTCTCAGAGGGTGTCACTTAGGAGGAAAAGTCATCCATAAGATAACACACAGTCTTGCCACTAATGCCAATTCCCTACAAATAAGGATATTTTAGTAAATGAAGGAGCTCCTCGGTCCTCTGCTTTCACAGATCTTTGCACTTGACCTCTGACCTGAGGTTTAAAGTCTGGACTAAAAATGCTACCCAGGGAAATCTTACAAAGACTCCTGAATAAGACTTAGAAAAATGAAAGCTTAAAACCTCAACAGCGAACAAAAGTCAACCAATGACAACGTCTGACAGGCACCGTCAATTCTGAAGTGATGCCTCTGTCATCCAACGACTCCAAGTATTGATTTCTCTCAGCATGAAAAAAGCTTAAGCCAATGAAATAGATATAGCATCATCCCCCCGATAATAGCCATCAAGGTTAACACCAGCAGAACACTTATCAAAGTATCTCTTCTATTTCTTCTTGTTTTAATGGACTGAACACAATGCAACGGCTTCTCATCTCTTCAACCCATGGCTTTCCAAACCTCATTTATCCACTTTTCCAGCCTTTTATTCTGATTTCAACATTAAAAAGAATCTGCATCTAAATCAACTGCTTGTAATACAAATGCAGCATGGGAAGGGGTGCGGGGGGGGAAAAAGTAGGTTTATAGCCAGACATTCCTGAGGGGGAAAGAAAAAAGTGCATTTAAAATAACAAGAGGAGGAAAAAAAGCACTGAGTTGACTTAGATCACACCAAACACAGACTGGTAAAACTATGGTCATGAACAGAAAAAAAAATCTACCACAATCAATTTGGGTTTGTGATTAAAGAGAAATGCAAGGATCTCAAGAGACATCTGGTTTTAATCTGTGCTGAGTCAACAGCTTTATTTTTTACCTTCAAGTCCCACAGAATTAAGCTTCACTGAGTCAAAATAAACACCGGGCAACAGCACTTTTATCCAGATTGCAGGTTTCAAATGAACCCAATTTAGTACAGTAGGTAAATGAGACAAACTATTGTGAATTCAACTGGAAAAAAAGCAGCTGTCAACATAAGGAAATAGTGAAGAGTAGAGACAAAAAGAATCGGATTTCTTCTGTAGTGTCCACTAGCACCACAGACCTTTTTTTAGCTTTTTCCTTTGATGCTTATCTAACTGATATTATTTGTGTGGCAGCAGCACCCTCGGATCAGAATCAAAGCTAAAGCTTTGCACAAGCAAGTAAGATCTCTTAATTTTCGCTAGAAACTGGGATTTCCCACGCTCTTCCAATATTCTAATTCTCTAAGCATCACTGCTAACCATTGTCATAAACAATATGCAGCGAGAAATGTTTTTTTCAAATCCAAAGACCTGTTTTTACTGTATTAAGTCCATTTTGCATTCAAGTCACACACTAGGCTAGGAACTTTCCTCCCTTCCTCTTTTGCAAATCCAGTTTGTCAGTAGCCCCTTCATGCTGCTCTAGTTTAAAACAGTCTAAGTGCCTAAAAACAACACACTTTGGGAATAAATTTAACATTTTTGGGTTCACGTCTTCCAAGTGCAAGGCATTTTTCAAGCTAGAAAGAATGCAAGTACCGTTCCCTAGAATGCTCTAGAAACAGTAGGGCTCGGCACTCCTGCACAGGTGGCTCTGTGCTCTCAAATTTGATATCAAGCAAAGGAGCCCGGGATGATTTCTTCAGCTATTCCCCAAGCACACTGTATCACCCTTGTGATATTCAGTGGCAACAGCACCACCACAGAGATTAGTGTTGTGTTCACTGAAGAGCTTCTAGTCCAGTGCAACAAGCAAATCAAATCCGTAGATTCTGAACTGACACACTCCCTTACTGTATAAAGAACACCCACTCTGTCCAAAAAATGCCATATACTCATATAATCTAAGGATTCACTACACATTCTTAGTGGGGGCCAAAGTCAGGTCACATTGGTGTGTTATTTCACAGGTGTTGGATACTTTGTTTTGCAGTCTTTTCATATTGTTCTTTCTATGCAAGTTAAGTTTTAAAAAGGGGGTAAAATACCTTTCAATCAGTTGAAAGCACTCAAGTATTGAAGTGGGCCAAATACAAAGTTGTGGAATGTCCTCATTCATTCCCTTTCTGAGAGGTGACCACCACCTCTCCAACAGCCTCATTCAACTGAGGCACAGGAAGGATTTCCATTGCCTTGAAGGTGGGAACAAAGCAGTTCAGCAACTCTGGCCCCCAGCAGCTTCCCCAGGATTCACATTTCCAGACACCTCGCTGCCAGCACAGTTCTTTTACAACTCACAGCACCAAGACTTGGCACAGGAGTGGCACCTGAACAGATTGAAAGTCACAAGCAGTTCAGGATGGCACAGCTAAACCTGAAATGAAGTCTCTAAGAGCAGGCAACACACACCAGTGAGGCTTTTTGAACAACACAACTTAATAGTTAAGAAGTCCTTGGAAATACCACATAAAAAGCAATTTTTCACAAGTTTTGTATCTGATTAATTCTGAATAGTTTTTTATACAAGTGGGAAAAGTGCATCTCTGTAAGTGGGGAAACAATAACACCTTACAACAGAAAAAATGGAAATTCTCAGTGAGTGAGAAAACACTCATAATAGCCAGAATTATTCACACAAGCAGATAAACCAAAGGATAATTTGGAACCTTATTACAAAATACCTTCTACCACTAGTTCCCCTCATAAGTGGTAAGGAGCACTTAAAAATGAAATTCCAAATAAAGTCACTATAAATGTGGCTACAGTCTCTGGCTATTAAAAAAAGTGAAAGGCATTAGCATGACTTAAAATTCTTTAACTTCTGTAGCAATCAAAGAGACAGCTATAAATACTCAGGTATATCAGTACTTAACACCTGACTTATGTTAATGGTCTCAACACTTACCTTGGAGGAATGTGTATTTCTATAGAGGATTTGTTATTATAAGAAGTCCCATTCATATTGTGTGTAGAATCCTAAGCAAAAAAAACCAACATGCCTCTGTTGATTTTGTTATTTATTGTTTGATATTCCTGCTATATCACACTTGCTAAATTTCCTTAAAATTTTGCAAAGCACGTGCAAAGAAAATTCATTTCCAGCCAAAAACCTCTTCATAAACAGTTTCCAAGCTTATGTAAAGTTCCAGCTTTGCAAAAGGCGGAAAGATTGGCCCCTTGAGATATCCCTGCAGTCTAGGGTCTGTGTTTCTGGTTCTATTTTCTACATAGCTCCCCTGAAGCACTTTTCAGCTTTCCGTGTTTAATGTCTTGGCTTCAGAACACCACTCTGATTTTAATCCGGGAGTTGAGAGTGTATCAAAATCTATCAATTCATGAACAAAGGACAGAGAAATCACATTCGAGATAACAAACATTGAGGCACAATAATTTCCTATCTTGCCATGATGGGTTGCATGCCAGTGACAAGCACATTTTCAATAAACACCAATACTTTGGATATCACATTGTTTTCAGACCTGACTGGGGTCCTAAAGATGTCACTTATGAGGCTTAGTGGAAAATTAAAAAAAAAAAATTAAAAAATTAAAAACATCTAATTGTCCTTGATGTCTGACAGTTGAGGACCACTGCAGCCTCTCACAGTGGAGAATGATCACCCTGCCTGGAACGTATCCTTGAGCAACGCTGCCAAACAGGACAAACACAGGTTTGCTGGCAAAGTGTTTCCTTCCCACACACGGAAAAAGCCCTTTAGTTACTGCCATCAGGTCATCTTCATCTGCATCTGCAGAAACATTTTAATTAACTGCTAAGGAAAAGTATTGAGGTTGGGTTTTGGTTTGTTGGGTTTTTTTAGTCAGAAAAATTACAAATTACTAGAGAGAATCTGTGAAAAAAGGACGATTACATGGAATTTTATTCTAAAATATATTCAAGAATAACAAGTTCAGTGCTGCCAATTTACAAGTTTCTAACTTACATCCCAAACTTGCTCTCGACCTCTTTGTAAACTAAGAAAGATTCTTGAGAGGCTTATTCTTTCCAGGACCAAGTATTTTAAACGCAAGAATTTTTTTATTTTTTTGATGAAGATGAATATGAAATGGCAAAGACCAAAAAAAAAAAAAAAAACCAAAANCCACCACAATGACAACAAAAAACAAACAAGCTGCTAAAAAAAAAAAACTACCACAGAAGCAATGAGGATTTTTAAAATATGGTCTATATGGTTTTTTATAGCAGCTATTCTTTAAAATCACTCCCAGTCACTTACTTTGAAAACATGTAAAGAGTCACAATCCCAGCTTTGGCTTAACCTCTGCCTGATCTTAAAGCCTCCTGTCAGAGTTCCTATAGCATCAAATTATGAAAAGCAAATTTTTTTAACTTTGTTCTCCCCCCTCATTTTTTCTAGTATTCTATGTTTTGTGTTTCATTCCATCTAGAGCATGAGACTTTTTCCTTTATGATTGGTTCTCATACATTAAGATAACATGATTTTTAGTTTTAGAGCAGCATGAGATGCATATGAAGTTTTTTTTTAACTAACATTTTTTAATTCAGAAAAAGTTCTACCACCCTTGAAAGGTTGACATTTGGCTCTAAAAACTGGGGGGGTTGGGGGGAGATAATTTAATTTCTTTTATAACTGGGTGATTTTAATAACCATAAAGAGACAGCGTTTGAAATATTCCCATTATTGAAAGTATGAGAAGACAACAGCCTCTGGATTTTTCACAGCAGTCTCAAGTGAAAAGCACTCATTTATACAACTCTAGATCCTTATACTGAGCAATATGGAACACAGATTGAGAGTATTTAATTTTTTTTTTCTTGCTGTCTTGGTGTAAATTAAAAGACTGCAACAACACAGTATTGCAACTACCACAGATGCTCCCTTCAGAGAAATGAACTATGCAGCAGCACCAAGCAGTTTTTACTGGCATCATCCTTTATGTTGTCAATTTTAATTTAAAAAAAAAAATTATAATATCCCCTTAACAATTTGCTTACCCTTACATAAAAACATGTAAGAACCACTGCCTAAATTTTCCTTTTATTTCTCATTTCAATGTTACTTTTCAGAACTTGTGAAATATACTAATTTCAAGGTTCTGATGTTTTTGTTGAGTTTTGATTTTGGCTCTGTTTCAGTTCAGCATATAAGGGGTTTTTTTTCTCTCTGGTTGTTTTGGGTTTGTTTTTTTAAATGGTATGAGGGTGATTTCATAGTACCCCTCAATACAGTTATCATCATTTTCTACCAACAGCTGAACTCAGGAATGTTGGTGTAAGACCACAAAACAGATTCCACGTTCCCACTGCACAAATCCTGTTTAACTAGACTTCACTAATTGACTTTAATTCAGCGAAAAACACCAAATTCAATACTTGGAGCTTGTTATGTTTAGAGCACAATAGCCATGCAGGATTAAGGAAAAAAAATTCTGTGGATTTTTATAACATTGTAACACAAATCTGAGTTTTGGTGTGAATTACAGTTCACTCATTAAAATTATAGGTTTGGAAATAAAATACAGTGACTAATCAAAATCAGCAGCTTCCACCAAGCATGCACAAAACCGAAAGAAACTACTGAAATTACATAAAACATTATATAAAACACATGTAAGCAACAGTTATTGGGCATACCAAAGAGCCATGTAACAACATCTCTCACACACTTTAACAGCTTCAGTTACACTCCAGCCAAAAAAACTACTTCTAATATTCCAAATTTCTGAACAGCTTCAAACAACAGTGATCCAAAAAAATAACCCAGGAAACATTCCTCCCTCTTCTCATGCCAACCATATGAAACTGCCTTGCAAAACAGCATTGGGCCAGTGCCAAGATGGGTGGTGCTGGCTGCAGAGCTCTCAACAACTGCTTAGAAATGAGATATCTGGGATTTCTAACAGGCAGCACAGGAAAAAAAAATCAACAATATTTTAGAAGTAAGAATGTCTGATTTTTTTTCCTGTTGTAAATGCTCCCTTAGGACCAAAGACCAGCACGGAGCCAGCACAGCTGAGGATGCCCCAATGCTGCTGGTGGCAGTGGCCGTAACTGGCCCCAAGTTATGACAATGTTTGTTTCACAAGTTCCACACATTCTCCGTAACACAGCAAGCCATCCAGTAACTGAGAGTTTTGTTTGCTTTATCTGTCAAGGATTGGCATCAGCCACAAAAGATGGAATCTCAAACTGCTCTAAGGACAACAGACAATTCAGGATAGTTTTGTAAGACTTAAATCTCAAGTTTCTGCAAGGACAGGCAAAGAAAATGCTTGAAGGAGCACAAACACCTCAAAATCCATTAGGCCATAATCTTGGCATTACCACTTAGACTTAGAATTTGTTCCTGTAAATTTTTGATGAAAAAAACCCCAGTATCTTTGAAGAAAAAAACATGGAATGACGACCAAAGCACTTGCCCTTCTCATCACCTTCCAAGTCCTACTTCCAAGAGATATCACAATATTTCAAGATAGCCAGAAATCTTTGAAGATGCATTTTCTAAATAGTGAATTAGAAATGTGGGGACTTAGAAATGTGAGCAGGAAACAGGTGGGAGGGAGGAGTGGTGAGAAAAGTAACAGGAAACATCTTGTGTGAAGCAGAATAGTGAGGACAGTTTGGTTTTCTGATTGGCAAATCTTTCTAAGGATTGACTCTGCCACTTCCAGTTGGGCTCCAGCTTAACAGTGAAATCCAGAGGTTTCTAAATCACTTGGAAGCTTCCCTGACAAAATAATCACCAGAAGAGCAACTTAACTGCCTGACACATCCTCCTTTTCATGACCCAAGACCATCTCAAAGGAATTGGCTCAGCTTTCTCCCATTTAGGTCAGAGAGAAAAATCAGTAGATCGACTCATTCTGTAAACACTTTGATAAAAGAATAACATGAAGCAGGAAGGAAAAGATTTTTTAACTCTGTTATAGTGATTTCCCACTTTAAAGCAAACACAGAGAAGTTAAGAAAAAATAACTGGACTGCAAAGCAGTGAGGTAAAAGAGGGAATGTGAAAGAACCTTTCAATTCCAGTTAAGAACTCTGATTAATGCAGTCTTATTTCCTTTCCTGGAAAGACGCACAGATCTACTCAGAAATAAAAAGTTACCTTTGTAAAAGATTAGGAATATCACCCCTGGATGGATGTGGCTTGACAGGTTTCCCCTATTTCCACCTCCCTGGATCCCAGACAGTCCCATCTACTACAAACTACAGATAATTTTATCAATTTAGTTGTAAAGTCCTTATTTGAGCAATTATTGTCTCTTTTCAACCATCACTCATGGCGGTGTTTATTTCTGTACGTCACAATATTTTGCATTCATAATGAAGCATTCTCAGTGAAAGGCTGAAGCTTTCAATGGAACAAAGAAAGTAAATTATTACACTAAATGCAACATTTTGTACAATTTTCTCCTCAACAATACACTAATAGATAAAGGGAAAAATACGCTATTGAAGAAATACAGGTAACAGTGAAAACCTTGACTGTAAGTGCTTTCAGGAACTACTGACAAACACCTTCAAACATTTTCTAAGCACCTCAGTATGTTGTCCCAAGGCTGATTTTCATAAGTCACCTTCATGACCATCAAAAAATAAACCTGCAGGTATCAACTTTGTCACGCCTCAATCGGGAGACAGCATTAACTACAAAATGAGACTTTTCCTACGAGGATTTTAGTCCAAACAAGAGAATGATGAGGGCGACCACAGCTGACTTCACCAAGAAGCCATAGGTCAAGACAAGCAGCTACTCAAAATATAGCTTAGACCAGAATTATAGACCAGAATTTCGTTTATTTTAGGAACATCCAAACCTGGTTTGGGGTTGCAAATCAGTCTAACATGGAAATACTTGTTCTTCCTTTTTTCCATAGAAATATCAGTGTGCACATGCTTGGGTAAAGCACCCAGATAAAAAGCACACTTTGCAACCCTAGTAAGGTTCAGAGTTTAAAAAATAAACTCTTTTTACATTCAGCCCTAGCCAGTAGTTTAGTGGGTCAGGTACACAAACTTGTACGTGGCTTTTTCTTGTACATACAGCTGCAGAGTGAGCTGCCTTCATAAAGTCACTCCTAAATTTTCATTTTAGCCACCAGACACTACAAAAAATATTACACAAGTAACACAAATAACAACATCCTAATACCTGTATGCACCAGTCTACCCCAATAATTTCAGAACTGAAGAGCTTTTATGTGAAATCTAGATATAGTCAAGTGGATGGGCTTTAACCCAACAGCCTGAACTCAGGTCAGTCATAAATAATATTTGTAACTTGGGTACTTTTGCCAGGAAAAGTCAAATGGGAGAAAAAACCATGCAGAGACAGCACTAGAGTATAGGGAATTATTTTACAATTTTGTGACGTCTTTCTTCAAAATTGCTGTTATGAACAACCTTTTTACATAAAAACAATACTTTTGAAAACGAAATTGTATTTAGAATACTCAAGACTACTGCCAAAAGACTGTCAAATACATCTGGACTACAAATGATAATATGTTGAATCAAAAGCTAGCACTCATTTAGCAATCAGATGCATATTTCATCCTTAATGAAGGCCTGAAAAGAAGAGTTCACTTTATTCTGGATGCAGGTATCAAAGCAGATCTCACAAAGCAACACAGGCGCATCATCTAAGGATCTTTTTCACATTAAGAATCCTATTAGAAGGAAAACACTAAAAGGTAATTGAATTTCCCTCAGTTATCTTCATCTCTGTCAGCTCCTGCTACAATAACTTACTCTCCAGAGCAGAGATAACTCAATTCTGTCCAGCAAGCATATGTTATGAATCTCCAAAGCAAACTTGTCTAAATCATTCTGGTCTTCTATCAAGGTTGGCTGTAGATATGAACTCTGACAGAAAGCAAACAAATTTATTTTTATCTTTTCAATAATTCGCTTCCCTGTGCCTTGATGGAAGAATCTTAAACATATAAATGTTTTCACTAATTCTGGAATTATAAAGACTGGTTGAAAACATTTCATCTGAAAATTAATGCTATTAAAAACTCTTTGATTCCCTATTTTGTTTTAACAGAAACAAAAAAGCAGTTTCAGGTTCCTGCAGGCAAACAGAAACTAAATTACCATGCTGTAATTAACACTTTTTTCAGAATGATTCTGATATTTATATTTTCACCTACAGTGGAAATGCAAAATCCACAAATAGCAACAACAGAAGAATACCCTAGCATTTTTTTTCATCAAAGCTCTTAAAACATCAGTAAGCACAAATCCTCCACTCACATAAACAAACTACTTTGATTCAAAAAGTCACATTTTGGGAAGCTATCATGGCTTATCTAGACCAACATCACAAATGCAAAATAAAAGAAAAAGCGGCCAAAGAAAGGGTGTATGACAAGAATCAGTAGAGCTAGGACAACAATCAGTGGAGCTAATTCCAGAAGGAGAGGAGAGAGAAAATGCAAGATAAGAGCCTGGTCAAACTAATATTAACTGTACATTTCATGTCAGTTTGTTTCAGGCTCTCCAACATAGATGTAAAAATCAGTCTGCAGAATAAGTGAATAATGAATAATGAATAGAGAGAGTTCCCTGCTGACACTCAGCTACTCAGAATTGTTTTGTCACAAACGACAGGAACTGGAGGGGAAGCTCGGAAGACCAAGTCATCATCATAATAAAACAGCACAGGAGCATCACCTTAGATAATAAAACATAGAAAATAATTTAATTTTAGGTATAAAATTATGTCCAGCATGTTCACCTTTATCTTTGCTCCTTTTTGCCATAACTTGGCAGCGTCTGGAATTAATCCTTCATTACACTTGTTGGAGTCAGCCTCCCAACTGTAAGCATTGAGTGTAGTCATCAGCCATTACCAGCAACAGCTTCATTCTATTAATTACAACAGTGTAATGAACAGAAGGTGCTCTAGGAAATACTGGTTGTGATCCATGTCTCCTCATCCAAGCATCACTACCAGGGAAAAGGCATTTTACAACCCAAGCATCACTTCAAATTGCAGAAGAGTGGGAGCATATTCTGGGAGAGTTTTACTGCATTTTCCCCTTCAATAAACTCTTCCTTAAGAATGCACATTTTGAAATAGGGTAATGGGCTTGACAGTGAAGCCCAAAGATAATATACATTTAACAAGAAAGAAATAATGCTAAATGAAAATAAGTTCAATTTCAAAACTGAGCAGAGTATTTAAGACCAACCTACCAGTTGAAATACTGAGAAAAAACACCTTCAGGTATACAGACCCTGGAGATCTTCTGTGACCTTGTCAGCTCCAATATCAGAATTATTTTAATGTTATTTCTTTCTCATTTAGATCAAACTGAGTTACAATAAAACACACAGGAGAGATGAGTACTGTCACCAGTGCTCTTTCTTCGAAGCTGAACAACTCCTAACATCGCTCTTAAAAGGGAACAGAAGCAATACAAGTTATCTCTGGACAGAAATTGTAGAATAAAATATCCAATCAAGCACAAACAGGGTATTTGCTTTGTTAGTGCTAGAAAATTATATTCTACTTACACTGTACTACTTCAGTCCAGATTATTTAAGAATCATTACCTGGCATGAGCTACTATACAAATCTGTACGTGAATAACAAATAAGGTAAACAATACTGATTTATTTTTCATGAATAGGTGAAAACAACAACATTTCTGATGGGAACATCTCATTTGAAGCAAGACATTTCTTACCTGACTAGCTTAATTTTCATATTACAAATATAAAAAGACGCAGAAAAACATGGAAAATGTTTTAATAGACAACACAAAATCTGTATAAAAAGATACAATATTAGGGGTTCAAAGGAAACCTGTGCCATGCAAAAGAAGGCTTTTTTATAAACAAATAAACAAAAAGCTGGAATGGTTAAGCTGTAGAAAGAAAACTACATTCTTCAGTAAAGTCTCCCCAAAGAAGGAAAACAGAAAAATATGTCAACTCCAGCATGATAGTTTTAAAAACAGAATGAAGCAGGTCAAAAGAGAAGGAGGAACAATTGCATAAAGCCATAAAAGGCAGTATTAAATTATTTTTCAAACAAATCAGGAGGAGAAAGCCCATTAAGGAGTCTCTGTAGAGCTAATAGAAGATCAAAGAGTAAAAAGTGCTCCTGGAACACATAACCACCACAGGACAGAGATGTTATGAAAGAAAACTGGGAAGAGAACAACTGCTGAGATCAGGCAGAGATGAGATAAGACCACTCAGGTGATCCAGAATAACTCAGGGATGAGCACGCCATCAGCTGCACTCTTCTTGTTCAAACTGCCTCAGTGCCAGAGGAAAGAAATATGCCAAATGGACTCTGGAGGACTGCGGGGGGCAACATGGCAATAAGTCTGTAATTTCTAAAAGGCAAACTTGGAGCTGTGTTTAAAGCAAAAGGCAAACAAAGGAACAAACGCACTGGCAAGAGCCATCATTGCCTTTGTAAAAGAAGTCGGGCTTCATTAAATTTCTTTCAACAAGCCACCCGAGACAAGGACAAGGAAGATCCAGCTCATCAAGTCTGAATGCCAAAAAGATATTTAAAGACAGGCAGGATGAGGTAGGGCAGATAGGAACATCTTATGATGAAGTTAAGATGTATTCCCACAGCAAAAGGTAAGTTCAAAGACCTATGGTGAGTAGATTATTTCAGCCTACTGATAATTTCTAGTGAATATATTAATCTGCAACAGTACTTACTAGAGGAGATAAAGTTTTTAAAAGAAAGTTTATCATTCACAGGAAGAGAAAAATAAGCAGATGTGTTAAATATGTAAAAGAAGTGAGAAAGGACACAAAAAGTTGAAATTTCAAACATTGTAAAACACTGTGCATGACCTTCCTGGATATTTCTTTTTCAAATTGCACTTAGTCTCCTTCGTTTCACATGTGACAATTAATCCCAAAAATTGTCATCTCAGGAATAAAAGAAATTTAATCTCCTAGTTTGGGACTTACCAACATATTGCAGCAGAACAAAATTGGTCCATCCTCCCATGGAAAAAAAATATTCTCCTATGGTCAGTACTCTGTGAAGCATTTATAATACCTCAAAAATATGTTTAGAAATGAAAGTAAATCTTTTTCTTCCTTCTACCGACAGACAGATGGTGCTGTAACACCTAAACGTCCCAATGCAAAGGGCAGCACTTACTTACAAATTTAAAATTCAGAGTCATACCTGTTCATAACAGTATGTGTAAAGCCTTATTTTTCAGTGGGGAAACAGCTAACCTCCTTCATGTTGCCCCATTACATTTTTGCAGTCTTAATGACAACAACTTTTGGGTGCATTCCTGCAGCTTGCACTATCCTTCATCTCTGCGTCTTCTATGGAGAACCATCACTGCTGACCCACTCTAACTTGGTGGGAATTCCCACTGAAAACACTACAAAATCTTTTGTTTTAATAAATAAGGGCATTACTATCAAGTATGGTGAAAAACACTTAATATAAAAGGATGTTGTAAGTGCCACAGAAGGATTTTTTGATGCACAGGTTCAATAACAAAGCTGCTTTTGTTAAAAACACTAGTAAACTATGGAGAATATGGACCCAGTCAAGGATTAAAAGTAACTTATTACATATAGAAGCAACAATCATCTACAGAAACTACAGAAACACCAAATACCTTTCCATAATTCTTTCAAGGGCTCTCAAACATTCCCTTTGACTTACAGGTATTCTGCCAGGATTGACTTGCAGTAATTTTTAGTCACTTCTTCCAATACAAATAACACATTCCAACACTTAATGCCTAGTGCACCAAAGGGGAAAAGATGTGGGACACAGAAGATTATCCATCAAGGGAAGCACTGGATTTTGCCTTCTGCCAAGGAAACAAAAAGCAAGCAGCTCCATCCAAGTCACTATTACAATGCCTGCCTAGCCTTGCATCCCACCTCTGTCAAGGCAATACCAGTTTTTAGATTCATTTCCCAGCATGAGCCGTGAAGTAAAACATTCTGTTTATTACCACAGCCTGTAAATTGACACTGAATAAGAATTAAAACTGTGAGGAAGTCCAAGTCTTCCGCATGAAAAAACATAACTGAACACAAAAGGGCAACAAATTTTACAGCAGCTGGAAATGCTAGATTTAATTATTGAAGAGAAATCATGCAGAGAAGTTAGCTGCCTAGCATGATTTATAACAAATGCAAAGGGAAAGTCATGTGAAATTCTCAGTTAATCAACAGAAACAGCCAATAACAAGAATGCCAGCACTTTCTATTTCTACGGATGACAAGAATTTGAAAAAAATAAGACCAAAAATTCAAGGCGATGACACCACACAATCTTTCAAAAATGACACTTGGAGGAGGCAGGTTGTTTTGCCAATTAGAGCAGCAGTAACATTTTACTGAAAGAAGTACCAAGGGGTTTGTTTTCCTCAGAATAAAGAATCCTTGTACACTCATTATAGAAAGTTTTCTGAAAATTATTGGGTGGCACTCTCCAGTGCTCTTCCACACATACACCATAATAAACAACATTATGAATAGTTTTGTACTGCACATTTTTCCCCATTATCTTAACTTCCCATGTGAATCATCCACGCAAAAAACCCACAGAACACCAAAAACAAGACCAAACAAACAAAAAAACAAAAAATAAATAAACCATGTTCCTGGAGCAATCATCAAAAATACTTTACTCAAGCACTGAGACTTGGTATCACAGACTTTTGCCTAAATCCAGTGGTGCCGTCCAATAGCAAACTAAAGCTTCACTAGAAAGATAAAACACTGAACAATCCAGGCCTAGAAACCTTGCAGGTCTACTTATTTAGAATTCTATAAATATGTATATTCATCCAGAAGTACATCAAAAGATTTATATAAGACAGGAGGCATAGCCAAGGCATTGGGCACTCCTGTCATAAATTATAAAATAAAGTCAATTAGGGCACAAAATTCCCTCCCCCTCCTCACACCAAATCCAATTATTCCCACAGGCCCAACTCCACAGCAGTCTGCACAGATAATCTAAGACACAGTGAGAATCACCACATTTTTCAAGGTCATTTCTAGAAAAAAAATCTGTGTGGTAGCATGAAATTACCATAAAGGGGCTCCTCTTCAAGATTTTCAACTCTGCCAAACACCGAGGGTGAGATTTTGAAAAATACCTAAGAGACATGTACATATAAACCCCAGGGACAAGGGAGAAAATTTAAGATTATATGTTAAAAATGCTCACTTTCCCACATTCACTGCAAAAAAATGTGTGTGTTTCATTGCTACCTCATTACGGAAATGAGCAGGATATTCCTTCATCAGGCTTCTTTGAGGTTCAATCATACTGTAAAATAAGCATGTCTCAGGTTTCCTGGTGACCTCAAAATATGTCTACATACACAGACGGAACTACTCCTTATACAGGTAGCAGTGAAAAGACACTTTTAGTTTCTGAGAGAAAATTGCCATGAGAAGGCACAAGTAGAATAGAAAATATTTCTTTTATATTCCTTTCAGTTTAAATTTATCTCACTGAGGCACTCAGGGTTTACTGCATGCCCAAAGTTACAGCACAAACTGCAACAACAAGCCACCAAAAATAAGACAAAACCAGAAACTATCCTTGCTTCAAAGACTCTTCCTGAGCTTTTGGTCATCCCACTGGATGGAAAGGGTTGCTCTCCATGTTCTTGCCAATGCAGGGTCCCACCACATGGAGACAGAGCAAAGCCCAGCCAGAGCTTGCACAGCAAAGTTCACATGTGCTGCATGTACTGTTGCCTCTCTCTCTCCTCCTAGATGGGAAAAAACTGATAGGAGGACATTTCTCAAACCACTTCTGGAAGGAAAACATCTCTCCTGTACTTGCAGTGAATTAAGAACCAAACAGGAGTGGCAGCTTTTAAACTATCACCTGTCAATTTCTTGCATCCCATTTCTACAAGATGCAGTTTTCAGCACAGCAGTGCATCTCCTGTATTACCTACTTTCCTAGGCTTTTTCTTCCTCTTACAATGACCTTACCCCATTTACAACTGAATATGTAAAATTATACATAACCAGAGACCTTCATTATGAAGCCTGCCTAAATTTCCCATTGCTTTCTCCTGCCTCTAAGTGCTCCAAATACCAGACTTCAGTTTTAAAAAGTAGAAGACAATCTGCCTTTTATTTTTAAACTGTCCTTGTTTACACAGTGCAAACCTCTTCAAAAATCTGACTCAGATATTGCAAGGCTCATCTCCATCATGATTTTAGAAATGGAGAATTACAATCAGCTAGTAGTAAACATACTAAAGATCCTTAAAAAGAAAATTGGGGGTTGGATTTTTGCTGAGCCAGTGTCAACATGGATTATTTCATATGCAATATGAAACACCAGAATTGCAAGTCTGAATAAAAAAATGGGTAATAGTTCTTTCCTTATTTCTCATCTGAGGGCCTTTATCCTTCCTCAACCAGTCTCACCTCCTTTCTCCATAGCACTCAGAGGGCAAAACTTTCTTCTGATCTGAACCACACATGCTGATGCCAACCATTTCTTAAAAAAACCCCTACGACTAGTAATTACCAGAAGCACAAAACATTTTTAAGTGTGATCAAACACTGATTTCCATATACATAATCTTCCTGAGCCAAATCTTATTGGATCACTTCTCTGCTCACTTTCTTCAGCTACCACATCTTGAGACATGGATGGAACATGGTACACCAGAATTTCTGATTGTTAATGTGGTACCTGCAGGCTCACATGGGTATGACTAATAGTTCCTCTTTCCACAAAGGAACACAGCACTGATAGAAGTCTGCCACACACATCAGGTTCTCAACACATTTGGCAGAATACAATAGTTGTATATCCTCAGTTTCTACACCTGTGGAAGTCATGCTGGATCAAAGTTTTTCCAACACAGGAACAAAACTTAACTGGATAAACAGACTGCTGATATTTGAGTACACCATTTTCCATTTAAGTTCCACGTGACGAGTTAAACCTCTTGAGCCACCACCACTGAGACAGGACAGATTCAAACCAGCATCAGCCTAAAATATCAGCCAACTCTCATCCCACAGACTTGTCACAGCAGAACTCAGTGCTCTATTAAAAATGTAAGATGATGCTCTGCTTAAATTTCTTCCAGACACCATAAAAGGTATCTTGAGGCTGAACTGGAGCTAGGAGTGCAGTTGTCACTGAACAACTGCATTCGCA
Source organism: Cyanoderma ruficeps (assembly GCA_008694505.1). Classification (NCBI taxonomy): domain Eukaryota; kingdom Metazoa; phylum Chordata; class Aves; order Passeriformes; family Timaliidae; genus Cyanoderma; species Cyanoderma ruficeps. Next base: position 8,576,213 of record VZDJ01000084.1, read on the forward strand.
GAGAACCTGTATTTATATGACAAAACCCTTCATTTCTCTCACGTTTCCTACATAAGCACACCCCTCCTGGCAAATAGTCTGCATCTGAAGGAAAAAAGTGGGCTGTTCATCTAATCAATAACACCATGTCATGCACGGAGCTTCTGCATAAATCCAGAGCAAAAGATGTCAAGCATGTCCCAGTCCAGTGATTATCAGGCAACGGAGTAAAAGGATGCACTTTTCATCTCCACAGGACTGTCGCCAAAGCCTTGATGTAATAAATGAAACATGCCTGCTATTTCAGCGTTGCAGAAGGGTACTGTAGATACCTTCCAACATCTCTGTTTGCAGGAGGGGGTAACTAGCTCTAGATGAAGTGCAGATATGTTATTAGACAACGCACAGCTTGAATCCCGGGGCCAACGCAGATGACCTTTAGAACATAAGCACTGTCTAAGACAAATATGCTTTCATCTTTGGGGAGTATTTTTTCAAGTAAAGATTTAAGAGGAAAACAGTTTAGAAGTACGTAAAGCACAAATGTGCCTTCAATCTCTTAATGCTCCATTTTAAAAACAAAACCACAAGTAATATCACATGTCAGAAGAAAGACAAAGTACTCTTTAAGTAGAATATTAGTGAATTGAGAGAGATTTAGCTTCATTTTCATTTACCCAATAATTAAAGCACAGGGAAAGCTGATACGTAATGTAACCAAGATCCTGGAGGTATGACCAAAGTGATTCAGAAAACAGGCTTGTATTTTTGTTAGAAGTAATACAAGTTTATTACAAAAACAGAGACCGTCATTTCACTTTAGATTCCCTTAAGTGGGGTGAAAATATGAAAACATAACTAAACCACACTGAGGCATGTTAAACATAAAGGAGAATGGGTTTAGAGAGGGATTAGTTAAATAACAGATGATACAAAAGGAAAAAAGAAAGTAATTTCTCATCTTGCACTTCACAGGCTGTTACCACTTATCTTCAGCAAAGTGGTTTTTTTCAGACCTGTATCTTGACTGTGATGCTAAGCAGCTTTAACACACACACTGATATTTGCTAAATGGAAAAGAGCAGCATTGCTATGATAAAATTCTTCCCCCTACAATCTACGGTGGGCAGATTTCAACAAGTTCTGAGCTGCTCTGCTCAGCCTGTTTTTCCATCAAAGTTAGTGGCAAAGTTATCAGACTGCCCTAAGACTGCAAAGCACCTTTCAGAGTGGAACCTCCTGAGGCCTGCAAAGCCCATATCACAGCCTGGAATCCTTAAACACAGTGGGATGGTTATGCCTTTGTGTTTTGCATTTTTGAAAGGAGATTTCCTTTCTTACCTCGAATTCAGCATGGCGGTTAATATCCTCTGCCCTCTGTCTGCTCAGGATAAATTCTGCTTCATTAGCCACTCGTACCAGATGCTCCTTCATGGTTTGACTCAGCAACCTGAGGACAAAGATTTAAGAACTGCCTTAAGAGAATGAAGTATAAAAATCTGGAAATACAGTGTATATATACATATATATATGCAAACATGTTGGGCTCTTATGACTGACTTTATTGTGCTAAGAAAACAGTATAAATAAGGTTGGAGGGTAATTCTCTGGCAACTAGTAAAATTCCACTTTTATAGTAAACCAAAGTAAATATTAAACAAAATGTAAACACTCCAGACAGTCATTTGTTTTACCTGAAATAGAGACATAAAATAAATCTTTCCCATCCACCACAATATAAAGTTTTAGCATATAAACATCCAGAGTTAAAGCTCTAACATAATTGATGTAAAATCTAAATTAAAAAAAATGCAATGCTACAGAGTTTTTCCTTCAAAAGCAAGATTGAAATTTTATGGTAAGTATACATTTAAGTAATATTTTCGGGATTATAAAACATCCTCAGTCTCACAAATGAAATGCTAAGATATACATTGTTCCAGGTTATGTACAGAATAAAGCTGTAATTCAAACTGAGATTTCTGAGGCCTTCATAAACCCTGAGTTTATGAATGGCAGCAGAGCTGACAGATTGAATTACAACCCAATTATTCTCTGAGTTCACATATTGATACTAAAAACACTTCCTTTTTAATTAGTTACATTGGGATTCATAAAGTTAAAACTGGCTACACAGGAATCACACTGTTTTAGAAGGTGCACATTTCCACAGGATAATGTAAAGACACACCAGATAAATCCATTACATGCTCTACTGATTAATTCTTAAAATATCTGTTATTAAACTTTTTTTTTTGGTTAGGCTTCCAGTTGCAGAAAACAGAGTAGCAGAACATAAAATCACTTGCTTTTCTTGCATATATAAACTAAACTACATTTCAACAAGTTCAGAGTGTACTGAAAGGTTTTCTTTACAACCACAGGATTTACTATGCAGGATGTCTTCTAATGCATCCAATGTTAATTTTAACCCAAATAACTTATTTATCTGAAATAAGGCTCCACCTGTTTCCTACTGTATGTTTGAAAGAGTGACGCTCTGCTGTCTCTTTTCCTACGCTTTCAGGATTCCATACTTGCAGGAGACTTGCAGGTCATATGCCTGCTCCCATGAGAAGAAATCCAGAGGCAGAACAACACCTGAAGCTCTTTGTTCACTGCCCCTCTCATCCCAAAGCTCAGAAAACTGCAGCACAGCAGCCACGTGAGGCCACAAGCTCAGGAACCAGACAAGTTGGTGGATTAGTCTCTCCCCATGGATGTCTTGAAATAAGAAATATGCACAATTCACTCTCTGAGGTGTGACTTCACCTTCTGTTTGGGGAGGCTTGTACAAAAGCTGCTCGTTTAAAACCACATTAAAATTCCTTTTTTTTTTTTTCTATTTTTAGTCACTGATAGAATAGATGTAGCTGTTGAGCAGCACACACACAATTCTGCCCATTTATCTGCATGCATTAGTGATAAACCAGCACCAAGAAACTGTATAAGCAATTGTCTGGGCAGATTCCATGTGTTTGAGCCTTTCTCCATGATCTCCAGTAGCACATTTAAACCTGGCACATAAGCATTAAATGAACTTTCTTTAAATTGAACTAAGAGCTGTTTAAAAAATTAAGGGGATCACAAATGCTCATGTACTATGATATCATGTATTACAAGTTGCACGTAACACAGTCGGAAAGTATTCCATTACTTTCCCTGAGTTTGTCAATACCAATATCTTCTACTAGCTTGATCAGACTTTGAAATACCAGCTATCCTTAAAAGCTCTACTTTTAATCTAACACTAATTATACACTCTGAGCCCCACTTTTCTTTCATCTGTCTAAGAAATCACCCTATATAAAAATTGTTTTAACACTTTACAACACGGTTTTCTTTTTTATCTACCAAACATAACCAGCAAGCAGCACAGCACCTGCTATGCATGTCCAGAAAGGATGGATGTGTTCCAAACAAAGCAAAGAACTACATTCCCCCACACAGGAACAACGCTGTCCAGACAGACCAGAAGTGTACCTAGTGAAAACAAATACACTTCAAGTTCCAGGAAGAGCTTTGTCTCTATGGATCAGTTGTTTCTTCTGTCACCCACAGTTCTCCTTACTAATCCCACACACCTTCCTCACTTTCTCTGACACTCCACTAAGTGGTAGGCCAGGTAGATGAAACTTTTAATTAATTAATTTTTAAATGTTTTGTATTATTATTTACATTCAAGAACTTTAAATTTTAATCTTTCTTTTCAGTTCAACCTTTTCCAAACACTGCATATGCTTGGATTGGCTTTCTTATAACAAACAATTCAAGTTGCATTATCATCTAGGGCAGTTTGGAGTTCCTTTATGAAAGCAGTATCCACATACATGGCATACCACTGAGATTTCTATTTTGAATTTACCACTTAAGTATGGAACTTTGCAAAATAAATATATATATCTTTACATAAATGCAATGATGGCATGATATAATAGAGGAGTCTGTAGCCATCATTAAAAATCAAAGGCAAATATGAGCTCACAGCACCTGTATAAATGAACACACCTCTGCTTACGTGTTTAAAATGAAGTTTTAATCACCTACTAAACACAAATTTAGGGGAACCTTGGCAGCTGCTAGTTTTCCATTTAAGGGAAACAAAATGCTGAACAGAAATTTGTTAAGTGTAGCTCACTGCTCTCAATAAAACAACTGTTCCCAGGCGAGCAGACCACTGCTGAGGCAAGGACGGGAATCTGACTTGCTAAAGGATTAGCTCAACTCCAAAGTACACACAACACATTTTGTAAATGTGGGAGAGTCTATAAACTGAATTACCTAGATCAGGTAACTTTGAGAGACAAACACCTTCTTCTTAAGAAAAATATGTTAAGAAACATCTGATTCTCCTCACTAAGACAGTAATGGCACTGCATGGATTTAAAGGATAATGGTCTTTGCTGGTTCCCACTCTGGCCTCCCTCATAAATTGTTCATGTATGTCTTCCTGAAAACAATTTAATTTCCTCCATCAAGTCCATACCTTCTGTTTGCACTACAGGAGAGCTTCCAGAAAGATTCCCCTTTTTAATTTTTTTTTTTTTTTAGGCTTGAAGCCTATAGAATCATAAATAAGTTCCAGTTGGAAGGGACCTCAAGGATCATCTCCAACCCCGTGCCATGGGCAGGGAACACCTTCCACTAGACCAGGTTGCTCAGAGCCCCATCCAACCTGGCCTTGAACACTTCCAGGGATGTGGTATCTGCAGCTTCTCTGGGCAACCTGTGCCAGACCAAAAAGATATTTTACACCATATTCTCCCATAAAGTAGTTTTATAATAAGGCAATTACTGTCAGTTAAAAGTCAAAAATCACAAATAAAATTTCCCTAGCCATTTCTGTATTTTTATCCAGATTTTTTTCCCCAGAAACTAGAATACATTAGTTCTTTTTCAGTTAAATAAAAAATTCACCTAAAACACATTAAATACTTTTTTTACAGCAAAAGGACAGCTTTTCCTTTCCTTGAGTAAACAGACAGATAGAATTTTTTTGTCTTTTTCAAAGTATGCACACCCAAGCTTAAAGACCATCTCAGGTCTAATAATCTTCTTCTTGCTGATGCTTCATAATCACTGTATGAAGATCCACGGCCCATGCTTGCCTTATATTACCTCATATCTGCTGATTTTTTCAGTACTATTGCTGATTTACAGTCCACCTTCCTGACAGATTCTCTTCTTGTTTATTTAACATATTCAATTATTATTTTCCTGATCTTAATACGAGAAGAATGTGGATGAACACATTTTGCAGAAGCTAGACATGATTACCTATGAGTGTAAAGACTCTGGATACTGGAGCTACTCTTCTGCTTGCAGTGCACACCAGATTCAAGGTCTCAAACAGACTTTTCTTCCCAAGCACTTTTTTTTCCAGACTGAAATGTTTTAAAACATGTGCTAAACTTTGAAAAGATGAGCAGCCTAGTAAAAACAAGCAAGGGGATGGATTCCATACTGGAAGTTAAATATATACTTGCATATTTTGCTGGGTCAGGAATGAAGTGCTAAACCACTGAGAGAAGAAGTTCCAGCCAAAGACATGAGATAGACTGATTTTCATTGTTTTGCCAGAAAATTATGAGACACAGCTCTCAAAAGTCTTCCTCTGATTTCTAGCTGCTGAATGTTTGGATGAGCAAGCAAAAAAATCACGCTTCTCCTTACAACAAGCAAAAAATTAAGAGGTACAAGAGGCAAAAAAATAAACACAAAACTATGTGCAAAGCAAAAGCAAGTGAGAGATTGACAAATTCTGGGTTAATATTACTGATGTCTAACAATTATCAGTTTTAGTCAAAGTATGAAAAAGCTTCTTAGGTGACACTGAGCAGCTGTTCAGGCACAAATCTATCAAAGAGCATTGCAGGGACAGACTGTGAGTTCCAGGTGCTCCACAACTCTGAGAGCACTCTGAGACAGCCAAGCAAGGTAACCTCTCCTACTTGCACTCCTTCCTCATAAACCTGGCATGTAGGAGATTCTCTGACCTCAAAAGGGGGTATGTTCTACATAGACTTTTATGGGATCTGACTGCTCAATGTGCTAAGTGGTGGAATTACTGTTGCAAGGGCGTTTTACAATTGCTTTGTGGAACACAGATACTTTACACATACTCTACGGAATTCTCAGAAAATACAGTTAGTCCATAAAGTCTTAAAGACTGAAGCTTGAACAAATTTATTGAGTTAAAATAGGAGACAAAAAACAAAAAAGAAAAAAAACCAACCAACCAACACAAGAAAACCCAAAATAAAACAAACAAATAAATTAATTACAGAGCCTCAATGCCGTGGAGACTCACCAAAATGCTGACTTGGACACTCATAATCATTAAATGAAACAGAACTTTGAAAAGGCAGCTGAAGGGGGGACACACAAATCCAGTATTTTGTACCTAGGAGAGCCTCTTAGGACACATCAAAATCCATTGAAAACCATTGTGTTCACATTTCAGAGCCACTGCACAGTACTATGAGAGATGATTTCTGAAAATGTCCCTTCAGATGGCAATAGTACAATACATGTATTCACACACAATACAGCACAGATAACTTCTTGTTACTCTTGCAATAATTTAGTTTTTTCAAAGCAGACGTTAGCAAAAAGTTCTACATAAAAAGAAAACATTTCAGAATTCCCAGGCCCTCAAAAGTGGTTTATGAATTTCCTTTCTCATAGACCCGGTAAATTAATTATGTATTCTCACAAGGAAAACCTACCTTTGTCACATACATATCCCTTCAAAACTCAGTGAAATCAAGAACTGCTTTAAAAATGGTTGTGTACATCACAGTATACCTTAGTGCACACACATGCACACAAAAAAAATTAGGTAGTATCAACAGCCCCCCTCCAGTCAATTTATCCACGTCTGAAACATATCCAGGCTATATATTATATTCCTAATTTTCCTATATATATTCCTATATATATTTTATATTCCTAATTTTCAGCACATTTAAAATACTGTTTTAAGTCTAGCTTAATGACCTTATGTATTCAAATTCACACATTAACAAAGCTGCTTTTTCTTCTCTTTTAACAAACCAAAACAATAACATCAAGACTCAGAAATTATCAAAAATCTCTTTTACAAAATGTACCACTTAAACAGAAAGGGTTGTCAAAAACCAAAAAGCAAGGAAATGTGGAAAACATGTCTTTTTCTTACAAAACAAGAGTGAGGTGCAGGTTTTATGCCACCAGAATCTCAGGACGAGGGGGCTGCAGCAAGGGGAACAGACTGGCAGTAATCAATTCTACTTTGGACCAGACTGCATTTATCATTTTTCTCCAGAGCCTTTTTTGGTCAATTATGCACAAAGTCTGCCAGTTATCATCCATTTTTTCATTAATAGCTGTATTTTTCTAACTATTTTTCCATCACAGTAGTTGCTCCTATGGCAACACAACCTTCCAGCGTCCATTCTGCAGAGTGACCGCAGCGTTGCGAGTGAGAGACAATTGAATGGGGCAGCCTACATCTGTCCCCTATTTTCCATCCAGAAAACATCCAAGTAATTGGCCAGCCAGCATGACTGCCAAGTATTTCAATATTAAAAATATTTGCATTCATGATCAGTCAAAAGCAATGCATACAATTTTAAGACAATTTTAAGGAACAGCAGGTGACGTATGTTTAAGTTTTGTTAGTACAGCTCTTAAATTCCTCCCCACCCCCCTCAGCTATAGAAATATAGATGATTATAGCACTCCAGATTTTACACTATTAGATCCTGTTTATTGAGATAATTTATTAAGAGAAACAAACATTTGGTTGTTTCTGGAGAGGTTTGGGACTTTTTTTCAGTTGGTTGGTGGAGTTTTTACTTGCTAAGGATGTTAATTTTGCATTCTGTTTGCCTTCTTTCTTCTCCCAATAACTTCTGAATTAATTGTATAATTCCAACAAATATTTTTAATAGACAGCTATAGCATCTCAAAAACAGTAATTTAAAATCCAAGGGAGCACAAAATCCCCTGCAAGTTTCCTTTGGGAAAAGAAAAAAAAAGCTGTTTTCAACTACACTGAAAGACACACTAGAAAATGCTCTGATATGGAGAGGAGAATTTTGATTAGATTTCATTCTTCATCAGACAACAAAGAATGTGGCAATAAAAAAAGCTACAGAAAAACAAACATGGATACACTTGTGAATGGATACACTTGGATACACTTTGTTTGGATGATGATTTGAAAAAGCAAAGGTAAGCAGAGGAAATTATATATGGATTCTGCTAGTTTATTGAGATTGTCTTTAAGCCAAACATTTTGTGACTTTTTTTAGCAAATATTCACTTATAAGTGTATAAAAATGTAAGCATGGAATATTGTACAATAATTCTTCAGACGGCCAAGAAAACTGTGCTTAAGAAAATTAAATTAAGCATCTTCCAAGAGTCTCTTTGACTGAAAATCGGAAAGAATAATTGCTGCAGCATGCTTAGGAGACTGATCCCTCAACCCCTGCCACGCCAAACCCATTATCACCCCAAAGGGGATAATAACTGTCATGCCTGCTCTCCAGCTCGAGTACGTTTGTTAGTGCCCTGACTGATACAGAAAACAAGATCCAGCATAAGAGATGCTTCACACTAAAGTGTGCTAATGAATCACAGCGACAGCAGAGAGTTTTAACCTTCACAGAGCACAGGAGCTGCTCGCTAACTGGTCAAGTACAGGAAATCAGGCCCTAGCAAAAGAGGCATTTGTACATGCGAGGAAATAAAACAAAGCTGCGCTTGTTTTAGTTCATAAATAATGGCTCCACCATCGTGTGCGTAAGGAGGAAACATAATTAGTTCCAGGGTGCAAAAAAGGAATCGGTCTGGGCACCTCAGGAGTTTCCAAAGGAGAGGGCTGGCCATGGCAGTGAACTAGATCCCACCTAAAGGATGGTTCTGGTGAACAAATTCCCTCACCAGTAAGTTCTCAGGTTCAGGCCCCAAAACAGACTCTCCCTAAAGGAGGACCCAAAGGTGAAAGGCAAGCCCAAAGAATGAAATCCAGACTGACAGAAGTTCAGCAGGCTAAGGAAAACATTTCACAACCTATCCTTCTGCTGCACAGATGGCTCAGTACGTGGAGGAGCCGTGGGTACGGGCACCTTTTTAACAAGATTTCAAAGAGCATTAATAGTGTTCCCAGACACTACAATAACAGAGAACAACACTTACTACTTTTTATTAAAAACAGATTAATGTTAAACATAGCAATGCACTGAAACTGGCATGTCTTTTACTGCACAGAAAGACGTTATTCTCCAATACCTGCTCCTTTACCTTTTCACTTACATTCTGTAGCTTCCAGGATATCTACACTGGCTTATTTCTTTTTACTATGCTTGTAACCTGGACTTCAAGACTTCAGCTGTGTATTTCAGTTTTAGGCAGGTTCACAGCTCTGTATTTCCACATACCAGCCTCCTGTTTATAGAGATTTTCTCGCAGTTCAAGACTCCAAATTTCACTGGGCACAAACTAATTATTTCTGCTCCACACATGAAGTGGGCGTGATCTACCAGGAAAGGCAAGGAGCAACACTTCTGTGGAACACATTAGTTACTTGTGGACATGAGGAAATTCAGACCAGCACATTCTGAATGCAGCACACACACTGCAGATCTTACGAGTCCCAGAGGCAAACTTTCTGCACATATTTCTGTCCAGGGAATCCTAGCCAAAACATGGCAAGCCTAAACATAAAACTTCCAACTGCTGTGAGAGAGAGAGGTACATTCATACCTTTCACATAAAAGCAAAAAGTACATTTGAAAGCAAGTAGAAGAGATTTACATCTCTCCTTCTAGACTTCTTCCAGCAAGATTTTTCAGTCATTTTATTTGCCCAATAAAAAAAAAAAAAAAACCCAAGTAGAAAACACCTCAAGCTGGAATATCCCACAGCATCATTAGTCCAAAAAATCTAGTAATAAACACTGGGAATAAAACTCTGGTTTACAAAGATAACAGGGTGACCAAAGTCCCCTGGTGGGGACAGACAATAGCAATTGTGCAAATAGTACAAATTCTAGGCAGTTCTTCCAGTCCTTGATTTTATTTATTCTAACTCTCATATCATGGTGTCCCACAGACATCCATCCCTATGTGATGAATCAGTTCTGTCCTTTCTACAACTATCTCAACATATTTTCTTGTGCACTTGTAGAAACAACTTAAAATCCAGCTTTTATTATATAATTATGCAGCTAAAGTCTAAATCAGTATCATTCAGATATTTTCTTAAGCTTTAATTAAGACTTCAGCTTTTGGAGTTTCTACGACTATAACGCTATGGAAAAAATACACAAAAAATAGCAAACAGAATAAAATACAACGTCTGACATGTTTTAGTCCAAGTGTTAGCACATGTGCAAGAAAAATAATGTGTAAAGTGCACAAAGAGAAGGAAAGAGTGGTTCTGGAATACAGTTCCTATCATTTGAGGGATAATAGTTTCATTTTAGTAAATGCTGAAAAGCCACAAAGCATGGCAATTCAGCAGTAACTATAAAGGCTCCTATAAACAGCAATGGAGGAAAATGGAAACAGATAAAAGGAGCCATTTTTAAGAAATTAATCTCCTCTCCTCTTCACCATAATGAATATTATGTTCCCACTTAAAAAAAAAATCCAAAAAACCTAAAAGAAAACCCAACTCTGCTACACGTCAGATATGAAACGAAGTAACAATTACACAGACATTTTCTGCTAACCAAAACCACACTTCCCAGTCTTCAAGGGATCATTTGTCCCTGAGACAACCACTCTGGCTCAGGCTAGACTCTAAGTTATTGATGTTGTTTATGGAGGTGGGGGAGTGATTCCATCTGTCTGTGATGGGCACTGCATGTTTTGAAGAGAAAATAGTCAATTCCAAACAGTTTACTGATAGAAAGCTTGACCTGGACGAGCTGAATAGCTACTGGGTGACTGCCATGCACAGCTCAGTCTCAGCAAACTGATCTGTCCATGATAATCGTCTTACACAGATGAACCTTACATTGTGGTTTACATGTGTGTGGGATCTCTATGTTATCTATGCTAATAAAACATTAATCAAGGGCCAAATTTATAGCAGGCATTTTGTAAGTAAGGTCAAGACAGGTCAGCCTCACATAATAGGAAACAACTACAGGCTAGATCTTAACACTGTAACTGAACACCCTTGTTACTTTACCTTGGCCCTTGGGATCAAGACTAGTAGCAAAATGTTTTTCCTGCCTCAGAACAGTGTTTCCCCTACCATAAACTGAAACGCGACCATTAAAACACATTAAAATGGCCATTATTTTTATGTATCTTGAGAACATCTACACCTTAAGAAAAAAAACTCAAATGGCCATTTCCCCCATTCTTACAATGATAAAAAGATATTTATATAGCATATTTATTTACATGATAAATTATTCTGATTTTAGTTCAGTAGCTGTCCTAGTCACATAAAATTTATTTTCTATTTGGATTCTTACTAGCTGAAGTTACTCACTAACAGAAGTTACATTTAAATAAATGGCATTTCTTATAATACACCTTAGCTAACACCCTAAGACATATTTTTAAAAATCTTTTAGAAAAAAAGTAAATATTGCTTTTAGTCTGCCTCAACAATCAATTTGTAATGAAGAAAATATTGATGGTTCTGAACACTGACTACAAGTCAAAGAGCATGGCCTCATCCCTTGCTCTGTCTTTTTCTGTAAGTTCCAATAATACCCATAAAAGTTATGGATAGAACATTAAACTAATTGGTAATATCAAGAGGTTTTTTTTTTCCTTAGAGGGACTTTCCTCCTTTCTAGTTTAAGAGATAGATCAGAAATAAATGAGCAAACTGGAATCTAATTTTTGAGACAGAGGCTTATCTTACAATTCCTAGCAGTAATGTCTTTCAAATATAAATTCCCTTTCTCAAGAGATTAGCTGAATACAAATTATAGTTTCAACATCAACCAGTATGCAAGGACAGGAAGAAAGAAAATCCATGACATACAGATAAGCAAAGTATTTAATGAAACTAAAGAGCATTAAGACACTACAAAATCCTATATTCGGAATTAGAACTGAACTAAAGTACTAAAGAATATGAAACCACGCTTGTAAAACTCAAAGAAAATTACACAAAAAGGAAGAAGAAAAATTATTTTTAAAAAGTTTCGAGGCACAGAACTCCCTGAAGGCTAAGGCAGAGGTTTTATCAAATACTGTGACTTACCTTCCTTCATTGACAAGCTCAATAAAGGCCAGGCCAGCATTCTTCTGTATGGAATTTTGCCACTCCTGGGTAAAGACAAAAAAAAAAAGAGAGAAAATTAGCTGTATGAAAACAAAACTTGGAAGAGGCATTTTCAGAGACAAAATCATACCCTTTCTTTTCAGCTTTAGCAACTTATAGCACCACCAGCAAACACACAAAGCCTTAACCGTGCGCTGATCAGGAAGCAGTGAATGCCAGCATGAAGAACAGGACAGCATCATTTACTTAAGGTCATATTAAGGAAGAAAAAAAATTCAAAAAACATCCCACAAAGGATTCCATAATTTGCTTTCGTTATGTCATGTAATAATCCTGAACTTGCTCTGGTTCATGGATGCTTTTTGCCTTATTGAACCATGATAGGGTTAGAAACTGTTTCACATTAAGGCAAGGCTCATTCCTTAGACACAAATTTCTCTTGTAACTTAAAGCCTAGGAGGTATACTTCCTAATAATTATCTTCACTTCAGCATCACACAGTCATCTCTACTCATTTAAAAAAATGATCTGTTAACAATCCAAATACTGCACCATTAACATACAAAGTTTTTTAAAAAATGTAGCATCTTTAACACACTGAAAACCATGCTAACGGGAGATGAACAAGCACTGCACATTCCTTAAATCCAGCTGGACCTTGAATTAAGCAAAACCCTACACCTCTTAAACATGTAGGTGGGTTTTGTCTGGCCCCCACAAGAGACAGGGGGGGCAAGCAATCAACTCAGATGATCTATCACTGGGGCTTGTTACTCTCATTTGAAAAATGAAAAGAAAACAAAATTAGCTAAACACACAAAGTAGATTTTTTAATCCTAGACCACATAGGAACAAGTTAACCTAGTTAAAAATTAGAGCAGAAAATGTGTGTACACTATCTTAAGGGGAAAATGTAGAGGCAAATAGAGAGAACAGGACAAATGCAGCTCTTGATTTAAATTCTTCAACTCTAATCTAATACAAAAGACTGATTCTGCAGCAGACAGACAGTTAAGTTTCATGGGCTTTTCCACATCAACTTCCGTGATTTTTTACTCTTTGTTCTATGAAATAATAATCCTAATGATTAGCTACATGAGTATTTCTATCACTGTGGTTTTTTTAAAAAAATCTCATGAGCTCCAAGGCAGGCAAAAAGTTCAAAGCAGGAAATAGGTCTTAAACAAATGTCAGATTTTGGAATGTAGGAGGGTTTTAATACACAGTGTTGAGGTTCATGTTTTGGTGCTCAGTGTTGCAGAATTATCTCTCAGTCAGTAAGGGAAAGATTTGATCAGACACACACTGAAACAATGTTGTTATTTACAACTTAAATCCTGCCCCTCTGCCCCCCACACAGAAAAAAAAAAAAAAAGGACTTCCAAATTTCAGATGCAGGGGAGAAATTATAACTCTGATTTCTCATTCTGTTTTTCCAGGCCTAACACATGCTTATCGTGTTTATCATGCTCACTATGTTTAAGCTGCAACAATGCATTACAATTTTCAAGGAGTCAGAATCAAAAGCAGAATAATTGGAACTTGTGCTGTATTATTCATTACAAATTATAAATGTATTCCAGAGGAAAACAAAAAAAGCCTTTTAGCTTCTAATATTCTAAATAAAATAGCATGTGCAAATAATCCTTCTAAAAGGTTTTAAATGTACTATCAGGATCTAAATATTTAGCTTTATATAATGATAACTGAAACTATTCTGTTAGCTCAAGTGTGAGAAAACTCCAGAAAGGCAAAATGATTTTTCCCCTTATGACACTGTCCATCTGTTGTTCTGCTCTCTAAAGAGCTCACAACAATACTTGAAAATTTAATTGGTGAAGATGGAGGCTGCCAAAAGTGAAAAGAAAGTGCATTTATCATTATACTTTTCAGCATTTTTCTCTGCATAAGACATCATCAAAGAAGGTGTTAGTCTAAACATTTTCATAAATCACAGCTGAACAAATCCTAAAGCTTATTTTAATACTTGAAAGGAAAGACTAATGGTCTTCATCTTTCATGATCCATTCAATATCTCCCCGCAGTATATGTTCACTCTCAAACAATTACACTCAGTATACATATTGCATTATTATATCAGCATCTTAGTTATCCATCTCCCAAAGGTATTAGGGAAAAAAACATGTTAAAAGCTTCAAACTCAACCACTAATGCAACTAAATAACTACAAAACACATTTCAGCACTTTTCTGAGGAAGGGCTGTAAGGGAAGATGAACTGAGTCGATAATTTCATACCTGTTCTAAGCTGTAGGTAATTGACCATCATTTCCCGTGGCTGTAAATGTTTAGTGACCAAGAGACATCATCTACTTCTAATGCTTTTGGTCACTGTACACTCAACAGTGAGGCAGGGGGAAAACCAAGAAGCACCAGACACGATCACAAATAACTCCAATGAAAAATTGCCATGACAAGGAGACAAGTAAGAAATCACATTTTATTCAAATATTGCGTCTGATAGGGAAATTTCCTAACTCCTTATTATGTCACCTATTTCCTTAATAGAAACGATAAGCAGCCCCATAAAACTCTAGGCAAGGACTAAAACCTTTCCTGAACCTCACCTGATTTATAATTTTGTATAGAATAACATATTACATTTCTTTCTATACAGCACAACTCTGAAGTGAGCAAAAATACATCCCGTTCTCTATAGCTTTAATTTTATATCACCAACAAGTTTCATTAGCACATTCTTACTGAGTGCACAAGGGTCATTAAAAGAAAACATTAAACAGTAGTGGTCTTAAACCTCTCCTTTCAGAAACTAATAATCTACCTCAAGGTTGATATCATGACCTGTTGTCCCATTTGAGTAATGCTGGGGCTATTTAATCTATTTTACAGTGGGGCTTTTTAATTAACCTTAACTAATGATCAGTCGTATGACAGCACCAAATGTTCTAATAAAACTCATAAATTTCTACATTTACTTTTTTCTAAGAAATACCAAGACCAACCAGCACCCATTAGACTATAACCAAAGACCAAAACATACAAAATGCCACAAGCTGGATTAGACCATAACCACCAACAAGATTACTGCAGCAAACAGTCTTTAGTATTTGTAGATCCCATTTTTTGTCACTGCACCAACATGTGTATGTGTACCTATCTCCATTTTCAGGTGCATTTAAAAGTCTTTCACACTATTTGATCCTCATACTTCCTTTCCGAAAAACAAGGTACATCTCTAATCACAAGGCACGATCAGATAAGGGAAGTTCTTAAAGAATTTCTGCCTTGAATTTGATTTTTTTCCATTTGTTATTGACTTTCTACCCATTCAGAGTATCCTTGTTCAGACCAAATACTTCAGGAACCTCTTCTTTACCAAAAAAGCCTTTTGCTGCAAGCAGCAGATAGCAGGAGCCAGCTTCAAAACAAAGAATGCAGGTGGCTCTTTAAACTATGTGCAAAGAATCTATCACCAAAATCATGTCATGGTGATTAAAAGTTCTATTGGATCAAGAGGAGACAGAACAAGTACACATCAAAAAAATAAAGACATTAATATTGGCTAAATACACAGAAACTGCATCCAATTCAGCAAAAGTTGCTGGAGAGTGGAAGAGTATAACAATTTTCTTATTTTATTCTTTTTGAGCACTTCTTTGTATCTACAGTTGGAGACTGGACAAGAAGCAAAGTGAAGCAAAGTGGAGCCTTTATGTAGCCCAATATAACCACTCCTAAACTGTAATCACTCAAACAAATGCCCAGAAAATTTTGTTGATACACATTTTTGTTGGTGTGGAATTTGAAGTGCTTGCCTGTAGGCAGCAAATGGACATATCCCTCCTCAGCTGTACACCCTTGGTTAAATAATATAATCATACTTTAAACAATTATGGCAGGGGTGTTGGACCGAGATGTTCTTTAAGATCATTTTCAACTCAATCTATTCTACAAATACCCCAAAACACACATTCTTCAAGGTATATACAAACATTTGCAAGACCTTCAACTGGTCTGATGGCCAGGCAATTAACAATGAACAGAGCATTTAAAACATTTCCAATAGATGAAAGCGGTTCTATTTCCAATTGTAGCAAACTGTTCTGCTACTCCCATTCATAAATATACATGCACGCTCCTTAAAAATTAATTTTTCTCAGAAATTAAAAAAAAATCCTTCTCAACAGTTTAACATATTGTACAATTAAGGATTATATCTAGCCGTTGAAACACACAGTTGTCAGCAGGCAAAAAAGAGAAAGTTCTTCACTAATCCATCCTTCCCATAAAGCTAGAGGAGTTTTGATAATTTATTTTGGTTATGAAACAAAGGAGAAGGATGACTTTGGGACTGACAACTATGAATGGGGCACTAAGGAGCAGGGTGGGAAAATGTGTTAACATATGACTAAGAGACATATTATATCCTAGAGTAAAGGTCAAATCTGCATGAAAAACTTGTTCATAGAGAGATACACTAATCTTTAAGTGCCTAAAGTAAACTATCAAGAACTTTTCAGCAGTGTTTGCACTTGGTGTCAGCACTCTCTCAGCACCACATCCACTACAGGCTTGAATGAACTCAGCAATAAAGAACATATAGTGAAAAGTAGATTATATCTCAGCCGGGTTCTTCATAATTAAAAAAAGTTAAGACTGCATGTTAAGCAGAATCTCTTCAAACATAAATTACTTTTAAAGGTTGAAGCATGCTTCAGTTATTTTAATCTATGAAACTCCATTAAAAACATTAAAAGCAACATGGAGTTATGGGAAATCATATCTAGAAACCATGCAGCAATTTAACATCGAAATTAGCACGTGCCAAGTACTTACAAAAGAGGAACGTTTTGCAAAGGTGTGACACAAATTAATATAAAAATAACATGACAACACATTTGAGATAGTTATCCAGTATATATACAGACATACCTGTATGCTCAAATAAAATTTAAAAAACATAAATAATGAAAGAACTACAAGAAACTGGCTGGAAAAAAAAAAATCCAATAAATATTTTCACGGCCCTTTCTCTACAGAACATCACCACTGTCGCTGAATCCTGAAACAAAGTGAGAACTTGCAAAAAATATTCCCTACTGTCCTAAAAATTCAGAACCGCCTGTCACCCAAAAAGCCTTATCAACCAGGCTTGGATTTACTGAAATTTAAACAAAGGCTTCTCTATGAAAGCTTTAACGTGGCATCAATGTAACAAGCCAAGCTACCTCACTAATCAATAGAGAGGGTTTGATTTCAATAACGGTGATAAAAGTTACTCTAACCCCGGCCAGCTACAAGCTCTCAACAGATGATCGTCATTAGGGCTCTATCGGGGTCCCACGTACCGGGGCTGTACAAATGTGTCCTATTAGTACATGGTCTGGCTGTTTGGCAACTCCAGGCTCAAGACAAATGGCAGCTGCTGCCCTTCAAGGTCTGAAGTCAAGTCCTCTGGGAATCTGAAAGCCCAACTGGAAAAATCAAGGCCTGTTCATTAGAGACTGCTCCAGGGGAAACTTGCAAGGCTGCCATTAGAACTATATAAAAGAGCTAATTATTTTTATAAGACTTTTAAAACTATCAAGCACACCCAGTTATAATAAAAAGTATTTACTGCTGGCATTCCATTAAAAAAAGACATTGCTTTTTGTCAAAAAATCCGCCGGTGACAGTACACAACTGAAGTCTTTGTATTGAAAATTTTAATGAGTCTTCTCAGAGAAAGTTGTGCAAAAATTAACTAGATGAGAGAGCTTCTCAAGTGAAGGTATAACACCACAGCCACTAATGCGAGAAAATATCTCAAACACACTCATATCAAACTAATGAACCTTCCATAAAAGCGGGCTGAGATTGTGCATTTGTGTGATTATCTACCCCTGAAAAACAGAAGGAATTCAAGAAACAAACACATTCAGTGTTGAAAAGGTGACTGAAAAGAACAAACAAAATCCGTGTTTCAAATCTGTGCTACTGAGGAAAAACCGAATATGCTGCCGTATCTGTGCATTGATAAATCAGTCAGAATGGCACAGGACCCACGTAGTATCAAACATCAAGACTAAGCAGAAAAATGAAAATTAGCACTCTTCCAGTATTTTTCCTCTGTTTTATCAAACACTGAAACAAAGACTATAATAACGATAGCTACTTTCATAAAATATACTCTGGGGAAAAGTTGGAACATGACTTTTTTTTTTTTTTAACTATTCATAACCACAAAATTCTTTACTATTTTAACTGTGAAACCAAATCAAAGTTTCTTATACTGAAATATTTTCCCAGCTGCACAGCACAACAACACTGTATTGAGTTCTAATGTTATAACAGATCACCGCTACAGAGTATTTATTACAAATCTTTTAAAAGTGCTATATGAAATTCATTAGTGTTCCTTAATCAATTCTTGGACCAACACGCACATTAGCTTCCGACAGCCTAATTCAAAAAAGCAATTACAACCCTAGTCCTCATGTAAAAGGATGACAGAAAGAAGCTATGTTAAACCAGTTTAAAAGAATGAAAATGTAAAGAAAACAGATTAGGAATGATTTATATCAATGCCTAGTGCTGAAGTTAATTACAACTAACCCAATAAAATAGTGCCTTTATTATTGTACAGCAAGTAATAACCTTAGACGCAAAAAACAGAACTCTTTGCTGACTTTTGCATGCTCAGTTCCACAGCACACTACATTAAGAATTAAAGAAGTAGTAAATAAGCCATACAGAAACAGCAGGTTTTTAACTAAAAGCAGAAGACTCCCCTGCTGTTTAACCATGTGGGTTATTCCATGTAAACAGAGCTTCCTATAAACTAGTATTGTGTTGTTAGTGGTAAATGCCTGAAACTATAATGAGAGTTTAATTTCAATACTTAAAAGTCAGAGTTCAAGCTTTTATAGATTCTGAAAATAAATTATACACGCGTAAAGCTGGAGTTACATACTTAAGTACTAGATTCTTCAGCAAAAATACCACAGAAAAAACTGTCAGCTTGTCAGACAATGTCTTTCGTGCTATGAGACTACTCTCAAAGTGACAATTGTAGCCTTCCCTACAAAGGACACAAATCTATCCTAAAAAAATACACTGTATATGCTGTAACATTTTATGTAGTGTCTCTTTCATAACAATCTTTAATAATTGCACACAGCCAAAAAATCTTGAGATAGGTTGCATTTGCCATAATTTATGGTGACACCAAATATTCTTAAAACGGCAATAAAAGAAAACTAACTTTATCCAAAATTCATACAAAATTATAAAAATATCACGTTCTGCATAAACAAAATTATATCAATAATAATTTTCACAGCATAGAAGCGGCATATCTCTCTGATCAAAACGCATAAACTTCATTTTTGTATCTAGCTTCAAAGAAGTATGAAAAACTGGGGAAAAAACTGAATGAGTGGATCGCTGCTTTCAGGTCCCCAGTTTCTGATGGAGGAAGCAATTTCCCCAGGCAGCCTCTCCCTCTCTCTCTCCCACTAGCAGGCTGTTGCCATGACGCCTCATGAAACAAAATTAGGGGTCAGGTTTGAGTTCATCTAGCAGCAAACCTTCTCCACCGCAGTTTCCTCTCCAGGTTCTTTAACCATCGGCTATTTCCAATGCCAAGATGAAAGACTAGCTTCAGAAAGAATACGAACAGGAATCTTGAAAATTAATTGAGAAACCAAAGTACCAAGCAGCTCTGTAAATAAGCAGCAACGGGAAGCACAAAACTCTTAAGTCAAAGGAGAGGAGTCAGAAAAACAGACGTGAGGAAAAGCAACAACCTCAGATGAACAAAGGGAAAAGATCCCAATAATTAACTGGTAGTGCCAGCATCATTTTCATGAACAAAGGCAAACAAATTGAGGAATAGCAGGAGCATAACACAACTGACCCTTGATTTCAGTGCTTTTTTTGTTCAACTGTGATTGTAATTTGAGATTTTGTAAAACCACTGAACAGGAAGGAAAATGCCTTTCAAGGTAGACTACAAATTACAAAAACAAGAAAATCAGAGCAAACTCAGTGCTGCACTGGACTGGTCCCACTGATAGCAACATTCATCATCACCATCAAATAGCAGCAACCTTCCTGCTCAATGTTCTTAGCTTCAAATAAATAAATCTAATTTATAAAGAAATACGACACTGGTTTTGGAACCATAAGCCCCTTCATGCAGCAGGGAGGTTGGAACTAAATGATCTTTCAGGATCCTTCCAACCCAAACCTTCTATGATTCCATGATTCTGGTATCACCCTTTTCTCCAAATGTAGCTTCATTTCTATTTAAACTCCCATAATGACTGCATACATATGATGAACAAGATTCTTGCTGTCATTGTACCTTTGAGGGAATGAAACTCAAGTATGTAAACCAATCCAACCTCTCCACCCAGAACACAGGATGTCTGAACCTGTCCCTTGACACTCCCTTAGACAATCCCGTCCTAATGCAGATCTTTTCTTAAAAGATTTAGAGAAAATTAAGCTAAATCTATTTAAAAAAAAAAGCAGGAAAATTAATATCTCTCCCATTACACTCCACTTGCATACTCTGTTCCCTTTCTCATCCTATGTCTATTGTCTTTACTTACTCTAAAATATACACACAACATGTTGCAACAAAGGTCTCTATTATCATGTCACTGCAATAAACATGATAAATAATAATTTTCTGCTCCTTTCACTGCAAATCCTAACCTGCACTCACCAAGCAGATTTACCAAAACAAAAATATATCCATTATCATGTAGAAATAGAAATAAATGTCTGCAGAACTATTCAAAGAGCACTGGAAAATCCAGCTGTTTCTTCTGAATCAAAATTGACTCTGAACTAGGATCTAACACTTAAGAGACCTCAATATCATGATGGCTGCATAATCTGAATTACAAGCTTTTATCACTTAAGTTATCACAAAATACTCATGGAAAAAATAGTGAATTGCCAACAATCTTGATGAGACAAATATTTTCCCAGTTGAAGAAACAGGCAAAAAGCACAGACGCACATAAGAGTGCAAGTTAGACAATAAACTGAACAGCACCACTACACAAAGTTTCTCAGGGCAGAACTTCTAGTTAATAGCACAACTCCCCAAATCCTGATTTCCCCAAGCAGTACTGCTTGGAAACAGAGACACATTATTTGGTTTATTAACACGAACAAAGAAGTTCCCATATTTGTAATTAGTATTAAATCAGCAACAAGCATTGCTGCTCACTGAACTTTCCACAATCTCGTACCCCTCCCCTGCGCTAACCTTCTTTCCATAGTCTCAAATTAAACAGACTGGCTGTAAAACAGCAGGGCGTCAAATTAAAGCACACTTTATTTTCAGAGGTCTCCACACTTCGCGGCTGACTTCCTGTCAGGAAGAGTTCCATTTCGGTGCAGAGCCCCACCAGCAGGGAGCTCACAGAATTAAGTGCCAGTTGATATTACTTTGTTTTGCATTTACCACCCATGAGAATATTGTTCAAAGATCTAGTTATAAAGTCAGCGTGGTATCATCCTTCTGACTAGACTGCCAAGCCACAGGGTGTGCTCTTGCTGCACAAAACTCACCTTAAATGGTGGTGTTTTTTTAAGTCCTAGTGTGCTGGTGAAGCAACAGGATGCCTTTTTTCTTTAGAAAAGTCTTGCTTCTGTAGTTAAATTATGTTCCCTCGGTTTTGAACATCTGCAGCAGTACATTAATGGAAATGAAGCTGTCTTGTGCCCCTGTCCCACTCCCAAGATTCACATTTACATTAGACAATCCACTCTCCTCCAAAGACATAAAAACGTATACATTAATCAACCAAACTCTCAGCAACACAACTTTAAGGGCTAATAGTTTTAGCTATAGAGGGTGTTTTCCATTAAACTCACACCAACATCATTTGGTCTGGAATTTCTGACCAAACGAAAATAATTTTTAACTCATGAGAGAATTCATCTTCATATGAGCTTATAGTATATGAGAAGTCTATAGAACTACTAAAGATTGTACTTTAAGAGAAGAAAATCAGGGAGGAAAAACTCCTCACTTCTGCAACAGAATTCTGTTTTAGCAAGAACAACTTAGGAAAGTCCACCTCTTTCCACTCCAGTGTGGCAAACTATTTCAAAGAACGGTTTTGTGGTTGGTAACTCTATCTTTTATCCATTTCTCTGCCAAAACCCTACAAGATATGCTGAATCCTCCAACTGGATTGTCCCAAGAAACAACGCTTCACATCACTCCAAACAGAAACGTCATGGCTTTACTACAACCTATCCACCTGTACTGCTATAGGCACTTTCTTAGTCTAATATATAGAACCCATCTTGAGTTTTTTTCATACTTCAAAACCACAAAGCTCACAATTCCTTCCTGGAAAGCAGACGTGTAACATAAACCAAAAAATTGCTAGTTTTCGCTCATCTTAAAATCTCACACTGAACATTTCATTTCCAGACTGGAGAATGAGTAAACCCTTAAAACATCCTTCTAGACTAAGTATTATGGAAAGATAAAGGACAAAAAGCAAGCACATTTTAATCACTGAGACCACCACCTGCCAGGATACAACTACCAAGTGCTTATTGCATCGCCAAGTCAAGAATAGGCCAGTTATTATTCATGCAGTATTGGCAAATAATTCTCAATACATTCCAAACTATTTTCAAGCTTAAGGCAAAAGCAAAGTTATAAACTTCTTTGATTTCCACTACTAAGCAAACTGTCAATATGCATCCATTCACTTCATGGCATACCGTTTCTTGTATGAGTCTTAACACACTTTTTAAATTGTTTCCAAAATTTAGCCAGTGATGGACATAGGCATTTTAAATGGCCTATTTCTAAGCCATAATAAAAGCACAATATTCCTGAAGCCAGCAACTAGACTTAAGAGAAAAGACAGATTTCAAGCAGATCTTAAGTGTAATGAAGTGTGAACCTTAGCAATTTTAAGAATAAGAGTTTGAAAGAAACTCCTACTTAAACATGCTAAGGTGTTCTCCAAGCAATTCCATGGAACTCAACAGGCAATTAGACACTCAAACAATTTAGAAAGCAACAGGAAATCAGAGCAGGAATGAAGTTCTAATAGACAGGTTTTACATTATCCTGGGGTTTCACACAGAATGTATTACAATCATCTAGTTCTGGAGAGACAAAATCTACATACTGCTTAAGTCCAAGAAAAGAAAATATATGCAGCTAATTTAAATGCAATTTCAACACACTCCAGTTCAAAGGAAAGGTTTTCCCAGCTGTTTCCATTTATTTCAATCTTATCAGATTTGCACTTCCAGACAGTTATCTACCAATCTGATCTTCAGTTTCAGACACTTCAAATGCATAACACAGTTCAATGAAGCAAGCAGCAAAATATCCATAGCACATGTAATCCATTTGTAATTATTCCAAGAACTCTGCTCATTGACAAATACCAAGCATGAAAGTTGTCAATAGATATTTTCAGCACCCAAACTGAAATCCTCAGATTTCAGAGATGGAAGAAAAACTCCCACTCAGGAAGGAAAGAAGTTACACTATGCATAAACCCCCAAATATACCAGTGTAAGGGAGAATCCAAGAGTTCTAGAGAACAGATTTGGTAATGTAACATTTTGTTTTGCTAGAAGGAAACTTACTGACAAGACAGTATCTAAAATCCAAGCACCAAAGGACCACATTGAAGGAGTCTGGATTCCACAGCCAGTGCCCACCCACACTTTCCAGGACTTTCATTCACATTCTCCAAAGTTAATCCTACCGACCACTAGCCAAACAGCTCACTGTGCATGTCTCAAGTGTCTTGTAATGCAGGAGAATGCAGAAACTCTAAATCACAACAAAAAAAAGGAATGGCAATTGAGGACAAACAGATGAATCACAATGTTGCTTTTACAAATTGAGAGAGCTTAATTTCTTTCAAAACTGGGCTCTTCTACAGGCCTGCTGAATGCCCTTAAGCTCCTAGACCATCAGCTGCTTTGTGAGGGTATGTTGAAACTTTTCAGACAGAAAAGTTGGGATTGGTGTCACCAATTATTGTATTGGTGACAATAATTGTTACCTGAAACGTTAACTGAACTTAAATCTCTTCTGCCCCAGGAGAACACTTTGATAGCATGGCCCCTGGCTACCGTGAGATCTACATTTCCCTCTCCCTGGCTCTGACCACAGTCTCCATCCTGCAAAACTAATCCACTCTAGATTAAAACATACATTGCAGGGGAAAAAGAATTTTTGAGGAGAAAACAGTTTATAACGTAAAATCTATTCACTGAAAATATCAGAAGTAGCACTATACATAAAGCTCAACAGACATTTCCCAATTATTTTCCATCCAATAACATCCTAAAAAAGATTAGGATGAAAATCTTCCAGTTTGTTTTCCAGTTACAAGGACCACGTAATATTTGTTACCAAATTACACTAGAAACATCCCTACTGCTGCTTGCATAACAATTAATAACATGCTTGGCAATCTTCAATGTTAGGATTTACAAAGTGTTATTTATGTGCCAGAATCCACCTGGTATGAAGCAGATCTGAGCAGCTTAAGAATCTAAATAATCCATAGTAGAGTAAGATGATCTTGGTTATTCTTCCTTCCACATTTCTACAAAAAGCTAGGCTATCAACTATTATTCCAATATTCAAATACTTCAAAAGAGCACAAGCAAGAAAAATAATTTTAAAAAAATAAAAAAGAAGACAAAAGTGCGCTGTAAAGTTTCTGGCACAACATTTCAAGGAAAGTTAGCAATACAAGGCACAAGGCAGACACCTTTGGGCATGATTCATGCAAAACCTTCTCCTGAACTTCTCAGTTTAGACTTTGCTAAGTTCTTTTTTCAATTTTTGTGTGTTAAGATCTAAATCATTTTCATTTGCCTGATCAAGTTATGTTTCTAACCATTTTATCAGGAAAGCAATCTATCACTGAAGCTTTTAACTCAAGTACAGCTGCATTAATCTTTGATACAGACAAAGATCCTATTGGCAGAAGTTCACACTGTATAAAAAGAAAACCTTTCCACTCCTCATATCTTCTAAATGGCTTTTAAAAGGAAATTAGAGCGTGTATTACAGCTGATAAAAAATCATCTGACAGCTTACAAAATCCCTACAATATCTACCCTTTATGCCAAAACACATATATGTAATTTTTGACCACATATCTAAAGGATTATCAAGTTCTTTTTAAGCTGATTTTCAGCTGTTGTAACAAAGTGATTAGATGGAAGAACATTATTGTGATTAAAATATCATCATCTAATATTTGGGGCACATCAGGAGTGTTCAAACAGCATTTATTCTCTTCATATCTAAACCAGGATATTGCTAAAGAGTTTTGATGAATTTGTTGAGTTTGGCTGCCATGGTATCACAGTGACATTGGTCTTTAGATAACCTATAGTCAATTCAATTAAAACTTCATAGCAATCACTACAGTTATCCATCACATCAAATTGCACTTAAAAGTAAATCAGAAACCAGTGCAAATCACAGAGCATCAGTATAATGTGTTCTCTCAACCAACACTGAAAACCTGCCATCTTCTACATCAACAAAAATCTCCAAGCAATCCAAAGGCTCACCACATTTTAGAACACACTGCAGAAATCCATTCCTGAGGTAATAAACTTGGGTCATTGATGCAAAGCTTTTTTTCTGAGCAGAGGATACTCATAAAAGCCTGAAGATCCCACTGCATCCCACAAACACTTAAGCAATGGGATGGAAGAGGAAGGAAGCTGTGGAAAACTCTGCTGAAAAAATCCAACTCCTATTGTTCTTCCTCAGGGAAAATAATAGAATCATATGGTTTGTATGGGTACATGGAACATGTTGGTATTGCTCAATTAAGATTTCTTAGCAAAGGAAGAGACATGAGACAATCAAGATGCTGCCCATGCAAGAGATACACACTGACTGCTTTATGAGCCCCAGAATCCACCAGCAAAGGAATTTGGTAGAATATGAAATATCATGCTAAAGAAATACCTGCGACAAAAACCTCACCACTTAACCAGCAAAAATTAAGTTTGACAAGAAAAAAGAAAGCAATCTGAAGACCTCTAAGTTGGCCTACAAGGGCAGTAAGACCAACTTTCACATTGTAATTTTTTTCTGTCTTAATACTACCAATAAGCCTCTGCCGTATTATTTAAATGCACACATAATCCTACAAAAACTTTCAGCGGCACATGACATGTTCAACCATGATTATATTTCATTGGGCAATATGAGGAAATGATATCTCTGCACATGAAAAATATTTGGAGTATTGGGGTTTATGCTTCCTTCTTCCATCTCTGCATGGAAGTAGTACTTTATCAAGGTCCACTATGTGTATAATAATTACGGTTATGTAGTTATATTGCAATATATCATATTAGTATTTCCAGAAGATAAAATATCTAGCAATTAAATGTATGGAAACGTTGGTCTTGGTTTTACATAAACCATCAGCTATCAAGAGTGTGCCTTTAGTCCTTTTGAAGAAACAGTGGATAGAGGAAGGAGGAACCAAGAATCAGAATACCTTGAACAAGCACATGGGGTGCATGAGGGGGCAGTGATGGTGGAGGGGTCATACCAGTCACTGCAGTATTCATTGATTTCCAGTTGTAACCTTTTAAATAGGTTGGGTGGCATTCCACCAATTTTAGAAAATCATCCAAGAGCTGAACAGAATTTGCATCTGTTGTGTAAGTTTATTTTGCACTCTAGAACATTTAGATTCTATAGAAAAATGCTCCTAAGTAGAATCTGAGAAGAGCCACCTAATCAGTTCTCTAACACAAACTCCACTGATGATTCAGTTGACTGACTACAAAAAACAGCATCTTTCAAGCGCCGGAAATTTTGTAAATCCAAAGGCATCAAGGAAAATTACAAAACCTATCTCACCTGTTTCATATCTTTTCACCTTGGAGCTACAATAATCAGACAAATGCTTCATGAACGTGAGCAAGGGATAAATATTTCTAATCCCTTTATGAGAGAGGAGGGAAGACCACAGTTTTTCCTACATAGTCATGTATTTCAAGAAAATGTCTGACAAATGAAAGGAAGCACAGTAGCATTTATGCTTTATGGACATGCTCTCCATTCATCCATGCCCCTTTGAGACTTAGGCACAGAGGGAGAGCCCTCCTACATGAAAATGCTTTCTTCAGGGGTGACATCAGCATCCCCCTACAGAAGTCTTGTCTCACAACTGCATGTGAGCACCTCCAGCATCCTGATGTCCCTCATTTAGACGGGAGAACAGAAAGAGAACTTCTCTCTCTCGGCTGGTTTAATTACCCCGACAGGATGCCAGGCCAGACGAGATGGTGCTTCCAGGTTCACTGTACTGTATGCATTTCTGATAAATGGGAAAAGAATAGATGACCTGGCAGAAGGCTCAGACAATAACATGTGATTTACAGGACATGAATGCAGCTACTATAAGATTTATCTGACAGCCCTCTCCGATAGTGGACTGTTGAGTATCCGATGGAATGATTTCTAGTCTGGAAAGTCTGCTACTGAGTAGCCATACACATTATTTATTTATTAGATGTTTTGGGTTGAAACCATTTTTAAATGATGCACTTCACAATGCTCAGCCATAAATTTAGTTTTAAACCCTAGAAGGGAGGTAGTGTTATTGGAATGTGTGTCAGACTGAATTAGGATGAGCAACACAACGCTTTTATAAAGCGGCCTTGAATGCAACGTCGATTCCTTCAAAAATGATATTAATGTCAAATAAGCAGGAACACTTTGCAGTAATATTAAATGAAAGATTTTTTATGTTTTGATAGATTTATAGAAATGTAAGTACACACACAGAGACACGTCTCAAAATGTAGCGTGTCTATCAAAAAACACAACTGTTTTTGTCTTAGAAAAAGCCTTTTGTCTGTGCCTCAAACCACCTGTTTCTCTTTTTACCTTCTGTTAATCAGAAAGCAATATATCAACATGCAAACACAAAAACATTAAATAAGGGTCTTTTTCCATATGCCTACACAAAAACAGTAATAAGGGTCTTTTTCCATATGCCTACACAAAAACATTAAATAAGGGTCTTTTTCCATATGCCTAAACATATGAATTTCAAATGAGAAAAGAAATTAACCAGGTGTCACAAATAGTTTCAGAGAATTCTACCTCTTAAATTTTTTTTAATTACTTCACCCATTAAAGAGCTTTATTTTCACAATTTTATGAAAAAAATTGTGGGATATTATTGTTCCATTTTCCACTTCTGAGGAAGGAAAATACAATTCAGCCACACATCTAAATGAACATAAGAAAAATGTCAGATTTGCTTCAGAAAAACAATCCAAGTACTTATATCATATCTACAATGTTTAAAATGAATTTTGAGAAGAGGTTATCATAAAAACCACCAAAGATTAATCAGAGCCATCTTTCAATTTCATAAAACGATGGCTGACAAATTTGTGAAGTTTTAAATCAAATTTGCAGATACTTACTTTATAACTATGCCACATTATTTATGTGATTAAAAACTGGTTTTTGACCTGATCTTTTGATCTTTGGCACTGCATCCTCTCCATCTCCTCTTAAAAATTAATTAAAATTTTAGCAAAAGGACATCACTTCATTTCCCACCCTATCTTGCGGGGGAAAAAAAAAGAAAATAAAAAGAAGGAAAAAAAAAGAAAAAAATCAATCAAGCTCAACCCCATCTCCTCCCAGTATCTGTAAAATGTCTGCTTGAAATTCAATTTCATATCTCTCAAGCTTTCATGTAGCAAAAGACAGTTCACTTCTTAACAAAATAAATCACTTCTGTGATTGCCACGCTGACCTCTTTGAATTAGGAAAATTCAAAGTGAAAAATGTAATTATCACCCCAGAACAATCTGTATACATCTGGAGCTAATTTTAGATTCATTTCTCACATCATTTTTCATATTCTGCCAAAAATTACAGCTGCTATGTAACTTTAAAAAGACTTTGAGGTCTTTGTGACTTTATTGGTTTATTTCTACTACTCCACAAAGAACCACCTCAGCCTGTGCAACTTGCACTGCTAAGCAATCACCGTAGCTTCAATTTGATTAGATTAGCATTAAGTGGCATTGTGACACGCATGACAAATAGATGCATTAGAGCACGTCATTTATTCCTTATCCTTTCCACTTCCCAAAACCAAACAAGCGACGTACAGTACCGAGCACAACATGATTTTAAGGAAGATTAGATTACCTTACCCCCAAAAAAACAGAAAGGTCAAGCACTAATTATTGATACAAGAAGCATGGATACCAAAACTAATTTTTCTAAATGGCAATACCAAGATGTCAGACACATATTTAATACTTGGATTAGTTTTTACTTTAACACATTCCTGAATGAACAGTAAAATTTGTTATATGGATTTCTCAGTAGCAGAGATTCTTTCGTAATTTAAATCAGCTGCAAGTTCACATTCTAAAAGTTGTGAACAATGTTCACTTCCAGTATTGCCATATGTAAAATAACAATCTCCAAATTCCAAAAGTTCCATAAGGAATATTAAATTCCTTTCAGGGTAAAACGATACTGTATTTCCTGAGGAAGATGGAAAACTAGATGAGCAAAGTTCTGGTTACATTCATTAATAATAACCTCACTGGAAAACATAATTACTCTTCACTAGTTCATTGTAAAATCTATTAGGTGTAATCTCCAGAAGTAATTGTTCTTATTGCACTTTATTGACAATGTAGACTATCGATTTTTCACACCTTCTATGATTCTTTCATTTGTATTCATGAAATGTCTATCAGCACACTCTAAATAAATTTGGCAATATAGGCACTAAAACGAATAAATCGATGTGAAGAAACATTAATTTTGCATTATCCTTATTCGTCAGGCAAGCAAACCAGAGGGGTTGTAAATGAAGGTCAAAGGTTTTGAAATGGGTCAGAACCCTTGACCTCTAGACCAATACCATTCCCATTAAAAAAGGCTATTTTAAAGTTTTAAGTAGGGGAATTTACTACCAGAAAGGTATAATTTTAAGGCACCAAAAGAAAGGCTCAATAAAAAGAGTCTTCCATTTAATTACAAAAAAAAAAATAAATAAAAGCAAGAAACCCTGAAAAAATCCAATTAATACAGCATACATAATTTTAAGAAAGTTCCTTAGGCTTGGTCTCTTTTCCAACCACAGGAGCAGGCAGGTCTCAAGTCCTTACATATCTAAAATCACTTTGCCTTTAGGAATGTAGAATGTCCCAAACTGATGACAACCAGGGTTGCTTTCTTGATTTTTTTCTTCAATCCTTAGTACTTGTCAAATCAATTAGGAATGACAGGGTTTCAAAAGTATTTATCACTCATTTCATAACCTCGGCACAAAAGGAAAAATTCTATTTATCCCAGAGGATTCAGCATGTCAAGATGCACGGATCAATCTGTTCCTTTAACTTTAATATTTATTGATCCTATCTCATCTTAGAAAAATGACAGCATAGAATTACGTAGGCACACCATCTTCAAGGTTATGTAAATGCTCAACACCAAGGTAACAAAAAACCCATTTGAATAGACACAATTGCTATGGCTTTTTTTTTAATCAAAAGGCCTTGTACATTATCTTTTTACCTATTATACGTGAACCTAAATAAAAAAGTAAAATGTAAAGTAAAATTTTATCTGTCATTTCCATTGTGTTCAAACAGATCAATTTCAGACATTGTTACTTAAACCTCACCTGAGAGCAAAGGAGCATCACCAGCTCCACAACTGAACTGCTAGATTTCATGCACACAAGACCTACAAAAGGAAAAAAAATGGTACATAAATGCGTGCTTATACGGCACCAGCTATTAACACAAACTATTTTGAAGTGCAATAGATCAGAAGCATTTTTACAAACAAAAGAAAAAGGAAATTTTCATGCCACTTCCTGTTCGATTTTGTACTTCATCAGCACAAAATAAAAGTACGTATGTGAGAGGGAAATCATAAATCCCATGCCTTCCATCTGAAAGAACCAGCGAACAGTAATTCTTACCCCCATTACTCAGTTTCATAAACGTTTGTATGTCAAAATGATCAGAAGTGTGGTTAACATATGTTATATTAATCCACTGTATCTACATTTTGCCTTTTCTCGAAGGACTGGGTCATTATATATGCAGAGAGGGAAATGGCTTTATGACCTCTGCTTTCTCCATTGCGCCTTCTCCTTTCAGCCCCCAGCTATCAATCAAGTTTCCATTTTGTTTCATGGCAGCAGACATCCCAAACACTCTTATTAGTACTTTGACCCTTAACCCCACACTAAACCTAAGCAGAAGTGCAAGCAGTAACCTATTATGTATTTTCAGTTGTTTACAAACTAATTTGAGTATTACTATTTGTATTCCCATTTTGGCTTGAGCTGGTCTATAACTGGGGTTTAGAACCAAAAACTGGGCTTGTGTGTTTATTTTTGTCTAGACAGTTCATACACTCCCAGTTATTATCCCACTTTTTTTTGTTCATCCAATTTATGAAATGTTCACCTATCCATGCATATAACTATACTACAGTCAAAATACTTTGAAACCAGATTTTCTTGTATCTTCAGAGAAAAAAAAAATGTAACTAAAATGGGATCTTTAGTTCCTTAGAAAATAAAGCTTTGAGGAAAAAGTGCTTTTCTGGTTTTTCTTATTAAATGAATGAAATAAATTTGTTCACGAGGCAGCTTCCTTTAAAATGTTTATCAGCTAAAATGATGCCCACATGCATAAACAAAAGCAGAATCCCATCTTTTTGAGTCTCACAGAAAGTAATTCATTCACTTCTTCCTTCCATTTCTTCTTACCTCAAATGGTAAGCAAGCTAAACTCCTAAATTAAAAAACTTTAATTTGCGAAGCTTAATGAAGTCTCAATTTTTATATCAGCAATCTTCAGCGAAACACTTAGCAGTGTTTGATACTCTAATTGTGTTTCTGACAATGCTCATATTCAGCACTACAAACAGGATGACTCACCTAATCCAAGAAACTAGTCGTTTCAAAAATGTTTTTAAAAGAACTTCAATTCCCTAGGAAGAAACTAAATCTGTTAGTGCAAACACAGTTCATGTGCGAGCGATCAGCTCAAGTTAAGCAACCAGGGGATTCTATCATGAGTGCACTTATCCCTGGAAGCTGCAACAAGCCCTTCTTGTCACTGCTTGAACAGGACAAAACCTAAAAATTTCACTTCAAAAATCAGTGGACAAAGCAATTTATATGATACAGCCAAATTCTGAGAAAATCGAAAAGCTGGTGTTGCACTGCTAAATTCTGTCTTCCAATATCCACAGGTTTTTTAATCGAGGACATTAATGTCTGCACTGCAGATCTGAGCCTCATTTTTAAGCAGAGAGAAAACCACCAGTAGAAAGAAAATTTCATCATCTCAATCTCGACCATTTCATGCCAATCTTCCACCAGAAAGAGCAATGAGCTCTGCTGTGTACAGGAATCCCCATCTTCTCAGATGTGCCAGAGAATTCTCCTCCACACTGACAACGTATTTCTCCTACCTGTATGATTCTCTTCCAGTTAGAAACCAAAAAGCCAGAAGCAGACTCACATGTGAGAGACAGACCATAGTTTCCAAGACCCTTCTGTTACAACATCCCAATATAAGTGTCAGGTCTTTATACCCAACTTGCTACACTACGTACTTTACAAAGTGTTGACCCTGACACCAAAATTTCTCTTAGAGCCCACAAAACACATTTTGTACACCAGCTTCTATAGGAAAAATGGCCAGGAGAGCTCAAAAACAAAGGAAGATGGACACAAAGAGGTAGCAGAGATGGCAAAGATGAGGAGGCAGCGACCTCAGAGGGCTAAAGACAGAAGGAACGGGAGGCAGTGAAATCCAGTGGACAGCACTGCATTTGGGAAGGCAAGAGGAAAGTTTCTAAATAAAGAAATTTTCAGCCTCCAAGGTAAAACAAAGAACACAAAACCCCCCCTTTTTAAAATGGAAACTTACTTGTACCTTCTATCAGCAACTCCTGCCCATGGCTGCCCAAGAGAGTCCGAGAAAGAAAGGGAGCAAAATCCACAAAAATCTCTCTCAGAAGTGGGGCAGCTTTTTCCAAAGCGTGCTCAAGCCTGTCTGTAATACTAGTAGAGAGATACATATGATTAGCAATAAAAGAAAGAAGTCACTGAAATTTTGTAAAAAGGAATATAGATTTTTGACAATGTTTAAGTGATATACATGTATAAGAAGGAACTAATTATCCAATACTCAATGTTTTCCCAAATCTCCATTAGTTATTGAAAATCAGCAAAAGGACATTCTTAAGTTACATGGCACCAGAATATCAATTGTAATATCAATAACATGAGCTACAGCACAGCTGTTCAGAGCAATTGGAGAAGTTACCTCATATTGGAGGCAGAATCCTCAGGCACTGAAGAAACTGCAGGAACGGATGGCAATTTTGAATTAGATGATCCCCTTCCTACAAGAGAAAGTAATAATAAACAAATTATATATGAAAACATTCCAAGGATTAGAAAAGCAGACCAGAAACTAAAGCCTTGAATTTGAGCTCTGAGAAACCATGATTTTCCAGTGTTGTGTGAGGACTAGGTGAAACCCTTTCACCCCTTTGTACCTCAAATAGTTTTCTTTTCCATAGGAGTCCTATTTACTTGCATTCATAGTTACCAGGTATGCCATGACAATTTTCTAAAATGTTGCTTTAGCATGGACAGAAAGTAATTCAAGGAAGAACTGTAGCTTGTTTTGTGAAGGAAGTCAGACTAGGTTGCAATGATTCCTTCTGGTCTTATAAGCCAGGATCCCCTCTGAACAAATTGAGTATCACTCACAACCCTAGAAGTGAATACCAAAAACGTCTTACACCTTTAATATTCCTATAGTATGCTAATATATTTAATAATACTACAGCCAAATGGTAACATTTTAATGCCATCTCTTTTGGTTAGTGTTCGCCTAATTTCAAGTAACTTGCACGGAAAACCCTTAATATTTTTGTCTAAAATTAAAATGTGTATTTGAGTCAAAATCACGCAGAAAACAATGAGTGGGTATTTTCAAGAGCCAGGCTTAAATTTTTGCAAAACTGAGATTCTGACAGAGGCAGCTATGAAAAAATTTTCCATTGCACTGCTGGTGTCATTAGCATGATGGCAGTGGTATAACCTCATTTATGAGTTATTAACTTTGCCACATCAATTATTCAAAGGTTGATAGGGAAGACTGGGTCATTTATGTATCCTACACTTAAAGAAAAAAAAGCAGTTGTGTTATGTCAAATTGACACTACATGGCTCTCATCAGCACAGGAGGAATCTGTAAACATTAAATTCTGCTGTTCAGTATATAAAGAGAAATACAACCTCCATACTGCAGTATGGATTGGTATTAGCAATGATGAACAGGGGGCGAGCAAGACAGCCAGAGACTTCACAGATATTTTCTGCCAGGACAGGAATGGTGACTCACAAATCTTACACTGCATTCCAAGCTATAGAGAGGAATGAATCTTAGCAGACAGGTTTCTGTGCATTTCCCAGGAGCATGACTGCTCCTAGTCCATCTGCAATCCTATCTCTTTCCACCCCGAGACCCTGTCCTATTCTCTTTCCTCTCACCTTGCCAGTTTCAGATTTTTATGCTGCTGGAAAGGCAGGGAGGGGAAAAAAAAAAAGAGGAAAAAAGCCTGAAATAAGAGAGTCTAATCATTTTAGTTCTCACATCTATCTTAGCAAAGGCATGACCCTTCTTAGAACTATAACTATAGAAAAATTCCTGATGGTCCCACCCACAATGGAGTTTTGTTAATACAGTTAAATGCAACCTGTCTGGAAATCAGCAGCTGAGATCTTGAATCTATCTACCAAAATGTGTCAACTGCAACTTTTCAAAGATTTTTCAGCTTGACTGAAGTGAAATAGGTTTGGAAAGAGATGGCAAAGATAGATCCCTGAGACAGTGAATTTATTTCTCCTGTCAAATTTTAAACTTCTGCTCCAAAACTCTGGCACACAGAGCTTCCTCCAAGGAATGCTAAGGGTTTCTGGTGGGTGAGGGTTTTTTTGTTTTTCTATCCAGAGAGGGTGCTTTTCTCTAATCTAGTTTCATAGGCAACACAGAAACTAATAAAATAAACTACAATATCATAACCAAGAAATGCTTTCCTCTCATTTCTTTTTCTTTCTTCAGAGATAGGAGCTATCTTTGTGAATGCAATTCATTTGTGCTTTTCACAAATTCAACCTGAAGCTCTTATGCTGACTGCTGTGCAGGTATGATAGAATCAGAAGGAAAGTGAGTGAGCCATACAGAATGAAGAATAAGAAAGTGGTGAAAAAAGTGTTAGTGGTGAAAAGGTTTGAAAGCAAGTTGAAATGTGAACCCTCTGGACACTATCCTAAATCATTTATCTAATAAAAACTAATCAAATATATATTCCTGAAAGTTTCAATGGTGATGGCAAGATTTTGTAAATGTTCTCAATATTTTCACAGATATAATTCCATTTTTTTTTTTACATAGCTAGTTTTCTATCATCAGACCACCAAAAAGTATTTTGGGTATTCCCAACAGAAAAGCTGTCAAATGATGTGCTGAAAATTAGAACACAGCCTCCTGCACAGAAAAACCAAGCCCACATAAGGCAACAAAGGCACATGAATCAGTGGTTTGTCAGATACTTAATAGCTACAATAATTTCATTTTTTTTAATTAAGAGTTTAAAACTACTTTTTTAATTAAGACTTTAAAGCTACAATAATTTGAGAAACTTTCTATTTAAATAATTTGACTAGAATATCCAGCTTTCTCCCTAAAGCCCTACATCCCTATTCTCACTTAACAAGTCCCTCTAACTTAAAAATACTCCGAAATCCGTGTGTCCAGAAGTGGATCTACAGGCACACACTGCCCATAAAGGGAAATCAGCACACTGATCTGGGTAGTCCATCAGAGATCCAAACTGAAATGGCACACAAAGCCTTCAAAACAAGGAAGTCCTCTCAACACACAGGTTGTGGAAACAGCATGTCTTGACACAGAAATGCTCACATGTTTTTTACCACATCTAAAATCTGTCACCAGTAATCCACTACTCACTGGGTATGGTTATATAGCCAATAGTATATGTAATTAAAATCCTACCCTACTAAAGCAAAGATCACTTTATCAGGATAAAATGAGACTCAACAGTGAAGCATAAAAGCACAAATTTTTAAATTAAATGAGATGAAAATAATTCTGCACAGTGTTTGGGTCATCAGCAAAATAACTGAAGGTAAAATTAGGGAAAGAATAAAATCAAGGGAAACATCTGCAAGGACAATGAGAGGGCATAATAGTCATCAAGAGGCTAATAAAGAAACATTCTTAGTCTAGGGTAACTTGTCTTTTTGGTTGTTTATTTTGTTGCGATGGGTTGGAGCTTTTTTGGTTTTCCATTTTTTTCAACAAAACTGGTAAAAATATTTTGAGTGGGAGGCAAAGGAAATCACTAACACAGGACATGATTATTTTTTCTTCTAGAAATAAAAAAACCTGCACGAAATAGATTAGCTATAAACGTAAAACTCCATGAAATTTTAAGTAAATATCAACTTCTAAAAATAGACATAACAGAAAAAGCACTGATAATGTGAATTTAACTAAGCATAAGGCAGGCATCTATATAAACTGATATTCTTTTTGAAGATTACATAAGGATATTTATGGTCTGAATTTCTTCATGCTTATCAACACCTAAAACCACATTCCAAACTCGGATATATTTCACTGAAAGGGACGAATCTCAGATTTATCCCAGCTGAGAATTTCAGGATTCTTTCAATGGGATTAGGCATAGTGACTTTTGCATGCAGATTTTGTTTTGTGATACTTTTTACTTTATTTAACTCAGAGGTAGCTTTTTATGACACTTTTTTCTCACTTTTAGTGAAAAAGATGAAAATACTTCAGTAGCATATTTTCATCCACAACACACATGTGGGTAACTGCAGTAGCTACTTCAAACATGTGGAACTAAACTGACTTATCTCTTCCTTATCCTTTCACTGATAAACTGGCTCCTTCAAACTGACAGTTTTACAGACATTTGCAAGAACATAAAAGAAAATGCAAATAGATCATCTGTCTAGCACCCTTACAGTGAAACCTTATTGTTTATTCAAGGTCCCCAAGGGTCTAAACAAATAGTGTCTCAAGTAATAAAATATTGTTAAAAAAGTCCTTGTGCAAGATCCTCATGCTTTTGCATGTACAGCTACAAAGTGCACTTGGCAAAGCACAAGCAGTACATGATAATTTATTTTGTGAGGAGACAGAGATGAGGTATAAAAAAAACCCCAGGGTTGAATTAAATAACCGTATCTCTTAATTTTTGTACAACAGATCTACCCTGCATAAATGCACCAGTGCCCTTGGTGGAAGAGGTATCCAGTAAAATAATGAGCTCATTCAAATATACACTTCCTGGGCTGGAAGTGCACAATGCAAGACTACAATGAAAGGTTTTACAAGCTAATATAAGGGAGCTGTTACATAAACACATCTGTGGGCTAAACCAAAACAGATTTCACGAAACAATGGTGAAAACTTCTTGTAAGAGAAGTGGCTTTAAAACAGTTTTTATACTGACAGAGTTTCAAGTCATTTCAATTGCATATCATCAGAATCTGAGATTTTTTGAAGTATCATTCTGCTTTGGTAACTAGCCTTCAACTGCTGTCACCGTTAAGTTGGAATTCTCTTTGAAATAATTACTTTAATCCAGTGAATTGCTTGAACAACCTCTGCACTGATGGCAACTCACTTCAGGATCATTTTTCTTACTTTAGCTTGTCTCCTGTTAATTTATTTTATTGCCTGACTTCAAGTTCATTTTCACCTATGTATAAAAATCAATGAATACCATTCATCTTTGCTAAACAAGCCAACTGTCGCAGAAAATTTACATTTTCCTATGTGTTGGCCTAGAATTCAGGAGTCACAACACTGTTTTTATCTGCTGTTACTGCTTATCCTCGTGTTTCTTCCAAGCATTCACTTCCTTTTTCACCTCACCCTTTGACATGGCCTTGTTTACAAGTTCACAATTTGAGGAACAGCTTGCCCAGAGAAGGAAAAGTCCTGTAACAAACTCTGTGGCTCAGAGGCAAAACAAGTGAAACTCAAAGAACTTCAAGTAGGAAGGAGAGAGGCAAGCAACAGAAACTGAGTGGAACTTCTCAGTGGTTTTTTTACATTCAGAACATCAGAAAAGACAAGAGACAATTCACTCCTACTTCCCTCAGACTTTTCACATCCACTCTTTATAAAAATTACATTTGAACAACCATTTGGAAAGTGAATAGTGAAAGCCTCAAGACTGCATTCTTTGGAGTGAAGCACTAATAAAACACATATGAAATTCTTCGAGTACATAAACAGAGAAACTCAGAGCATCAGAGAAAACAGTGGGAGTGCAAACTGCAAAACATTTAAAAAAATTCTCCCCGCTTCAGAACACTGTGACTGTAATGGAAACATTTAAAAGGAAAACTAACTGACAAACAAAAATACAGGCGCCCCACTGGCATGTTCACTATAGCTCAGGCAGCTCTGCCAAGTCCTGCCTGTCCAAATATTAGTCTTGTCTTAGCAGTAGCCCTTCCTGAACACAGCATGTGTAAAACCTCTGCGTCACATCACACATTCAGCTGTGAGACAACCCAAGGAAGAAACAACTCCAGTGAATTCACCCTTCTTACATTACTACTAGCAAAGATGCCCTTTTGTTCAGTACCACCCTTGGCAGCAGGCATGGAATGATTAGCTCAAGACGGGTCACCAGATTTATCTTCTCCCTTCATTTCCAAGATTCCGGCAAACCAACAACCCAAATACCAGCCAGCAGCAACAGAGCAATGGGAAAGTTCAGACCACAGGGGGCACATTTGTGTTCTGGAAAGGCTTTTTGTGCTTTGAAATATTCTGCAGATTGAATGAGTAAAGGTGAAGAAACTTTTGCAAAAAGGCCAGGCCAGAGTGTCTGAGGCCAAAACATGTTTTCACCCTCTTTTAAAGTATCAGAGGAACAGAGTGAGCTTGGATGGTTCCTTCCAACCTGTCTGTATTTGGTAGGCCAGGACATGTGACAATCCATGTGATATGGGGGCATCTTAAGCATCAAATTTCTGAGATGCTCACAACCCCCAAGCTACAGGCAAGATGCAACCTTCAGGAAAAATTATTGGGAAAGAACCTGATGAATTCTGAGCGCACACAAATAGCAATGGAGGCATCTGGAACCACACAGAGTGATATTTCAACAGAAATCCTACCCTGACCAGGCAATTCTGATATCACATCTACAGGCAGAGGATGATCACATACTATATAACACTTATTCCCAAACTGAGTCTTTGTACACATTACTATTAGAATACTATCACCTGCTATTTAATCCTATTTCAGTGTCTGCATACCACTTTCATCCCTGTTTTGGACTAAATCAGCTCAAGTCTTCATCATAAAGCATTA
Organism: Cyanoderma ruficeps; assembly: GCA_008694505.1. Classification (NCBI taxonomy): domain Eukaryota; kingdom Metazoa; phylum Chordata; class Aves; order Passeriformes; family Timaliidae; genus Cyanoderma; species Cyanoderma ruficeps. The sequence goes on from VZDJ01000084.1 coordinate 8,615,935, forward strand.
TGTGTTCATATATATTTACATGCTATATATTATATATATTAAAATAAATTATAGAGATATATAAAATTGAGATATAGATATATAAATAAAATATATATATTATCAATTTTTTAATGTATCAAACAAACATATATACAACTCACTTAAAAAAACCAGATGAGATGTGTTTTTTAATGTAGGAATAATGTTCAACAGCTTTCATATCGAACACAAAATAGCCCCAGATTTATATTCACTACAAAAGCCCCTAATCTCAGCACTTGTTTTAAAAAAAGCTTAATTTATTTCTTAATTACAAAAGTAAACAGATTTATCATGAGTGTTAGCTGGAAAAATGAGAACAACGTATTGATTCTCTGCTGCATAAAAATAAAAATTAGTGAAAAAATATGAGATTTGAACTCAGAGGAAAATTACATTAATTATATTTTTGCTTTATAGGAAGCTTGCTTAATACTACTTCCATCCTCTAATAAAAAACAAATTAAGGCTCTATAGAGAATTTGATTTTAAACTTAAATGTGTGCAATTTACATGAGCAACACTGGATGCAAACCACCCCAATTCTGCAAGATTTTTTTTCCATGCTGTTATTTTATAGGGGGAAAAAAGAACAGTCTCATGTTTTAATCTGTTTAAGGCATGATTTCATTTATCCCTTTACTTTTTCTTTTAATTAATTACATTGCCAGTCTAAACATGTCTATTTTTAATCCTGATTAATTTCTTTTTATGCATATCAGTTCAGATTACATATCCAATTTTTGCCAAAACTTCCAGACATGATGGAAGTCACACAGTTACAAACTACATGAGTATTGTTTATTGTCTGGATTTCTCATACATTCTACAGGCACAGGAGCACATTTTTTTTCTTCTTTACATTCCTAAAAGATTGACTAAATGTGAAAATCAATGTTCATCTGTTTTGTTTTTATTAAAAGCAAGTGAATACCTACTTCAGAAATTGTAATAATTAAGCCCACAACTAAGCCAGGTAAATCAGTCAGAAGTTAACAAATTAGCAATTATTTTAAACAATTTCAATGTAGGTGAGGTTTTACTATTTTTAAAACAAGATTAGCTGTTCAGCGCCAATCTTCCTCAAAGAATTGTGACATTTCAAAATACAGCTAATTCTTGTACTACAAATATTACTCCTACACTCCTGCAGTTTTGGTGGCAAAATGGACCCTCCCTTTCACAAAGGCAGAATAAGAGCTATATTTCAATAGCTCTTCTTTTCCTTTGGAATGCCTTTTTGATTTTCCCCCACGAATGGAATGGGCCGTTGAAGGTGGGAGCAAATACCTTCCAGACACACGAATACGAGAGGACATGGTAACAGACGACCACATTTTCTTTTCCCCAGTCCTTGCAGTTTGGATGCAAGTTGATAAAACCAGGAAGCAAGAAACTCAAACATTGAAAAAAACCCACCAATAATCAGGCATAGTTTGAGATTTCCTTGATTAAGAACCGAATCACTTCTAAGTCTTGAAGTCAAACTTCATGGGCACAAAGATCCTACACAGCCTTGTGATTCAGACATGGCTAAGTAGAAAAGCATGCCTTTGACACAGCATTTAAGGTTAAACATCATTTATCTCACACAGAACAACCGGAGAGACCAAGGGTTCAAAGGAACACTTGCTTATAAACAACCTACTCAATTTTGTCCCCACTGAAAAAACTGTCCAAAGCAATTAGTTTAGCATCAACACTGAATTTGACCTCAGGCTAAAGCTATTGGAAACACTTGGATATAATTTCCAGTTCTACTTAGCACTAACACACATACCCTTGGTCAAACACCCCAGAATTTATAAATAAGCTTACACTTTACATTATTAATCGGGAATAAAAAATAGTCTTGAAAATACACCTTATTTATACTAAATACAAGTTAATATAGAATGAGTGCTCTATCGAAAAAGTGAGAAATCTTGAAATTAAGATAAATATTGCTCAGACATTTGCGTTTGCTGCAAAATTGGGGTTTTTTTCTAATACAGTGTTACTTTTCTATTTTTTCTTTATTTTATTAGTATTCAGAGTGAATGGTGATGTAAATAGAAGCAACAGAAGTAGTGTTGGTATTTAGGTTGTCTAATTTAACCCTTACTTACCAGGAGAGTCTCCTGACAAATCTGGGGCCTGGGCTGAATCCAAAGAAGAAACCACACTGACAGCGTTTGCAGGAGCACCAAGAGCAGCGGTAGAAGAGGAAATGCTGGATTTCTTTGTTGGTACAACAACACTCCTAGGCGAAGACAAAAAGTTACTAAATGTTAGTACATCATACTGCATGTGAAGGCTCACACTACCGTGATCCTTTGTTATACATCTAGCACTTAACACTTCCATATCCTGCAAAAGTTCCTTTGATCCCTACTCTCTTTTTCAATCATCTTTTGTAGGCCACCTTAACCTAAGGACACTTCACTTGTTGATGGTAGACTCTTTAACGCTATACTTTCATCTCTCATCTACTTCCACAGAACCCCTGACTGAAAGCACAAAGTTAGATGGCCACCAGGAAAAGGGTTCCACAACGAAGCTTATGTTTGCACCTTAAATTTCCCCAAGATTTGTTTTTAAACTTCAGGCAGCTATTTACAAAAGATGTTGCAGTATTCAGCTTCAAGGTGAATTATCAGTGCTGAAGGATGCATTGACAATCTTTTCCTCCAGGTATTCTAATGCAGAAGAGAAGACTGATGGAAGAAGGATATACCATAGCTAAAAGCATCCTAACACATCTGCATGCACATACAAATGTTCACACGTCTTAAACTTGGGCCTTAGCTGTATTTTTAAGTATGTCTTGCCAATCAAGTTTTATTTATATAGCAAATCAAAACATTCCTTGGAGTTAAGAGAGAACCTCCATCTTTTATGCAAGCTAAATGTCAGGCCTTATAGTCAGCACTAAAGACTACATCAGAGGAAAAGATGCAAAGTGACAAGTTAGGCACGGAAATTTATCTGACACGTTACAAAGACATATTTATGCTATACCAATTTCAATTAAATTGTAGTACTTCATTCCAAACACCTAAAAGGCCTTGTTAAGCATACATTAAAGGCATTTTTAATTGCAAGTTAGCTCCATAAACATGCAAAACCCCAGCTAATGAGGTAAAGAGTACGGCTGATATATAATGTACTCCCACTGCAGCGCTTACTTTTAATTACCTGGTGTTAACCATAAGCCGAAAATCTTCAACATTCAATTTATTTAATCACATCTTTTGTTGACAGTAATACAACTACACACTGAAAGTATTCCCTTAATAGCTTTAAAATATTCATTTTCTAAATAAAGTAACTCAGAAACTTGACCTAAATTCAGGTGTGGGAACAATCAAAGAAGTTCTTTCAAATATTTCTAAAACCGTTCTTGCTGGAATTGAGAAAGGAGGACTATATGTGACTCCCTTCTTCAGTCACAGGATGTCAAAGGATGTCACAGGAGCTAGACCATGTTACTGATTAAATCAGCCCTCCTCAATGGCCAGAGTAGGCAGGAACCATTCTTGGAGGCAGTACATGTCATATCATTATAAGGGTGACTGCTAATGTTAACTAGTCACTAAAAAAATAGAAGCAACAACACCTGAGCCCCAAGTCAAGATATTGTGCCTTGTCATGAATTTTGCTCAAATGTGCATGTCTGTTTCCCTGAAACATAAACAATGGGCTAAGAAATAAGTCGTATATTTAGAGCATTTTTTAAATTATTGTCACATTACCAATTAATTTTGCATCACCCAGGTATAAGAAGGGGATCTCTCACTCAAGATTCTGTGACATTCACTGCCTGGAAATTTGTCCTACTATTCTATAACACACATTTAAACACCTTGAAGGGGTTAGAAAATGCATACAAGTTTACAGAGCACAAATGCACCCACACAGAGTAAACTTTGGGACATTTCTCCAACCTTCACAATTCAGCACTGAAGCCCAGGTGTATTCTTCTAGAGATTTTAAGTGTTTTTACTGTATAGATATCCAACTCAAGAAATACTAATCAATAATATAAAACCCAAAAATGTATAACTTCTCATTATAAATATTTGTCTATTCAGGTGGACTCCATAAGACCTTGGTTCATAATCTGCAGAAATATATTTGCACACCCACTAAGTTACAGAAATAATCATCCATTTGCTGCTAACTAATACAGACACAATTATATTGGATATTATATGTTGGATTTGGGAGGATGTTTAGTGACAAATTTCAGTGCACAGAGATGAAAGTTGTGCACATATAGGTTGTGTTTGTTCAAAAACATATAATGCATGTAAATGATTTTAAATTCGAAAATATCAAAGTACCTTGAGGGTAAAAACAAGTCCTTTAGAGTCCTTTAGAGCAGCTTTCTGTTTCCAGGGCTAATAGTCAATCAGAATTCTCTCAAAACATCAAATCAGAATGGGTGTTTCCTCTGAATATCTATGAATGTTCTGGTTTTACTCTCTGACTCTACTAAGAGCCCCAGGAATTACAAAACTGCTGGTATTTAAGTCATAAAGAACACGCCAGAACCAAACCTTAAAAAAAAAATACATACATGGCAGAATTTTGACCAACTTTAATATCAGAAAAGACCTCTTCCAGATGAAAATCAAGAAATGAACATGCTGGGAGGATTGAGAAGGAGTTTTTGAAGAGGAGTAATCTCTAGCACAACTAAAAGCAGCTCCTCACAGGACAAGTGACAGCCCTGGAACTGCACAGGAGCAAGGATACCTGGCCTGGAGTAAGGATGGCCGTGTGCAGACAGAGCTGTTACCTTAACAGTGCTCATCTGCAGCCAGCAATGAGAGCGGGCAAAAGAAATCCCAGCTCCAAGAGCCTTCTGGCACAACACCATAGATTATCATCCCTTCCTGTAAACTCCTACTGACCTTCAGTGTGCTTAAGTGGAGCTGCGCCGAGGGAGTAGTTTCAGCAAGTTGTCAGACTCCCCAGCTACCCAAGGAAAGGTGCATTCAAGCAAAGGAATTAAGACCTTTTTGGGGTTTTCCCTCTGGGCTGCAACAGACAGCAGCAAATGACCAGAACAGTCCTTTCTGCCTTTTCAGGTTTTTTGTCTACCTCCTCACCTTCAAATCTGTACAGGTTTGGGAATATATATATAGTTGCTACTCTAACTGTCACTAACTTACTTTCCATGAAGTATATAAAAAAAGAACTATATTCCAACACTCACTTCCAGTATAATTTTCAGCATCTAGCAATGGCATTCACTACAAGGAAATGAATCAGATTACCAGCACCAGAAATCTGGCACTTACTATATTCACAGCTGCACAGTAGAGATGCTGCTTTTATTTTTTTTTAATTACCCAACATGATTCCTTTTGCTTTGATTCAAGGAATAAAGAATGAATAACTGCAAGTTTCAGACTTTCAAATACAAGAGAACATGCTACCATATTAACAGGACACAGGGAAGTGCCTGAGTATTCCACAGTCACCACACGCTTCAAACAAGAAACACGGACTGTCACAAACTTTTCTGAGAGATACACAGTTTACTGTATCCCACTGAAACAGAGCTCTAGCTTTTAGCTAAAGAATAAGACTTCAACAAATCTACTTCATAAATACAACAACAAAAAAGTCCTGTTGGACCTTTAACCCCTGGAAGAAAAGAGAGGCTCTGAACATCTCACTGAAGAGCTCAGACTACTTCTCAACAGAATTTATTTCAGATAGTGATCTGGAACAGTTGACTGAAATTATTGCTATTTTTGAGCCAAAATAAAATAAAAAGTATTTCTGGTCAGGAAAGAACGTCCCTTCCAAGAGCTGTATCAATCTGATGCACACAGCCAAAAGAAGTGCTGGATATTGTTTAAAAGCAGGATGCAAGAAAACCCCAACTCGTGAACGGTCCTGGTCTTCTGGTCAGGTGCCCCAGCCTCCTGATGCAAAAAATCCTTAAACTAGTTTGAGAACCACAAACCAAAACACCCAAGTGTCCTGACATACTGACTTTTCTAGCTGTGCACTGCCACAGTGTTGGTAACGTCACCATAATTGCCATGGATGTCTTCCCTTTCAACAGGGCAACCAACCAATGTTACAGCTGCAGGATTTGTTTTAGGACTTTCCACATCCAGGCCTTCTTCAAAGGTATGAAAGTACAGCCCAGCAATCACGCACAGATATTCATATTTACCACATACTAGAAAAACAAACTAAGATTTTTGAAGCGCAAACATCCGTCATGTTTTTTTTTATTTACATTCCGAAATTCCTACATTTTTCCTTCCTTGGGTAGCAAAATGGTATTTTCTTTCAATATTTAGGTGGAATTGCAAATGTGTTCCAAAGAAATATTTTCCCATTAGCTACCAATGTTCCTTTGTGTTCTTCTTTTGAAAGATTATTTAAATGCTAATATAAGAAAAATGAATGCAACTGGCATAAAGAATGCGAGACAGTGGGAAATTGAGTTTAAATATTATAGCAAATAAACTACATAGAAAACATGAAGTGTTCAGCATATTATTAAATCAAGTAAATTTGTCAGAACTGTCTTAAAAATTAATGTGCTTTCAACTTCTCTTAAATAATAGGGCACTTGCTTTTAAAGAGTACACAGATAAGACAATCCTTTTTCTGCAGCTAAACTGATAAGTGTTTTCTGAAAAAGTTAAGTATTGCTACAGATATGAATAAAATATTCATCAACAAACTGCTTTATAGTAGATTTCCTCAGATCTACAAAAATAATATATTTTACAAGACATCTGTAATCATGCATTAATTTTATCGGAATACATACATTAAGCAACCTCACACAGGGGCAGAGATGCATCATGTGGAAAAAAAGCATCAATACATTTTACCTCTTAACATTCACATCAATTAAATTGTATTTCTGGGTTACATTTGTGTATTAAAGCATCCATTATATTAAGTTTCAGCTACAGGATAAATAAAATTTTAAAACTGCACAAAAAATACGCTTAAGGTCTCTTTCAAGGAGACCTCAAGCACCACGGTAAGAACGACACTTTAGCAGCCTCATTTACATGACTATATTAGATGTTTGCCTGCTTTCATTTAAAATCAAATATTTAAGGTTTAAAACAAGAATTTACAGCAGGGGAACTGACAAACATAGGCCAGGCATAGTGAGAACCAGCCACCATAAATACATCTTTAGCCAGAANGTCTTCGTGTTGCAGACAATTATTCACTGCTGAATGAGCACAGACCACTGAGCTGAACACTGACTTCCATCACAGACAAAGGCTTACGCAATAATGACCCATTCTGCCAAATTCCATAAGGATTTACTTATTGAACCCTTCCCTGGTTTCAGTTCACTGATTCTTCTGTTTCAATATAAAGATAGAAAATATTTACATCTCCTACAATTTTAGCATTTTCCCAAGTATTTACTTTTCATTAAGTTGGCAAATCCCCATCCCATTTTAAATATATTTCAAGTTACAAATTTTCATTGGGTGCAAGTCAAACATTCCTAATACAACATGAGGCAGCCCAAACTGATGACCTCACTGTAATTTAAAAATACTTACATGAGCTCTGATTCCTCTTGACATACAAGAATTTATACAGATTTAATTCTTAGCTTTTTTTTTAAGCACTAAAAAGCAATGCAGGTGACAGTTTGCCTGTACCCCTACAGGATAATGGTTTTAATTCAAAACCAAAAGAAAATAGCCTTGCTTCAGGCTTCCAAAACGACGGCCACTGCAAGACTCCTGTGCAAGGAGCAAAAGACCAATAAAGAGGATCAGAGACTTATTTTTACCTCTATTTTGTGAGCCAGGAAAGCAGCCTGCCATGTCAGTGTCCTTCTATGGGCTCTGCTGTCTGTGGATAATACCCATTCTCTTATGTCTCCCTTGAAATATCCAAGGAGAAAGGAAGAATAAGAGACTCTCAAAACCATGAGAGATCAGAGGATGCAGGGAGGGAAAGAGAAGATATGATAGAAAGAATACAATCAATTTTGCAAGAGAACTTTAAAATCAGCTTGGCAGGGAGAAGACTTCAAATGGTTTGCCTCTTTGGACCCTGCAGAATGGAAATTGTTGGTGTGCCTTTATCTAAAGATACCCCATTCTCATATTCTGTCTCTACCTACACCCGGCAGATTTAATCTTGTCAACAAATAGTTTACTCTTTTTGCATTTGAGGCCCAAATCAATGAAGTCTAAGATGTATCCATTCCATATAAAAAGGGACTTGGATGAGATTTAACTGAAATTACCACAACTGACCAGTACAAAGGCATATACACACCACTGACTGACAAATGAGCAAACACAGGCTGAGCCAAACTAAGCAGCTTACAGACGATGTTCCAAAAAGATAAACAAGCTTATTAACATATCTGTCCTGCAAGTTACAGCACAGCTGCAGACTGAAGCTCTATAGTACAAGATCATGATTTAAGAGCCTATATTCCTCTGAACCCTCAGCACCAGCTTCCCATAATGACATGGTTATTGAATGTTTCCACAAAGAGCAGCAGAAGCCAGGAGAGACCGAGGTTTTATTTTAAAGCATACAGTAAAACTGGCTACAGCTAGATTATGGGTTTTATTAGACTAACTGAAGAGAAATCTCATCTCTCTTTTTATCCCAAGCTTTGGTTATTTTTATTTCCATTTTATTTGAATTTGCTTGCATTAGTCTCCTCCTCTTTTCCTACACAATTACTACTAAATAAGAAAACTGCTGGTTTAGGACGCCCTGAAATTGGAACATTAATTCATGTCCCTGTGGATCTTGGGAAAAAGCCAATGCAAGTCTTGAACTTTATCACGATAAACCCCTGGCACCCACTAATCACAGGATTGTATCTTCCCATAAGATAAGGGGCAGATTTTTGGCATGGGAATGAACACATACACCTAGCTGTTTGCAAAGGCTTGCAACCTGGCAGCCTTTCAGTAAGGTTTCACTCACATAGCTGTTACTGTATACTCTCCAGCTATGGCTGGGAAGTTGATAATCCTTAAGATATGAGGAGAGTTTTGATTTCTGACACAGCATTCCTGAGATAAATGCAGGATCAGAGAGATGCTTTGAAATTCCCAGAGATATCCCACTGGCAAACTGCTACATGGGAAAAACTTTTAACAAAGTGCCTTCAAAAAGGAAAAAAAAAAAAACACATCACAGAATTTGTGTTTGCTATCAAACAATGTATTAAATGTAAACCAGACACAGAAGAGAGCATCCCAAAGTCTGTTTTCCCAAAAAAAAATTTCACAATGTAACTTAGTATTTTTGCCTACCACAGAGATGAGATCTATTATTCCCAACTCTATTCCAGTTTTTTATAAAAAGTGTGACTTTTTTTATCCCCGGCACAATTTCTTCCTCCTGTGGTAACCAGGTGTCATTTCAGAGCATAAACTTATATTTTAAGCAGTCCCACTACATAATGATACAGTCGCCTTCAAGTGGCCACAAAACTTGCCTGTCCATTTAACTTTTAATGTTTCACACACACCTATTTTCTTTTTAACTTTAGCTAGTCAGCAACATGCTTTACATATACCAACATATTTACCATAGATGCAAGATTGTGCATAAGCAAAGAGATGAAAAATTAATCCACCTAGGAGCAGAGAGGCACTTACATACTGAGGTCACATGAAACTGCTGAAGGACAAAATATTTTATACTACTTCATGATCTTTTCCTCATATATTTAGCCACACCTACTAAACACAAAATCTTTGGAAAGTAACGCCCACAAATTATCACTGTGGGGCAGTCCAGACAGCTACATAAACCCTACAAAACTCTGCTCTCCCATTCAGAAGCACAGTGCTGTCTACTGCTTCAACCATGCACCCTCTTCACTCCTCTGTACATATTCCTTCATCAGACCACCTTGCTTTGAGTAGCAAGGCAGTAATGAGGCCTCAAGGTTAAGTGAAAGAATGTTAAGAGTTTTACAAATGGCCGGCACTTTGGAGGTGAAAACAGAACAGGGTCCACAGGGCAGTGGAAAAGTAAAAGGGCAGAACATCAAGTAATTCAGATTTTTAGTAACTCGCTTCATAAAACACACCACAACTCAAGGGGGTTTCTTTGCTTATTTTTTGAGTGACTTTGTAACTATACAGGAAAAAGAACACAGAACTGCAAGTGACAGAAGGGGTGCTATCAATGCCCAGTATTTCATTAGTGTACATGTTATCAAATTAAATTGTACAGCTTCCTCTGATAAGATTTTGTAGGTGTAATCCACCTATGTCAGCCATCAGTGCTGCAAGTGCCCAATTACTTCCTGTCTAGTTAACCTCCTGTACAGCAATTCAAATCAGCACAACCACCACAAACCTTTGGTGTCAACAATAGCTAAAAAATAATTCATAAATGCAATAGTCACCTCTGCACCACATCTCCAGACAAGTGTTATTTGTGTGACTGAAACCATGCAGCAATGAATACTAAGAATTTCATGAGAAAAAAGCACGACTCACAAAATTAAACACTATGTTGTTTGACATCAACTGCCCACTTGCAGCAAAGAGCAAGGAGAGGCCTCGAAGGGGAAGTGCCAAAAGCACTTGGGCAGCAGCGAGGAGTGAGGTGTGGCAAGTTCTAACTCAGTGTCCCTTTTCTACCAATTTCCCCCTCTGCCTCCATCCTCCTCCTGTTCCCAGAACAAGTCCTCCTGTCCAGCATCACAAGAAGAACACAGTATTTACTTTGAGACAAGCAAGGGGCCAAACGCTGGCACACCCCATCTGTATCTCATCTGGCCAGACACCACTGTCTCCTCCCCCAGCAGTGACAGGGCAGTGTGAGTGGAGCAGACAGGCTGTAACAGCTCCACCCACACCCCTGGCACCACTGCACTCCTCTCGTGGGGCAGCTGGGATTTTGAACAAGGCAGCCACAGACTGCAAAGGCATCAGAGCCAGAGGAAGGTCAGAGGATCAGATACTGGCATGGTAACAAGGGATCCCCTTGCACCAGATTGACTGCAGGGTTTCTGCAAATAACCAAGGCTTTCCTAGAGGCAAGAATGCAAGTGCTACAGGATTCTTTCTTGTCTTTTCTTTTTTGTTTTCTTTGCAGTTCTTGGGAATCCTGAAGAGGTAAAAAGCACCAAGTCTAATAAAAGACACTTTGGTTTACTACGCTTGGGAAAAGATAAGGAGCTAATGAGACTGAGACACAAGGGACACCAAAACTATTACCAGGAAGAGTGACTTCATTCTGAAAGGAAAAAAACAGGAATTCTCCTTTTTGAATTCACTACAGCATTAGAACATTAATGTAGAAATTTATCACAATGAAACAAAAAGCTGTTACAACAACGCAAGTCTAACAGCCGAGGGATAATATTTACCAAACAAATAACTAAAAGAGTTAAAGTAGGCCTTTGGCACCAGAAGGTAGAACACACATCTATTTTCCTAAACGAATATGGGAATATTCTCTAGGTAGAAGGACACCTAGATGTTTACTCCATTGTTTTTGAACCATTTGTAACTATTAGTAAGCCGGTATCCTTTTGCAGGGCCACAATAACAGAGACTAGATACAACTTCCTGATGAATACGTCTGCTAACCTATATATCATTATTTTCAGTTATTTAATGTCTGTTTTGTTTCTTGAGTTCTTTAAAGCCAACTAAATATGACAGCAGTCCTCATCTGCCAGTGCTAGATTTAGTAGGGCTGGTGAAGCATGGGTTTCCCTGTTCGTTACAAATAACTTAGGTGAAATCAAATTTTTGAGTATTTCAGATGTTACATTACCTGTCAAAGGAATGGAACTGCACAGGCTGGTCAGCAGCTCCGTCACCAAGAACTCCAAGGAAGGATGATGGCAGAAGAGCAGCATCCACTGCAGTCCCATCAGCTGGAGTGCTCACCAGGCTCCTCAAGATGTCCTTCACATTGACATTTTTTGCAGCTGGCACAGAAGCCACAGATTTACTCTCTTCAGCTCCTGTCTCACTTCCGCCCTCCTGCGATTTATTGACCTCTAAGGAGAGTGTGCACAGGACTTCACTGACTGCATCTGGGCCTGCACTGACACTCAGAGGTGCTGCCTCTGCACCACCACCAGAACTGTTTGTTTGTGCTGGAGCTGCTTCCTCCCCAAGACCAGAATCCCTTCTCTGCATAGATGCTGTACTTGCTGAATCTTCAGTAGAGGCAGAAGCACCAAGAGCAGCAGATGCGTTTTCCACAACTGTTCATACCAAAAAAACAGAAAACATATTTTAAAATCATTATTAACAGAGAAGCATTCACGACATTGGTCCTAAAGAAGATTTCTACATTCTAAGAAAGTAAGATTTCTAAATTTCAGTATTTTAAGCCACATTATTTCATTTGGCAAAATAATTAATGGTTCACCTGCAGCAGGAGTCTCATTATTTTCATTTTCTGATTCCTTGAGTGACTGGCTTTGGTTTGGTGGTCGTCTTTCATTCTGGGGTTCTAGTATATCTCTGTATTTCGAAACCATGAGCACAGAAATAAAATATACAACAGCCAAAGCCAAAAACTGAGCCTGTTTACTATCCTCCTGTAAAAAACAGACACACACAGATTTTTCCATTACAATTTCAGCAGCATGTTTATTTTTCTGGGAAGTATGCCCCAGCACAACCATAAACATACCAAGACGAAGCTGATATGTCAGCAATGGAAGAACAATATTCTCTAGCCAGTGTTTGTCTCACCTATAAAGCTAAGGAATACAGCACTTGTATTCAAGTGGCACTAATCCTTTCCTTTTTCATTTATATGACAACTTTGGCTAAGGTTGTGTGTTTTGATTTCATGTTTCAAATTAGTGTAGGGTCTAGGTCTCCTTTATTCATGGGTGTTTCTTCTGTTACATTTCCTCAAAAATGCCAAGATATCAACAGCATTTGCAAGGCAAGCATACTCTACATAACTGGAACATATTTATGAAGGAAAAGGAGCATATTCCAGAACAAGTGTTAAGGTTTTATTTCATTATCAGATAGTCCAGATGGATGTAATCTAGTGTGCATAATTTAAATAAGAATAGACCAATATGTATTTGCCTTACAGCCGTAACTTCATGAAGAGATTTTAAGAAAACCTTGAAAACAAATCTTAATATGAACTATGCCAGGTTCCTCCCCTGAGTACTCAGTCACTTCTAGTGAAACAGAGGGAAAACTGGACATTAAGATTTAGCCTAAGCCTACCTCTTTTGGCTACCAAAGGAAAAAAAGCTTCATACAGTTTGGGTCACAGGAGAATGGAGTATTTGGATCCTCATTGACTAATCAGTAAAACATGAATGTTTGGAGTTTTTTACCCCTCATTTACATCAGGGCTCAGGTAACACTATTTTTTCCTCTGAGCAGTTCGAGAAACTAAGTTACACTACCAAGCTCATTCTATCACGATTATAAGTGCCCATGAAAGGTCCTTATTCCTTGAAGAGCTCTTTAATGTGTTGTTCTGGAAGATGCTTATGAGAAGCTTTCTATTAAGAACAGGTAACATAAGTGAATCCTATCTGTTGCACTGAAAAAAACCAACCTATCTTCTCCTTGGCTTGACCCAAAACCTCAACTTTCATAGAATAATCACAGTGTGAGATTGAGGAAAAGTCACCAACAATGGTAAGGATAATAAAGGATTTTTTTGCTAGGTGAATATTAAGACAGTTTCTAACTGTACTTAATAAAGTGGTGATCAGTGAATTAGAACTGACCTTTCCTTATTTTTTCAGCTATGTTTGAAGAACTGCTTGAAATAAAGCTCATTAATACTGGAAGTACTGCTACTGGTGGGTAAGTGGATTCTGCCAGAGTTCCTGCTGTAGAACTCCTAGATTCAACTCCTGGTTCTAAGTGCTGAATACAATATAAGAAACTGCATGCAAATAAAACATTTAGATGCAAGTATAAACAGCTCAGACAAAAACTATTCCAAAGCAGATATGTCTAAGTCTACTTTTCCCCCACAGCTCAACACCTTAGCCAAAAAGCAGAGCTAGTGCATCATTATTGTGAAACAGAGAGTCTGATGGACTAGACATGAAAAAAAAGCAGAGGTTGTGGGTAGGTGGTGTTTTGGTGGTTTGTTTTAAAGAAAGAGGGTCACAAAATGTGCTTGAAGGAATCATTAGGATAACTTTAACTGCCACCAGTACGGAACAGTCACTTCCTGTTACTCTCTTGCACACTGATACTGAAGTAGGGGTTGAAAGAAGCTTGCTTTAATCAATAATTACTGTAAAGACAAAACTCAAAATCCTTCACTTTTCTGGACAGAAAGAAAAGTCACTGTATAAATCATTATACTCGCTAAACAGTCCAATTATTGTAAACTAAGTTGTGGTGCCCAGGCTTGTGGCCACCAATGACTCACAGCCATTATAGCTGCTGTATTTGCTTACAGAGGTGTTTTTTCAGGCAATCAATCTCAATTTCCTCAATATCAGCTCTAAAGTTGCTGACACAGGGCAAAGATATTTTTAGTCAATTCAAGACTAAAAAACATATGCATACTTACAGCACATGCACACAAATTGGTTCCTCTGAGGGGAAGTAAAGGAATTAGAGATGACCTCTAATTTCTAATTAGCTAGAAGAATGTGATGTTTTCAAAATGTACAAGCATGTTTATGATACATAAACAGATTGTCTATGTATATAGTCATACTAAACACAACATAATTAATATACAACAGGCAGAATTCCACATAATCAATGCTTAGGAACACAAAGAGCCAGATCAGGAGACAGTTGGGTTTCACCTCTCCCTCTTTCCAATCCCAAACACTATAACAGCTGCAGAGTATTATGAGTTCCTAATTACTATGAGCAGTATTCCATTTTTGTACATCCAATTTAGCCAAACTGTAAAACAGAGCAAGCATTCAGCAAACAGATACAAGCAGAAACACAAAGAAAGAAAAGGACATTATTCACTCACTATATCTCTGAACACCACAGCTCGGAGGCGATTAATATCCATATCCTGCAGAAGTCTGTCATGGTCACGTATTGGAGAAATGCCACCAGTCACAATGTCCACTGGGCTCTATTAAAAAAAACCCAATTGTTTAAGATCCTGCTTTTAAAAAGCATTCTACCAAGAATCATTAAGTGTGTACAACCACTCACTGCATGTTGTATTGTCATAACTTGAGCAGAAAGATCAGATATGCATTTCATCGGAGAAAAAATCTGATTATTTCTTGGACAGATTTAATTTCCAGCCACCCCACTTTAGGTCTGTTAAAATATCAGTGGTACAGGTACAAATTTAAAAACTTATCCCTCTGTACAGAGTAATCATTACTGCCTTCTGTGTTTCTGAATGTGGTCTTAAACTTGCCTTTGCTGCAGACTTTCCTGGTCCTATAAAGCCTTGCACTGCTTTTTGGCTCTTCCCAGTGTCTCCAATAGGCTTCATCTGTGCATGCTGCTGACACTCCAAGCAATTTCTTACTGCTACAGCACACACTTGAGGGGAAAAGAAATGTTAAGAGTTATCCTGAGAAATAGTATTGTTCTCTATTCCCTGACAGAAATGCATAATACAATTCTGTTTATCACTTAAAACTAAAAAGTTTACACATATTAGTAAAATAGTTTGCTTCCTTAAGTTTTAGACAGTTGCAAAACAATGCTCAAAATCTTTAATAATTTAAAACTAATTAATGAATGCTAAACTATTAGAACATATATGCTGTATCTAATGGATACTTCAAAGTGAGTAAGCCAGCATCCCTCACTGCAATTTTACCATGCATACAACCACGGGGTGGGTAGGGTGAAGACAGCTAAATTTCACAAACTTGCAAGGGAGAAGACAAGTGATACACCAGTGAAACAAATGGCAACGTTTGCTTCACAATACTCTCTTACTCTTGGACTAAATGTTCTGAAGTTACTCAACTTTTTGGGGGGTTGTTTTTTATTTTCAGATGCACATTTGAGCCTTGTTTCATCTTCTAATATTTATTTTCAAAGGAAAAAAGAACTACCCCACCTCTATACCTGTTTGCATCCCATAAATCTTGTTCTACCTGCACAAAGTTTTAATTGCCTAGAAAGGGAGAGGAAGGCTAGTTACTGTTGAGGCTCTGAGCTGCTCTGGCACTCATGCAAATTAAACTTTTCATTACAAAAAATCTTGTATGATTTCAGCATGCAACTAAGCATGAATTCTCTCCTCCTGTATGAACTACCTGGACCCTGCTATGATCTTATATGCTCTCTTTTTCAGAATATGTGTTACTTTTTTAGGTAACTGATAATTTTCTTTTCATCCAACTTGAAGCAAACATACTGTAATAATTGGATACAATTACTGCCCAATTTGAACCTTTCAGAAATCTACACTTCTAATTTTCACCACACCTTGATATACCGACCTTCAAGTGTTAAACCTCTTATCCAAGTATTGAAAAGGTTTGTTTTTTGATATAGTACAAGATCACTTTTCTCAATGCTGGCATATACTCAGCCTTGATTATTTAGGGAACTTTGGCAAAAGAAATACCCTCATAGATAAAAGGCTACCAAACTTAATTTACATCATTTAAACTTTTAAACAGGAATATATATATATAGATTACAGAAAACAGTAAAACTGTAAAAGAACTTAATACCTGACTATATTTAATCCTGATTTAACAAAACAATGGACAGGAAAAAAATAAAGCTAGCAGCTGCTAACTATTCAGTAACTGCAAGCCCCTATGCTCATTAATTGATCTTATTTGCTTACCCAGACGAAGACATTGTCGCAGAATTCCTCCAGATGACATATTTTTCTCAGACTCAATTTCAGTGAAACCAAGAGAGCTTGCAAAAATTAGCACATCCACAAGGTTGATTAATCTCTGGAGAAATGTTAAAGATGCTTCTATTGAAAGTCCTTGAGTTGGCTCAATATTCTCCAATTCATGCTACACAGAGAAAAATTGAAAGCAACATTTACTTCTTCACAAAGATAATATTCCTGCAGGCTAAATGAAGAAAAATGTGTGCTGGAAGTCCACTCTCAGTCACATTCATAAGTAATAATTACTCATATTCTAGGAACGATCATTAGTATTGGGATTTAATCCCATTCCAGACCACTGTGGGGGCAACAGAGGCAGGAAACTTTTTTTATGTCTTCAGGCAAAGAAGGCAAGCACCCAATTTATCTTAGACAAAGCGTGGAGGCAGCAAAGGGAGGAAAGAAATGCCTGTGGAAACACCCCACATGCATTTCCTATTTCCCAAAAGGACAGATATAATAATTAAAACACTCCAGAAAGAAAAGCATCCTCCCACAAGTGAGGAATTTTCAAATAAAAATGGAATTTCTTACAGTAGCAGATGTGGCAGCAGAAAGCAATGGCAAGATACCACCACAGGCCATGATCATGTTGTCCATCACTTGAGAGATGAGGTGGATCGTGTTGTGCACAAACACCATGTTGTCACTGCTATTCACAAAGTCCATCACAGTTTTTGTAGAATGGCTGTCCAAAAAATTAAAAAAAAAAAAAAGACATTCAGAATAGACTTTATTTTGAGGGTATTTTAACATATTCCTCTTTTCGCAAAACTAAAAGCAGACACTTTGCAGTGGGGCAGCAAATAACACATGACTGCAAGGGTCAACTGATGTACCTCAACCTACACCAAAAACTACATTTCTGTTCATAAACTGCTCAAGATCACAGGTTGCTAAAAACACCGAGATGACTGCTAATCCACATTTGTAAAAGGGCACATTATAGGCTGGTCTATGACTGCTTGCTAGCTAAAGTCACTGTATCAGGAAACAGAATAAAGTCTACTGGAACAGTGAACTAGATTTGAACTTAAATCATTGGAAAACTAAAGCAAATACTAAGGATTTCTCAGAGAAAAACTTATACAAAAACTTTTCAAAACAGAGGCTAAAATAGAAATATATTATAGCGATACCTGATGATGTCCTGATAGGTTAACTAACTTAAACATATCCTAAAAATTATAGTCAGACAAAAATTCACCTCAGTTTAAACTGTTTGAATCACTTAACTACTCTGTTCCTTTACTCTGAAATTTCTTTTTATCAGGTCAGTACAGCTATATGGTTCAATCTAAATTTGACACTCACTACTACAAGTTAACAATGAATACCCCTCTTATTTCAGTTATTAAACCTTAAAATTAAATTACAGAATTACTGCTGGTTTCAAAGATCTTCATTATTACATTCCAGATCCCTGTTGGAAGTTAATCTTCAAATTAACACGTCTGGGTTCCTAGAACCCTATCAAAGCAGCAACTCAATGCGTGTTCAAATGCAGAAGCAAGAAATACCATTTTGGATATATTATCTTTCTTATCCACATTTCGATAAGAATAGAAGACACAGGCCCTTAAATACATTAGGTAAATTAAAAACTTGGTTGAATAAAAATCATCAGCTAGACTGCCACTGACTTGTAGGTAGCCAGGATTTCAGTCCAAATCTGTGTGTAGGCCCTGAACCAATACACGTTTATGTCCATAAAGAGTCTAAAAAAAATAAATCTGAGAATAATTTGGTGTAGGTCACAAAATAAGTCAGGCTACTGAATAATGAGTAAAACATCAGCTGTCCATGAGCCTAAGTCAACGAATCCCTTATAATTGAACCCTGTGTGGATCATTCCAGACAGAGCACAGGACGTACCTTCTCCACATCTGAATATCTGTTTCTATGGAGAAGAGCAGGTCTGTGAGCAGGCGCTGGTGCATCAGTGACCACCTGAACTCAGGAATACGGAACACAGCTGACCTCGTGTCCCTCCTCTGCCCATCCGATGGAGCAGCCAGCTCCTGTCCTGAGGAAACCTGCTGCCTTGAGGGCTGAATGCACAGTTTGCAGACAAAAAAGAAAACAAAACACAAAAGCCACACTCTGGTTATTAGTTCCCATGTTACACACCGGAAAGCATTTAATAGACTTGAGATTTAGATATCCAACAAGTCCAGACTGTGTACACGACTCCAAATAAAGCTAAAACTATTACACACATGCTATGTAATGGATATACCAAAACTACAAACTAGGCTACAGCTGCACTACCACACCTGCCAGTCTAGGTATTCACAAGCAGCCACCCAACCTTACCAGGGGGGGAAAGTATGTTGCTGTAGACAGTGGTTTTCCTCCTTTAAGGAAGAATGGTGATGATTGAAGAGCATCCATTAGGAGGTATCTCTGCAGAAGGGAAGTACTCAGAGATATGACTATTTGGCCAGTGAAAGCTGGATTAGAAACTAAAGGCTAGAGGGCTAGAGCATTGCAGCAGAGAACAGAAGCTCAGTCTTAATTCATACTTATACAAAAAAGGTAGGACGCCATGATGTACTGACAATCCTATCAATTTTTATTGTTTGAAACAACTGAGATGAAGTTGCCATCTAGCCACATACTCAGTTTATATCAACATTCGTATGTGGATGTACAAAAACCTTGGAGACTTCTCAGTAAACAAATCAGTAAGAATAATGGCTATTTTAACCCAGGGTTAAAAGTATTTTATAGATAACTCACAAAAATCACACACATTATAATCCCCAGAATGTTTAGGTATGCTTTCTCAAAAAATTCATTAAAATACCCTTTTATTTTTAAGCTAGATGGATGAAGGACAGGTAGAACTTACCTCAGGCATGGATCTGGGGGGCAGAGGTGCTTCTAGACGTGTGTTAGCTTTCAGCTCCAGCCTTTCTGTATCTGATGCAACACTGGAAACATCAAGCTTGGCAATTCTTTTGTCAGAGGCTCCAGCAGACTCTGCCATGTGTGTATTTGCATTTTCCACTGTTGTTTTGGTTTCACTAGTAACAACATTTCCTTCCTTCAGCTTCTTTTTTCCTGCTGAATCCGGCTGAGTTACTACTTCTGGAACTGCAGAACTCACCGTCTCTGTCAAAGCCAGTTCTTGTTTCTTCTCATCCACACCTTCAGCACCCTCAGATTTTAAAAGCCCAGTTTCAGGTTGCTTCTCTGTTGTTTCCTCCTGCTTTGTCACTTCGCTTGCATTCGAGCCACATTCCTTATTCCTCTCTGCAAGCTCTTCCGTAGGTAAAGGCAAACTACTTTCATCTTTCAAATCAACAAAGTCATCTTCGTCCTCCACCTCTGCTGCTGATTTTTCCAGTCCTTCTGGACTTGTGGGAGTTTCTCCTTCCACAGGAGTTTGCATGGCTAAAGAAGCAGCAGTGACAGCAACTGTTTCTTCCACAAGCTCATCAGCTTTGCTAGAATCTTCAATTGCTTCAGCTATTCCACTACTGATTTCTGACACACTGGGCTTCACAGTTTCTGATTCTGGAGAAAATTCCACACAAGGCACTGCTTTTAAATCCTGTGTAGCATCCATATCCTCTCCTTCTAATTCTTCCTTATGATTAGACACTGAATGAGTTTGTTGGCCACCATCTGATGAGTTTTCTTTCTCTTGCTTTTCAGTTCTGCACTCCGTATCACCATCAGTAATGCAGGAAGGAGCAGCAGCATTTTCCTTTAACTCCAAAGATTGTTGTTTTCCCTTGGTTTCAGCTTCTTTGCTAATCCCAGAGATGGTTCTAATTGGAGTTGAAGAATGTACTCCGCTCCCTTCACCTCCTTTCCCTTGGTACTCCTTGTACATTTGGGAAAGACTATCTTTGTGCATTTCAAAAGTTACCTAAAAGAACAGAGTTCAAAGGACATCAAAAACTACACATTAATGACTGCTTTTCTGGAGAGGAAAAAAAATAAAATAAAACCAAAATCAATGCTCAAATGACAAATTTATATTGGATACTGTCCTTTTGATAAAAAAAAAAAACCCTGCACATGAGATATCACTTCAACTGACAGCAAGTTTTTCTTACATGTACCTGGTTTTTCAGGCTTAAAGGAAGTAAAAAAAGTAGAGCCAGTCAAAAAACCCCTAATTAGACTGATCCAACAGACATCTTAAGCATAAGATCCACAGAATTTCTAGATTTGAAAACCTCAAATTTTTTGTGAAGGGGGAGGCTGTGACAAGTAGCAGAGCTTTCACATTTTTTAGCACCTTTAGTATGTTCAAAAATCCACAAAGATTCATAAACTTTTGAAAATTTTACACTAAAAAGTACAATCCCACAAAGTCAGAGCAGAGAGAAGCACCTAACAAAGCCAAAATCCTGCGGATCCCCAAATGATACCCAAAATTCTCCAGAGGATATTTCCTCTGGTGAGTGCTACTCACCCCATCTCAGCCAGAGGAAAGCTACACAAACTGATTAATCTGACAGAACTTCTCTATTCCTCAGCTGAAAATATTGTTGTTGTTTTTAGGTATTTAAAAAAACAAATAGAAAAAATCTTTATATATGCACTGATAAAACTCATTTGCCCAAATAAATAGCTGTGTTTTAAAAAATAAAATATCACTAAACTAACCTGAGATTTTATTACACTGCTATTCAATTTAGTTTATCCATACCTTTCCATTTAGGATTTAGATTTATATTCCATAACACAAGTGTTTGTTTATTTATTTGTAAGCCTAGTTCTCAAAATTTTCCCAACATAAGCTCCACCTGAGGATTTTTTTAAATCATTTTCTGTATCAAATATTTTCCATAGGCAAAGCAAAGCAGTGCATTCCACTAAATACACAAACACACATTTCCTTATTCTCTTACATACGCAGCTCATTCATTTGGATCTCATCTAAAAAATCCATACACGTGCTATTCAAAGTGATGATTAGTCAGTAGGAATATTTTCCCTTAAGATGACATAGAGAAGTCAAAAAATATTCTTTTCAGATTAAAAAGATACTAGAAATTACAGTTAACAAATCAAAGATAAGCAAAGAAAGAACAAAGATAAAAAGTATTTCTGGCAGTTTCTGATGTCAATATTTGCGTTTTAACATATCATTTTCTCCATCTATCAAGTACATTGAAGCACTGCAAAAGCTATGTACTATTTTAACATGACCTGATGCATATTATTCACTCAAGTTGATTTAGTTGAAACTTCAGTGTCTAGAAACAGAACTGGGAGATCTCACTCCACTTGTTAAGAAAAAAAGAAAGTGCTCACATACTAGTTTTCATTCAGTTGTGCACAAAAGAAAAGAAGTGTGAATGATTACAAATGATTGAAAGTTCATCCATCCGTAAAAACAGATCCATAATTTATTTGATTCTAGGGTTTTGCTAAAAAGAGCATGTGGGGGGCATCACTACTTTAGAAATACTCCTGGAATTAAACCACAATCAGAATGTCAAAGGCAAAACAAAACAGATCATGCTAATAAGCTGTGCCTTGCAGTTTTCACTCGTTTTCCAAACCATGATTAGGCAAAGCTGCTACTTTAGGTCTAATCACTACTTTTCTGAAGAAGGAATCTTAACAACTTGAACTTATCTCCAGCTAGTTTCCCTCTTCTCTCTCTCCCTGTTGCTTCCTCCATTTCCAAAACTACTAAAAAGCCTTGTTCCAGCAAGAACTAAATGACATTTAACAAATGAAAATGTCATCGTTTGATTTCAGCAAAACTTATACGTCCTTCTGAGAAAGCACACTGCCCCACAATATTTAACAGTGTGAACATCTGTATTTTCACACATCATTCCAGTGTAAATCTTATTAAACTCATATGTAGGAGTAAAAGCTACCAAGTTTATGGCTTCCCACTTCCCATGAACACAGTCTGTAGGGCTGGCAACTACATTTGGACAAAGGGACAGTCGGTTGGATCTCAGTTGGCACAACCCAGACCTACTTTTTCACTATAATGCTTTTTTCTACTGTGCTACCAAGCCAAATCCCCTTTACAAAAACCTATTGCAGCTTCAGATTTTTCCTCACCAGCCAAACTGATCATCTGGTTCACAGCCTTAAATCAACCTTGGTTGAATAAAAGTCAAAATCTGTTCTCTGTAAGTCAGGACTGTGAGCTTGCTTTTACTCTCCTCTCTCCCCTCAGAATCCTGAACTCCATCTCTGACCTTCACACTTCCAACCAGGGAGGCTCAACATTTAAAAACACAATGTATGGTACAGGGATGCAACACCATTTCACAACCAATTTCTTCTCAAACCTGGAACAGATAATGCTTTGGAAGACATTGCAGAGCAATACTGAAAACAAAACTGCACACTGCAGGATTTCTAATTGTCCCTAAAAAGAAATAGAAACAAAGACCAGCAAGGAGGCTAATTCTGACAGCATGTCTTCACAGATGGGCAATGTAAACTTATGGGCAAATAAATACAAGCAAAATCTGATGAGAATCTACACTGATTTCAGAACAATGCAAGAAACTGTAAGAAGAGAAACACTGGTGAAGAAAATGAGACAGTATGGAACTGAAGGAAAACATCATTCCCCCAAAAAAACCCAAAATCCACTCAATAAGGATAGTAATTTCAACTCTGACCATAAATATCAACAAGAATTCATTTTACAATGTATTAAATACTGTCCTTTAAATAAAACTCCAAATATCAAGGCACAAAATTAGAGACACCACGTGAAACTATTTTTCTAACATCCATTTTGAGTCCAGGGGTTTCTTACATGACAAAAGGATACAAATTTCAGAAATTCTGCTTTGTAAAATCCAACTTTTCAAGAAGGCTGTATAAACACTTCTGATCACTATATCAATCTGTAACTTGATTTGACAGGAAACCAAGAAATTGTGATACTACAATGGAGGCACTAGACAATTCTTCTCCCACAACTTCTATTACATGATGTGGCATTTATGAAGCACACAAGTATACAAAGCCAAACTACACATACAAAACAAAACACCTAAGGTTAACAAAATCAGTACCAACAAAAATGTAAAATGAAGTAGAAATTATAACTAGGAAAAGGAAGTGAACAGAGTACATAAAGGTATTAAGGATTAAACTTCAGGATCTGCAAGCAGGCAACAATTTACAAGACAACTGCTACCTTGAACAACTTTAAATGTACGTAAGTGATTTTTTACTTTCCTTAAGGCATTTGGAACTGTAAAGATGATAATACAAAATTAATTGCCAGAAATTGTCCTAAATTAGCGAGCTAAAAGGCCAATCATTAATCTTCACCATCATTTGATGGTTAATCCATAGCTGTCTGCAATGCTTGGAATGCATCTCTACGCACTACCAGTTGAAGACACTTGTGAGCTAATAACTGCAACATTTGCCTCTGCCATTAATTTTAACTTAATTTGACATCCAACACTTACTAATTGCCAACGAGAAAAATTAGCATGCAGCAATGAGAAAGGGTAAGATGATCGACATTTGCATTAAAGAACACAGAGAAAATATTTTAACTATATGTTAAGATTTTGGTCTTTTTTTCCCATTTTCAGGTGGGCAATTTCATAGAGTAGAGAGGAAGGGAATATCTTGCCAGACAGGTCAGACAATTATATATATTGCTTTCTCCTTACAGATTTTGCTCAGTGCAAACCAGCTCCTGTGCTAATAAATGAATAAACCCTTCATAATTCCAAAATGCATCGCAACTTTTTAAATCTTAACTAGGACTTTATTGACCTGCTTTTTCCATTTCTCCTCTACTAACACTGTTTCAAAAGTGTAATCCAACCTCCACACACAAACAGCCCTGTTTAGACAGGAGACACCACTATCAGAGACATCAAAACTAATTTTCAACTCAGCACAGGAAAAGATACAACAGTACTGTGTGCACCACACACTGAGTTACAGTCTGTAACTCACTGACTTGAGGAATCCCTGGGCTATTTCTGAGTGGTTCACAGAACAAAGCTAAGAAAAGCAAGTTAAAATATACTTTGCAGTCTAAAACTCCACCAGAAACACATTCAAAGATGTACAAGGTGTGGGAAAACCACTGTTCCAAGATGATTTCTTGTTCTTTTATCTTGCATTTTCACCAAGGTCACAATAATTCTGCCTTTTTTTTCGCTCATCTTGAGAAAAAAAAATTCTAGAATAAGAAAGCAAGTATTAGTCAATATAATTCATAAAAGTCTGCTTATCTGAGGAAGAACTTTATGTATGTCTGCATCATTTTATTTCCAATCAAGTCAAGGTATAGCTTGACTTACTGCTACATCATCTTACAACAACAAATTCAAACTGCACACCAAACATGTATCAGTTCATTTTTACTAAGGAAATTATTGCTTTTAATAAGTTTAAATTGCAAGCACACACAATCATCTCAAGGTATGTATTTTCTCACCATCTCAATCCCTGCCACCATTCCTACAGCTCAAGGAACTGTCAAATCCTATCTTGTACACATGTGATACTTAGCTATTAACAAAAATCTTCTGTAACTAAATTCAGCATTTATCACCTCATTGCTGCAATGCCCAGCAACAGGTCTTACGCACTGCTCACTTCTGCCATCCTTTTCCAGTACCTCCATATATTGTTGGCAGCCCTACAGCAAAGACTCCACATCCATCATTTTAAATAACAGCCAGGAGACCTAATATTCAGGTCCCACAACATGAGCAGAGGTAGCTGCAACTATGGAGGAGGATTGCTCCAAATTGCAGCAACAGCAAAGAAAACCACTAACAATTCTTGAGGCTGCAGACACAGGTCCCATCTTCTAATGATTTTTTATACCGAGTCATACAGATGAGAATCCTCTCTCTCTCAAGTCTTCTTTACTAAGGAAGACTATTTCAGAGCTACTTGCCTCTTTATGCACCAGCTCTCTCCGCTGCAAATGTTTCCATAATTCTTCTTTTTGAAAGCTCTGGCACTCAGTAGCAAATCTCTATTACACTCTTCTTTTAAGGCTTCTCTGCAGCTTTATAAAGGTTTTTGCCTGCTTTATGAATTCCCAGTTTATCTTGCTCCCTTCTATTCTACCCCCATTCCTTTCAGTTTGGATTAGTCTGAAACGTTAGCATCCTGCAGCTTTATCCATGACATTGCACTCTCTCACACCAAGTCAACAATGAGATGAGGAGCTCCCCATTAACCACACATGCATGTGTAAGAGCCCATCACTGGTACACATCCCTGCCTGCTGAACAATGAAAATACTTTCTTCTCCTTGGGGCCATTGCTTAGAAAAGTCTTCCCACACATCTACTACAAAAGAAGCAGTAACAAGGAAACACCTCATAAACGTGAGGGACTGCATCACCACAACGTATCTTGGGAGGTGCACAGCTCTAAAGGAGGCTGCACATTCCAGTCTCCAAGCTCCTTCTGCTCTCCATACCTCAGGTGGCAAGCTGAGAATGATTTCTATGTAGAATAAGCAACATTTATTAAAAACAAGTACTTACACCATTAGAATGAACATAATATTGAATAATTTCAAGAGTACTCCTAGCTTTGCTTCATTACTGGGCAGGGCACAAGTGAAAACCAAAAGTCTGCAGTGGTACAATGACCCTCTGGGCAATGTAGATACTTTTCAGAGGACTGAAGAACACGTGAAGCCTTCAAAATTCCCTGGAGCTGAAGATATCTGCTGTGGGAGACCCTCCTGCCCTCATGACAGGGATAAAAACAGACACAACCATCCTAAGGAAATCCTGGGTGCCAACGGGATTTGGACTTCAGATTCCCATGGCCTCTTCTAAAACTACTGAGCCACGTTCACTTCTCTGCAAATTAGTTTAATTGCCACCATATATTAACTCCTCCACCATCCAACCTCTACAGTTTTTTTCAGTTTTCCCTCATCAGACAGTGATGAAAACCTGGCAAACACAGCACACACAAATGCTATGGGGTTTTTTTCCACCCCCTTAAATTAAACAAGCAGGGCACAGAAGAATATACAAATTTATTTAACACTTAAAATGTTTATTACAACTGTACTTTAGAATGAAAACTGGCAATTAGTTAGAAATAGACTGTACTGTAAGGTCCCACTATTAACATTTTAATATTATACTTCTCATTCAGATCAGTGAATAAAATTTTTCCACTTAAATAGCAACAGAACTGCAGCTTACACATATAAACATCTCTGAGTCTTACTCAATGAAAATTTCTTGAGCTACCAAAACTAAAAATCCCCCTCCACCTGAATATATTTTCTTTAACAGAAAAGTAACATGAATCAATTTTTAGGTAGTAAAATATATTTAAGGGCTTGAAATAGGCAGATATTAGTCTTCCCAGTAGTTTAAAACACTCAGATAATTTAGGAGTGTATTATATTGTGTAAATAATTATATTCTTTTAAAACTTGAGGAAGCTAAAAGGTTAAAAAGGGAAGTTGTCCACCATTCTTTACTTATTTCCTATTATTAGCCCCCAAATCATTGGTCCGTTGTAAAATGTAACAGGACTAGACAGATAAAATCTCAGCATGGTTGCAATGTTTAAAAAGACAGAAGTTCTTGGATGCTTTCATAAATTCAACACTGGCCAGTCAGAACAAACTGGAGTTGCGATTTAATTTTTCCAATAATATTTTCATTGAACTAGAAGCAACAGATTAAACACATTTGTATACGATGGTTTAATATCTGGAAAGCATCAAAAATAATACGGAAATTAACAAAATACATGAGTAATACTAAGAAATTTAGGTTTTAAAAGATTGCACACACCTACACACCTTCTAAATTCCGAGTGCATAGAAGCCAATGCAGTGCAATTATGCTGGAAAAGCCACTGCTGCTTATAAAACACTGTGCAGCTGTTGGAGAAGAGGGTTACAGTGACAAACAGCTTCCCTGCTACAAAGGTGGCAGGAAATCTATCAAACTGGACAATAAAATTGCAATTGAGTTTCTTTGGCTTTTTATAGCAGCTGCATGTATCTTGATGTGTAGCTCTGCAAAACCTATCCAATTCTGTAACACTGGTCCTTTATGTACTAGTTCTTTATCATAGAATGGTGTTATAAATTAGTGGCACGAACGGCACAGAGGGTTGTAAAAAGGAAAAATAAGCAGTAACCCAATACAATTAGAGACAAAATAGGAAAAACCCAAATTGGTTATTCTCTTAGCAATGCTAAGGAAATATTCTTGTTCCCATCATTTCCACATTACTTTGAAAGCATGCTAGAAATCAAAAACATCTGAGATGCACTTAGCATCGAACCATTTGCCCACTGAATTATGCCTACACCAGGTTATGTGTGAATATCTATGAATCTCCATAGTGGTATAACAGGATCCAAGACTATTTAAAATAAGTAAAATTAACAGGATTAAAAAATCATTATAACTATCTGCTTATAAGGACATCTTTCAAGAGTTTTTTTGTCATTTATCCTGATTTATGTTTACGAAATTAATGGGCAGCTCTGAAGCATCATCTAGTTTTATATGGCTAGTTGCATGAACTGTATGTATGAGTCACAAAAAAGTTCAAATGGAAGGTGCATAATCAAGGTGAAATTTAAAAATCTTGATAATGGCATCATCATTCATATCAATATTGTTAAGTTAGTTTCTGGCTGCTTTAGCTGTTTAAACATTCTCATTTTGCCTTCTGGTACTAGTATTAGTACTGATGCCCAAGCAAACTGGTTTCCTTTATGAGTCCTTCAATATTCCAGCACCACACTCAGCCCACACTCACGCACTTCCAAACTTGCCATCATTCAACCTCTTCTGAAATGGGCCCAAAGAACAGACAGATATTTCAATATTGACCACAAAGTCAACAAAGTCAGACTTGGGAAAACTTACAGGGAGTTACTCCTACAACCAAGGACATCTCCCTGCTGCAGCATGCCAGGAACCAAAAATGAGAAACACAGATGGAAGTAGGTCATCTTCTCATTCACTATGGCCTTTCAGAAAAACATACAGCCTTTAAAATACAAATTAATAAACCAGACCAACATTATTTATATCTATTATTTGGTCTTTTCTAAAACTGCAGGGTTTTGTTCTTGACATTTGGCCGTGGCACCACAATAAAATCTTGTGTTTTTTCTCCACGAACTCAAGATCATTGATTAGCCACATTAAGTCACTGAGGAGAATGACCAAAAATCCATATAACCTTTCTGACATAGGCACTGTTTAAACAACATTTCTGACATTACATTATCTTACAAAAGGAGTCTAGGAAGAGAACTACAGATTATAAGATAATGTGCTAGCTAATTTCTAAAGTCAAGACACCAAAGCTCTGAGCAAGAGTTAGAAAGGTGGTCTTCCTTTATTCACCCCTCTATCTTTCCCTAGGGACAATTCCCAGCAATCACACACATGCTAAATTATGCCAGGTTTATATAAAACCACATTAGGGATCTTTACTCTGGCTACAGCTTGCCATTGCACAATTCACTCATGCCCTCAGCATCTTGGGGCAAAAACTGGGTTTTGGAGGCTGCAAAGCCAAAGAAAAAGAATATTAAGAATGGTCCAACACCTAAAATGTGATCTCTGTAAGAGTTAAAATGTGGCCCTGGGTGCTTTGCACCAAAATTCCACTTAGCTAAGTGACTGCTTAATGAAGTTATTTCACTCATTTTTATTACATAGATTTCTACAATTCTCTCCCCATAACCCAAGAACCACCATCGACCTCTCAATGCAATAAACAGAGTTGCAAAATAACGTGATTTTTGCTATCTGCAGAGACTGACCTTTTTTAAGACAAAAATTCATGCAAAATCCAAGACCTCAGAAATGCCACCAATTCCTTAGTATCATAAAGTGATCTTTTGGATTCATAGATGTCTTTTTCACACTGCTAAGTTGTACACATTTAGAAATAGGTAATTTAAAATTTATTTCATTATAAGTAAATATTCTGACAACCAGAATAACTGAGGCCCACACTGGCCTCAGTCTTTTGTTCGGAATAAGGCAGTATAAAATACCTTTTGTACTACTGTGCCTTATTCGGAGAACCATTAATAACTTTTATGATGTAACTCTGGTTGTAACAACAACAAAATTCAGACAGAACAATAACAAAGGGTAATAGTCTCATTCATACTGCAAGGATTTGCACTATCACCCCATATTCCATGGCAGTTTAACAGCTGAAGCATCTGCCTTAACTTGGATTTCTTAGCTTTTTACTCACTTGTTTTACAGCCTTTTGATGTTACTAAAAGGTATTTTTGTTGATGAATAGCTATGGTGCGCCACCTTGTGTTCCTGCTGTTACTAAAAAACAAGACCAGCACCAAAATTTTTCAGAAATGCTCCTGAAATTTGATTCATCTCACCTTTGAATGTGTGATTGACAGTGTATCCACCCACACACGCCAGCCACCCCACTCGTATTTTATTGCATGGTACAGCAAAATCCGAAATATGGTGTACACCATCTCAGTTATCTTCTGCTCCTCAGAAGTCTTTGGATTAAAACAACAAAGGGAAAGCATCCACTCCTGCCAGACAGAGCACTGCAACAAACTCCTGCAAAACACACACATGCTATTGAATCGTATTTTAAAATATATTTTAGAAATACACACAACAACTAAATCAAGAATACAACACGCTTTAAAAAAATTGCTACATGCAAGCTTCTCTAATTTTTCATACTGAAGACTTTGCTAGAGCACAGAATGTGCTGAAACAGCAATGAAGTTCTATCTGCCCTCCTGAGTTTAATTTACTAGGAGACCTTGTTATTTATTTTATCTACTTGTGCATAGAGCAAGCCACCTTACCTCCTGTTTTCTCTGCTGTTATTAAACAGTTTAATCATATCTGAGAGAAAGGCTCGCCGGACCTCCAGGGTTTCTGGACACTGTGGAGAATTACGGATCAGGATTGCAATAACCTTCAAAATCTCTGTAAAACAGTTCATGAGTAACAAAATATTAGGACCAAGCACAGCATAAAACACAAGGTCTCTTTCAACAGTGTTTGTACAAGGAAAAGTGACACCACATAAAAAAGTTTTATACTGAGAAAAAGCACATCTCTGTTAGAGAAGAAGGTTCAAGTAAAACAAATCCCTTCTTCCAACACTTTTCAAACCTAATCACCCACCCGGGGGATTTTCAGGCCTCTAAAAAAAATAGAATTCATTGAATTACCATGTTTAAGCAACACAAATATTAGTGCATGACAATTGATAAGCTATCAGAACCTGTCAGAACCATTTTTACATGAGGTTCACATAAAAAAGCATCCTTTACAAAACCAATGTATGAGAAAAATGCTCTACTTTATGAGATTTTGCTCTACCTTTAAAAATACTGAATTTTCAAAGAATGTGACCAACTTCCAATTAAACTTAACAGTTTCTGTTACAAAAAAACTTCCTAACATAAAATTTTCTCTTATGATCACAATGTTTTTTGTATTTTTAGGAGGGCAAAATTGAGAGCACATCACACTTTTTGAAGCAGCAGGGCAGTGACTTCCTCTTGTTATTTTAAAAGAAGTCAATTTTGTAAATGAATTAGGGTGTAATTTGAACACAGTCACTGTGATAGTTCCAGTCCATCTTGTACAACTTCTTTAAAGAGAAATTCCTTATTTGATAATAGTAATGATCTAAAAAAGGGCCTCCAGAAGTCCCTCTTCCTACCAGACCTACATAATTTTACAATCAGCTCAGTCCCCATACAGGTTATGCTGACCACGCCAGTGACTGCCAACTTCAAAAATCTTAAGAGAAAGCAGCAGAAACCTGCTCACATCTCTTGCTTCATACAGATTTACCAAAAGGAAAGTGGCATAATGCAACCAGATTTCTTTCCTCCATATCTACTTTGCTTTCTTTTCTCTTCCCCCACTTTCTACCTGAAGTACACTCACAACTGTGGTCTACATTTAATGGCAAAGCAGCTACAAAAGTGAAAAATCTGTTATTTCTCCAGAAAAAAGTCAACTCTCAAAGCTATCCTAATTCCATTGTATTATGTACAGAGCACATTAATAATGTATATAATTCAGGAAAGGATATCAGTATTTTCTCAAAGTTCAAAAGACATCTGAAGTTTCATATCAAGATATTTCCAATAAAGTAAGCTAACCAAAACAGCGAGCCGATACATTTCTCCTATTTCCCATCTAGCACTGTCATACTGAATGTAATTTAAGATGAAAGTTGTTTCCATATTTCAGGTAATTTAGTCTGGCATCACTAAATAATGCATTCCGAAATTTGCTAGGATCTTAATGTGTATTAAATCAAAGTATCCTGTGCATACAGGTCTTTAAAAACCATTTCATAACGTGACTGCACCGCTAAAAAAGGTGAGTTATGAACTTGCAAAAAAGGTGAGTTATGAACTACAGACACATAAAATGTCTTTCAAAGAGCTATAGAGACATACTTTGTACTTAACTCCAACTAAATACAAGTTATCTGTATTTTAGAATGGAAAAAAAATGTAAAACAGATTAAAAGACTGGTAGATGTAATTAATGAACTTTTTCATTGGTGGGGTTCTTTTAAAGCAGACTTGTCCTAAGGTAGCATTTAAAAATGAGTATCATCCTTACGAGGGTTTTGTATCTTCACCGTTGAATCCGGGTCAGGATGCTGTTTATGTATTACTTGAGTGCAAATCTGTTCAGTCAGAATCTAGAAAGAAAGAAGATGCCATATCAATGTACATGAAGTCAGCTCACTGAAAAATAGTTGGATGCAGCACAAACATCATCATTCTAAAAATCATTCCAAAAAATCCCCACTAACTTTCTTGATAATTTATTTCATTCTGTTTCTAGAAGTCTATAAGGTACTTTATTTTTTTTTATTTCACTCTTAAGTGCATGCTGTTATTTAAAATACACTGGAAGATGAATGTGAATCTAACCAAAGCAATTATCCTAAGGCAAGATCATTGCTATAATAAAATTCCACGTCTATAGGAGCATCTGCTTGAGACATACAGGTTACTCATTATCTAGAATTGTTCATAATGAGCATAACCAAGTTAAGGAGGGGATAAATCCAAAGTAGTGAGCTTTGAGGGGGGAAAAAAGCAGCATTCATCTGCATCACACTAAGGTTTAATGTCATCTGGAACATATCAGCACAAATATGTAAGCAATTTTCTAACAATGTCTCACAAGTAATTACAAAGATTGGATCCTAACTACAGTGTATGACTACCTCAAACAGGACATTGTATGTGGTCATGGTGAATAAGCTTGTCTGAAGCATCAGCCTTTCAGCCAACAAAGAGAACAATCCGTGTCCAAGCATGACTTCAGCTTTTCTCCTAAAATGGTAGAGAGAGATAAAATAAACTTATGCATTCCATTTGCTTTAGGGGAAAAGAAGTTTAAAACATGTCCCTCAAGAAATACAAAATCACTGGGAAGGTATTTTTTCTTGTTTGTTCCTTAAGTCTTTCACTTTTGGTGAAGGAAAAGGGGAATTATTCAGATTTTGAAAGGACAAATCATTCCCTGAAAGCAGCCACCTTTCTTCCATACATGAGGTCCACTAACCCATGGGCGCAAAAAGCTGAAACACAGCATTGGGGATTTATGGATAAACACTAAGGAAAGGACACCTTTGCCCTCATTTCACTCAAAAATGCAACCATGGACAGCAAACTCAACAGTTATCTGCTGTCACAGTCAACTTGAGACATGTTAAACCCAGTTCTCAGTAACATGGGGTTCCATCACACTACTCTAATTCTTGATTTCACTGGAAAAGGGTCACTTTAAAAATCAGGAGTAACTCTTCAATCCCCTTGATAAGGAAGTGATAATGCCTGGACACCAGCTGCCAGCAACAAGCAATTCCACCATATCAAAAATACATTTGTGACAACTAGACCGAGAGTAGGTGAAGTAGAGTAGTGCCTGTTTAGTGATTAACCTCCAATACAGCTTTCTCCCCTTTACACACAAATCTGTGTATCTACACCCAATAATTTACACACAAAACACACAGAATCTCTGTGTCACAGCATACCTCTACTCCTTCCTTTCTTGGGAGGTTTAGTTTCAACACCCAAATCAGTACTTACTTGGGGGCAAGATGCTTTAAGAAATATCCCATCACTTTCAGAGCTTGCACCCTGATGCCTTCACTTTGTGATGCTAAAAGCTTGTAGACAACCCTAAGTGGAGGAAACACATTGGTCTTCTGTCAGTTTGAAGAATAAGAAATGAAGGGTTTTGGTCCTTGCAAAACCTCCCATAAAAACCCAAGACATCTAAATGCATTTATCAGCTACATCCAATTTCTTTCATCACTTACCTTTTAGACAGTCAAGTGCTTAGGGCCACATCATTATCTGATTCTAGCTGGACTGTGGTTCATAGTATTCAACAGATTTTTAAATCTGTGAAATATGATTTAACTTATCTACATGGACTACTCAGCTCTCTTTGAAAAAACAAAATATTAATTTCCAAATGAAATCATATTGGAACAGAAGGCACAGTATTTATGCTTTACCATAAATATGTTAGGATAAAATCTTGCAAGAAATTTGGATCACTTCACTAGGGGGAAGGAAAAAAAACCTACCTCATGCAAACAATTTTGGA
Source organism: Cyanoderma ruficeps (assembly GCA_008694505.1). Taxonomy (NCBI): domain Eukaryota; kingdom Metazoa; phylum Chordata; class Aves; order Passeriformes; family Timaliidae; genus Cyanoderma; species Cyanoderma ruficeps. The sequence goes on from VZDJ01000084.1 coordinate 8,650,368, forward strand.
GAGCCTTTCCAAAACTATTCCATGTTACGGCATGGCATTTTAGATCTGCAAGTTTTAAAGAGTTCAAGGACTTCAAGTTTTTGGGCCATATCTATACATAACTGAGCATTCATCATTAGTTATGTACTTTTATTTTTATATACCCAAAGATAATTTTCAGGACACCTGAACTAAGACCAAAAAAAAAATAAAAATTTAGAATTAAAATGCTGCAACTATGCAAACTATAGAAGGAAACAATTAAGCAAACCCATGATGCACTGGCCATTCAGGCAATAGAATCCATTTCTCTGCTTTCCTTTACAGAACACTATCAGGGTTTCCTAACTGTATTGGGAAAAAGCATTTCCTTTCTTCCCATCCCTGCCGCTACACTGGTTACTCTAACATTCTTAATTTTAAGGAGAACTCCAAATACTTATAAAGCTTTGGAAAATTATTTTTGAATTTCAAGGTTATCAGGCCTTAATTGCAAAAAGTAGATGTATCAAGAAGCACACAAACAATCCATTAAGTGACTGGAGACAATACCAGAGCAAGGAGTGTAACAAATAAAACAGGAAAACAAAGTGATTTCACACTGTGGACTCACCATTCATGCTGACTTGCTCATATACTTGTTAACAAAAAAGAAAGCACCTACTGCTAGTTGTTAAATAAAACCAAATGTACTGCACTGGAGACCCAACCTGACATTCAAATACTTCATTATTTAGAGCTTTTATTGGTTTTCCATACATAATACATTACCATACAAATGAAATCAAATCTGATTGAAAATGGTAATAAAAAAAAATTTTAAAAAATCTGCCACTAAAAGGGGAGAAAACAATTACAAACATGCCTGAATGCAGTCTCTTGAGAAAGGGCAATTGGAAAAAATACATGTATAGACAGGGGTTAACCAATAGGTGCAACTAAATGTATGAAATGAGATTCTGCCTTTACATGGTGAAAGAATTACTATTCCCCACATCCTTCTAGGAATTGTTCTTACATTTGTTTGCCTGTACCAATTTTTTTCCCCACTATGTTCAGGCAGGTTCCTGTTAAATTACAAAAGTTCAATACTCTGACCACCCTCTGAGAGCCACATGACAAAATCAGAGTAATAACTTAACTCCTCTGGCAGATTTTCTACTTGTACAAGTAGAATTTGCTACTTCCCCTTTTTTCTCAGGATTGTGTTAAACACTTTTTTTCTGTTTGTTGGGAAAAAGACTGCAAACAGTGCATAGCACAAAGTGCTACTTTTATACAAAGTTTTTCTGGAAAAGTCCCACAGGAAAAAAAAAAAAAGGAAGAAAACTAACAAGGATCAGAAGACATCTGAATCAATTTTTGTCAGCCCCCTCCCAGTTCTACAACATCTGGCAGAATGGGGGGCTGAAGACAGAGCACCAGTAGATGAAGACATCAATGCACAGACTGAAATGGATCACCCCCTGTTTAAGTGTGACTGACAGCTTGGAAACATTAAAAAAAACCACCTCATTGATAATAAATCCAACAGCACCTCTTGTCAAAATGAACACGTGGACCCAAAAATCTCCCAAGATGAGGAGTTTATGATTGCAACATACAAACTGATGAGAACCGTTCAGATTTCTTGGGAATTCTTGCAAGCAACAGTATGGTCAAAACACTATTTCCTTTTTCCCACTCAGAAAATCCAAACTTACTGTAATCCATTCCTCTGATCAAATGCAGGGATCATAGAACCAGGATGCTCTGACATCAGAGCAACCAATAACTGCAGGACATCCATTAGATTGTCATCCTGTCGGATAAAAGTTACAAATTTGAATGCACAACACATACACTAGAATATTGTTTTGGCTAAAAGAATCACTACAAAGTATTTCAAAAGCACGTGGGGATTAATAATAAACTAAGCACCAAATGATTTTGGTCAGCATCAAAAGAACTACAGCTCTAAAAGGCAAGAGCGGGAGAAAATATTACAAAAAATATATTTGATTATTTAGGGCGAAAAGTGATATATCAGTGTCTGGGATATAAGGATTTGACAGGCAATGGAAATTTAGACTACGTTACTTCCTCCCACACACGTGCTCCTCTGTTTGCATGTGTATTTCCCAAACCTTTCCTGCACAGGAGCTACAAATAAACTGCTGCACATTTTCTGGGGCACAGGGTGGTGTTTAATGAAAAGTTTCTACTCAGAAAAGTTCAAACCATGAGGGGAAAAAATACTACCACCTGCCTCAGACAATATTTTAAACGGGTAATTCAAGCTGCTTAGTAAAGTTTTCCATACGTTTAGTCTAGAGCACTCCAAGCTATAGTTCATTCGTTTGTTCCAAGTTCATTGTAAATAAAAATAACCTAAGAAATAACAAAAGGTAACTGTCTTTGCTCATACTCCATAGTATTAAAATGAAAGTTTATTTTTAAAACAAAAAGAGCCCACAAATAAAACATTATCCAGCCCTTTTGAACAAATACTCTGATTCTTTACTCTAGAGTGTTTTGAACAAATACTACAATACTCTATTAGAAAATCAGTTTTACATCCTCCAGAACAACTCTGTTCACCTGATGATGTCGTCAGCTGACATTACAGACACTATTTAGCTAAATAGTGGGAGGGCTAAATTTTCCTTTGTTTGTTGATGTTTTTCTGAGTTCACAGTTATATTGTGGGATTCAGCATTGATGGATTTTTACTCTTGAGTATGCAAACTGCTAAGATATTTAAAACACCACATCCTCATCTGAAGGCTATATAAAGCTTCTGCTATTTTAGTTCACTCTTAGATGTTACCAAGAGTCTTATTTTTTACTTCTCCACATAAAGTAGAATCGCTTGACTATGGTACTACCAAATAGTAGTAATCAGCACAGAGAATAAAAGGAAAACATAGATGTAAGCAAAATCTAAAAAATAAAAAATCTATACTGCTTGAAATGAAGTTCAATTAATTCCTTATTCTACCCATTTCAAGCACCCTTACAGAGATGAGATCAGTTAGATTTATGTCCCCATTTCCCTTGTCTTTGATGTTGCATCTGGCATAAAGTGCCTTTTCCTGGTGCTAAAATATGAAGATGCAGATGTATCAGTGGTAACCAACATTTTCTCCCAATTAAGTTTATATGCTTCTCTTAGATGCCATTAACATACATCTTTATTTTTTTAATGCATGTTTTCAATTTTATTGCTTTATTTAAGAAGCAAAATAAAAAGGAGAGGGAAAACAAAACAAAAAATATTACTTAGGCAGCCTAAAACAAGGTTTTGACTTTTTTTTCAAGTCAGTCTCACCATCTGTTTTTCTGCTTGGTAAATTGGTTTGCAGAACAACATAAGAAACCATTTTGACTTACTGGCTTAATGAACTTCAATCTAACATTGAACATAGTGCTTAAATCACTGCAAGAATATTGGCATATCAGCACACTACTCTGAAGAGTTGGATAATGTTTGCTACGTCCTCTGCAGAGCCATCTTGTGGCATAAAGGAGGTTATATTTGGAATTATTCAAATATTTGGCGGTCACAAACAGCACTAGTATGCCACTCTTCATAACACACATCCCCCAAATTAAAAATTACCTCATGTATAGTGAGCAGGTAATTGAGGATAGCCTGCAATTCATCTTCCTTTATTCCATAGTCCTATAAAAATAAACAAGTTGTAAGTATCACCTTTCCAGCATAGAATGCTGTTTCCAAAACAAGCATTGTGACAAGAAATGTTTCTATCACAAAGCAAGTACCACACAACAAATTTACTTTCACTTGATCCTGTAATAGCTTCATAGTTGCAAGGTAGCTTCTTCCCTGCCCCCAAAAGCATCCACCAAATGCCATAAAAGTGGTTAAAGGCAATTTCAACACAGGCATAAAAACAAGATAAATAGCAATATAGTATATGAAATTGGTAGAGTAATACATGTTCATTGATACAGTCAATTAGAACTGAGAGCTTCCTGTTAATAGAAGAATTAAACTGAGGTGGCATAAAGGATTCAAAAGCAGGTCTGCAAGTTTAATTACAAGCCTCTTAGCTTGTAATTAGCATATCTAGCATATAAATAGCATATCTATATGTTTGCTTCTTATTTTCCACTAGAGGAGCCTATCTTCAGTTGGTACCAACTTTGAAGAAATCTCAGTCATTTATGGCACCTATGCCAGCAATATGCCTTGAGGTATCTTTTGTGAAAATAAAATAAAAACCAACAGTTTCTAAGAACAGGATGAGGGTAGGCAAAAGCAGACTTCTCCACTTCTAGGGGTTTTGTATTTTAAAGCAAGTCTCATTTCCCAAAAAGATTTTGCACCACTATGTACAAATAGAAAACTTGCTAAAGGATCAACCTCAACCTTTTTCGAACAGATGTTCTATTTACTGTTGTGCTGGTTTTGGTTGGGGCAGAATTTATTCACAGGAGCCAGCGCACAGCTATAGTTTGGATTTGTGATGGAAGCAGTGTTGATAATACAGGGATGATTTTTTATTGCTGAGCAGGGCTCACACAGAGCCAGAGCCTTTTCTGCTTTTCACACTGCAAGGAATATGGAGGTGCCTGGGAGGGTGGGAGGAGACCCAGCTGGGACAGGTGACCGCAGCTGACCAAAGGGACATTCCAGACCATGTGACATCATGGTCAGGATATAAAGTGAGGGGAAGAAGGAGGAAGGGAGGATGTCTGGAGTGATGGTGTCTGTCTTCCCAAGTCACTGTTATCCATGATGGGACCCTGCTCTCCTGGAGATGGATGAACAGCTGCCTGCCCATGGGAAACAGGGAATCAATCCCTTGTTTTGCTTTCCTTGTGTGTGTGGCTTTTTCTTTCTGTTAAGCTGTCTGTATCTCAACTCACAACAAGCTTTTGCTCTCGTGACTTTCTCCCTGATCCCACCGCTCGGGGAGTGAGCAAGTGGCTGTGTGGGACTTGGTTCCCAGCTGAGGTTAAACCATGACAAACCTGGTGAAATTACCCAAAACTGTCCAAGTTTTAAATCTCTGACAGAAATTTGAAAAAAACCCCCAAAAAATAGTAAGAACGAATCTAAAACTTTATTACAGTCTTTTAGAGTTTGGTAGCTATAATGTCCCTGATACTTCAACTGCAGATTATCCCATTTAAAGAAAGAGTTAAAGAGTCAAGGGCAGAGCTCTTCTGGTAGTTGAGCTCACTGGTCTGTTAGCAACACAATGGAACAGTGGAAAAGGGAGGTAGATTCAAAGACAAGAAAAGTCAATCCACAGAAGGGAGGAAAGAGACCAAAACTTATGATAGGAGAGGGTCATGAAGAACCTGTGAGCCGTGGAGCTGTTGAATTCCAATATTCCTCTAATGTCCAATAAACAGTTATGAAATTTATGCATAGAGTCTTTCTTATCCTCCTCTGTCCCACTATGTTCCACTGACCCACAGCATACAATATCAAATGTTTCTCTTTAGTCTTTAGGCACTTATGATGCAGCTGATATTGTTCATGTTTAAAAAAAAACAAACCAAGAAACTAAATAATTATTCCCCCAAATAAACATTTCTAAGCTAATAACAGCTCCACTTCTGATAAAAACAGCTGAAATGGCGAAAAATGCATCTTTAGCACTGCTGTCTGAGGCAAGAGCCCCAACAAAATGCAGCACCTTACACAGCTTTTCTATTTTCTATCACAAAATTCAGTATGTTTAAAGCATGTTAGGCATTTTTTTTTGAAAGGAAACTCAAATATCCTACCATAATTTCAAGCTATCCTACCTTCATCACTAGCTGCTTAATAAACATCAACAAAAATGCTCGCAGGGATAAAATCTCCTTCTGAGTAGGCCGTGGACCATCTACAAAAGAAAAGCAGATATATAAAATACAAATTCACAGGTGTAATTAGCATAGACTGCATTTTCACAAAAAGAAAAATAAAAGGCATTTTCTGAGTGAAGAAGGCACGATTCTAAGTCTTCTCATCCTCTGTTTCAGATCACAAAGCAGCACCGTGTTTCATCACTTTTTATTAGCAAAATGTTTGATCAGTGAGGTTCCACTAAGGCTTCGTCTAAATTCTGGTGATTTCAACATTTCCCTGTAGTGCTATGAACCAACTTCATGCAAGGAATAAGAGTGATATGAGAACTTTATGTCAGAATTTCCAGATTTCTAATTTTTGGAATTTACAGGTTTTTTTGAAGTTCTGCCACAGCTCAAAGGAAGAGCTACATGCCATTAATATACACTGGCTAAATACACAAAAAATAATCTTACAATGCTATGTATATGGAGTACCTTGAAAGACACGACTTAATTTGTTAACTCAAAGTCAAAAAGGACTGGCTTCTGCCATCTCTGCCTAAAACAGACTTTCAAAGAAACATTTTAAAATACTCCAACACTCAGGAGTTCCCAGGAGAGACAAGGTTAAAAAAACAGGTGCAACCAATTGTCAAAGTCAAGTAAAAGCCTTGGTACAGAAAGCAAATGAACTGTTGCAAACACATTTTGGGGGGATAGTTTTTACATCTGCCTGTAGGGTCACAGCTCTCATGATCTTAATCATCACAGAAAAGCAAACCATCTAGAGAATGAAAGTGATCAGAAGAGTCTGGTTTTATAAAGTATAGGCCCACAGGCATACTTGGTTTAAGAACAGCTACTTTCAGTATAAACCAGCCTAGTCAAAATAAGCCATTAAACTGCATTACTCAGACTATCCTACTCATCCACTTGCCTCAGGCTCAATAAATGACTTACAAAACTAAGTAAATCCACAAGAGACTAAAAAGAAAAGAGAAAACATGCATGCTTTGCTTCTTAAAGGATGAAAAATACTACAAAACAATCCTTACAGCCCTCTAACAGGAAGAGCTGGTCATTTTGAGAAGTTGGTGGCAGGAAGTCAGACACATCTAGGGAGCACTCACTCCCATCACCTGCTTCTCCCTCTGAAATTCCAAAAATTACAGGGAACGACCATATTCCCAGGTACAGTACTACAGTTCCAACATCCTACCATTTCTGACCACTTCTGTCTAGTATCAGTTCACATAGGTGTCTGATGGGAGATGATAAGAGTTCTAAAGAAAGTTTCCTATAGGTTGTGAAAAAAAAAATCTTTCAAGGACAAAACCACTGTCACAGGGAAGCCACCCCACTGAATTATTTCTATGGAACTGACAGTTCCATTCTAAACACTGTACACAAAACTTTTTTAAAGCAAACATCAGAAGATGAAAAAAAGAAAAAAAAAATCAATATATATAGGTACATACCTATGCCCTTGGGAGTTATCCCGCTGCGATCCTGAGGGTTCACCACCCAGTAATAATACTTGAGGGTGTGCATGACCAAAAGAACTGTCCCAACACGCCGGATTGCTCCATAAATGTTAACAGTGGCAATGAACTCGGTAGACAGATAAGTGTACAGGGTCAGCTGAACCTACACCACCAGTCAGAAAAACAAAAATCATCACATCTCAATTGCAGCGCCTCAGACAACTGAATTCTTATGTTTCAGCTACCAAAGTGTCTTAAAGAAATAGATTTTCTCTGCATAGCTTAGTCTTAAAACCTCAGCAAACTGATGAAAAAATTCACTGTATTTCTGAAACTGTACAGTGCTGGTAAGAAGGTTTCAGCTGGCAAGTTGTGATTAAAGTTATTCACTGTCAGAGAACAGAGATTCACCAAAACAAAAATACTCACTTTCAATTTTAAGACTTAAAATCTGACAACCAAGATAATTTCCTCTTCAAAAATTGCTGAGTTTTTCCCAACTAACCCATCCAAACCCATCCCTTCCCACTCTGGGTCAAAAGTCAAAACTGTTCTGCAGAACACTGCACATTTCCTAACTCCCAGAAAACCCTGGGAGTCTGCAGAACTTGACAACTACATGCAGCAAAGCAGAGCCTGAAGATAACTCCTGGATGATTTCTGTTGTGGAGCCAGAACCCCTAATTCTTTGGAGTCAATTCAGCTTAGTTTCAACACAAATCAATACACCATAAGATACCTTATTAATAGGAATGAGCAATTTTACCTGTGCTGGGATATGAATCCATATTGCAGGATTCAGGAGCACATGATCACACAGCTGCTTCAGCAGGGGCACTCCATTGGGTAAATTGCTCAGGTATTTTGAGAAGGCAAGGCAAAGTTCTAGCACAGCTCTGGTAACGTGGGCTTTGGAAGACTGCAAAAGAAGATCTGCTTAAGGAGAGCCCTGCAACAGTCTAGGAAAAGTATTTCACTCAAAAAAAATTTCAGCATTAATGTAAGACATCAAGGAATATTTACTTTACCTTTTCTAGGCTGTATCCTATCACAAGGAAGCCTTTACAGGAAAGCATCTGTTCTTGCATAGCAATAGAGTTCTTCAACAACTCCATGATGAATGCCAGTAAAGTAGAACTGGAAAACATGGTTTAGTAAACAAAAACTTGTTAAAGGGTTACAACAAGACAAAGTATTGCCAAAAAAACACTCCCACCACACAACCCAGAGATGCGTGTTACATAAATGTTCACTTCAGAATTTTTTAAACAAAAAGCAAGATTAAATTTTGAAAGCTTGCTTCCAAAAACTTCTGTATTTTGTAAATTCTTTTCTAATTTAAATTCTGGATTTTGAGATAACCATATAAAAGCAAAATCCTTCTGAATTCTTGCAAAAAGGCAACAGTTAAGTTTGTACTTCTCTCTGCTTCACGTTTCAACTACAAACTTCTGCAAGATCAGTTGCAATTGCCATTCTACTTCTTCAGCTATCAGATGAGCAGATGCTTTTCTAGACACAGCTTTGCTGTTGTGCTGCTGCCAGAGGGAATATTCCTGTCAAGGCACCAGTGCCTGCGGACCAAGACTAACCAGTTGAAAACCCCTGTATTGATGGGGCACCTGGCAACTGCATCCAATCCCTGACTTATCCCTGCCCAAGTCTGAGCCAGCTGAGGAGACACCCAGACACAAACAGAGGGGCTGAAGGAACATTGTGACCACCCCTTCTAAGCAACAATATGAATACAGATCATCTTTAAACAGCCATGAAACTACAAATGCAATGATTCAGAGCAAATTAGACCAGAGTTCTAAAAAGTAATCCCTTTGCTTTTACTGCTGCACTTCAACTTAGGAGCTCTGCAGCTCCACCAGCTTCTGTGTCTGGGTGTTCAGAAGTTGGATGGAGTTGAAACAGAGCTCAAACCAGAGGAAAAGCCTAGCAGCAACACTAAGTAACAGTATCTTCCAAAAATCTGAAGGTTAAAAAAAAAAAGCGAAGAAAACTTCCAAGAAATGGCTTCATGTAGCTGAAAAATCCACCCTTCCCAGAGTTTCCCTTGAAGCCTTCCCCAGTGAATTCTCTCCATGACAGGAATAAGCTCAAGAGAATTAGCCATAATTCTGCTACACAAAAAAGGAAAATTGTCAAGTATAAAGTATGTGTACATTTTGATTCTCTATGAGCTTTCACAGAGCACATGGTGCAAACAAGTACATCACTCTGAGGTCCTGCCTGTAACCTTCTTATTGTTAGACACCATTCCTTGCTGCACAAGACAAAGCAAACTACTCTGCCATTTGATAAAGCAATAGGTAATTTCCTTAACCTCAAAGGAACAAAGCCCAGGACACTGCAAGCACATGCACTCACCAAACAGTTGTGTCAATGTGGTCTGAGGAATATTGCCTATAGTCCAACTGTGCAAAGAGAGGGAAAAGCACCTGAACCCCTCCAATGGAGTGCAGGGCACTTTGGATGGAGTGAGTCAAGACTGCTTTCACATCCTGACAAAGAAGAGAAAAATATTGAAACCTCCTTCAGAAACTGATAGAAAGTTTGTTAAAATAGCTTTTAATTTCTTCAGTATAAAAACTGTATTACCCAATAAAAAGAAACAGCAAGAAGAACAAACTGGCTGCCACAGTCACCAAATGCCCAAAATGCTCGACCTACTGCTTTAGATACAGATACCCTTAGATACAGATCTACAGTGTAGATCTCAGGTGAATTTACAAGAGGTAGCACTCAAAGCACAGGGAAGAAAAGGGTTTCATATCAACAGGGTAAAGGATGGGAGATAGAGAACATCTCCAGGCGAGTGAACATGTCAGAAGTGAGGAAGAATGATTTTATTTCAAAGCTAACACAGCCTTTGTATTTATTCATAAATTTTTTAGGGTTCTTTTCCTGTCAAGAAAGAGGGGCAGAGCCAACCCAAAAAACCCCAGCCTATACACAATTCCGTAACAAAATCCCTATAAAACTGGATTTTAGGTTTTCAAACAGAAATCATTTGTACCCTCCCAATCTATGAAAATGTTGATTTACCTGCAGCATGAGGGCATGTGGTGAATGAACAAAAATAGAAGGGTTATCTTTAGGGGATGACTCTAGACACAGCTGTGCATCTGTAGCCCTTGGATTGTACATAAAAGCAATAGCACTGGAGAGTTTGCCATCATATAACAACAGTTTGTGATGTTCATCAAGGAAGAGATCACTTTCTGCCTTGAACTTGAATGTTCCCTGGATTGGGAAGCAGAGTTGAGAAAGGAAAGGAAAAAAAATCAAATTAAGCACACTGAAGATACAGATCAGAACAACTACTGCAAAAGAAGATTAAAATATTGCTTCTTTAATCGAGCAGTACTTCATAAAGAAAGGTTCTCATAAGAACCAAAGACTTCTAAGACTCCAAGTCAGTTTTACAGCATTAAAATGGCACAATGTTTTTGGTCCCTGAAGAGTGTCATTGCCAGGATGGTGGGCAATGTAAAAGAACCACATCAGCCTGGAAACAGCAGGACTGTCAGCAATGTTCACTCAGAAGGAACTAATAATTGAGGAGCAGATAGAAAAGGAACCATCTTTTTTAGTGTATGTTTGTACAGCTGCTGGGGAATAACAGCCTTCAATTAGTGCCCCTCAGGCTATGACAAAACAAATAATAAATCACTGCAACAAAACTAGTCCTCAGCACTGACTTCACACATTAAAAAAATCCCACTAGCACAAGCAACTATGAAGCCACATTTTTAAAACAAATACAAAAACTTATGATAAGTGATCTAATGTTTTCAGCCTCAATGAAAAAGTGAACCCAGTCAGAGGTAAGAGTTGTGTTCTTCCTCTCCCAACCACCAACGTGGAAATTTTGAGAAGCAAACAGGAGCACCATTCCTTTTGTTTTACAAGAAATCAAGAAACTGAACTAATGCTTACTTATAATGCCATACATAGGCTTACATAAGAAACACAAAAGAGTTGCATAAAAATATTACACTGTAAGATCATTTTTTTAGGACACAGAGGTGTCACAACGTTCTTAGCACCTACCATAAAGAGCCTTGGCAGAATTAAACTTAGGAAAGTCAGTTCTAAGGTACCTTATATCCCAGGCCAAGCTGATAAATGGCAAAGATCTGAGCAGCATTGAGAGCCTCACTGAAAAGGTAAACAGATGTCATCTGCCCACAAAACACTCGATTGGCATCTGCTGTTTCTGAAGAACCCAGGAAACATTTGTCAAATGTCTGAAAACAGAAAACAGAACACAGTAACAGGGTTTAATCCACGCTACACAAGCAAATCATGCAAAAAATATGCATTTCATCAGGGAATATTTTTATGCCAACAAGTACTTGAGGGACTCAGTAGAAACAAGTATTAAGTTCTGAGATGCATAAAACCACAATTTACTCCTCTACCAAAAAAGTTACCATTTTTATTTCAACGTTTTTTTAAAAAATGCCTAAATTAGGGGAGGTTTATGAATAGAATGGCAAAGAATATCTATGTAATGCACCAAGATGACCAGCCCTAGACACGAGCGTGCAGGGATTACTCACATCACTGGTGTTGACAAACCAGGTTATTTCCCCGTAGGACGCCAGCTCCCCGTTCACGTAACACCGCAGCTCGCTGTTCTTCCAGCGGTTATAGATGTGCACTATAGTCACCATGTACCACTAAGCAACAATAAAAAACAATTCATATAACTCCAGAAACACCCGGGAGCAGCTTAAGCATTCAAGTGGGGCTTGGAAGAACAAATTCAACTCTTTATGTGAATTAAATTAAGACTGAAAGAATGTATTTTAAGTAGAAAAGATTAATAAGTCACCGGTGAGTTTTTCTTGCATTGCTGTGTCAAAGGATAATATGCCATTTCTTCCACACAGGAGCTCAAAAGGTATTTATGGCACATAACTCCAAAAATCTTTATGACAATGCTGCACCAAATTTACACTGAAACTAGTCTGTAAATAAGTTCTAAACTGGGTCACTCTTAGCATGATGAACTACTACAAATGCCATTCCAAAGAGCAAGGATGGCTCCAGACTAAAGCCTCTCAAAGGCTGTGCATGTCAAATATCACAAACAGAATCCATATTTACAGCAAGGGATTACTGATAAGGAATTCCTGAGGAGGCCTGTTCTCCCACAAGATGTTTACACCAGTTGTTCCAGAAACATTAGCAGGATATCTAAGTGAAAAAGGGGAACATTCAACATCACATAACACTACCTAATAGGCAAGACAGCTTTGAACACCAGTAATAAAATCAACTCATGTTTTAGTTTTAAAATTAAAAAAAGTAAGAATTCAGAACACAAATTTGTTTTGCTCATTCCAGTGTAGCTGTTTTTCTACAGAAAGATGAGATTAATCAATAGCTACAACACAGACTCCCGGGCTACAATTTTCGGTTCATGAAACACTTTCGAAAGATTTTATTATTTTTACTCACCTTTTGCGGCTTGAAATCAAATTTTACACAGTGCTGGAAACCTTTTCCCTTTGATTTTATGGACGTTACAATCAAGCAGCCTCCAACAAAGTGAGCAGAATAACCAAGTCCTTTGTTTGTTCGAAAACTGACAAATCAGAACAAAATCAGCACATACACAGATGGATGCAGAAATCATTGAACAATTAATAGAAACTGAAGAGCAGCAGTATCAGCTTCACATAATACTCACCAATATAAATAAGGCTTATCCTTATCCACATTAATATTATTTACAGGATCCATTCTTAGCCAAGTGTGGAAAGTAAATCCATTCTGGTATGGCCACTTGGCTATAGGAGGTAAGGCAATAGCCTGAAGAAAGCAAGAAGTTACTCATGTAGAAAGATCAACCAAATAGTAAAAATGTGCAGCTTAAGATACACTCTACAAATATGTGCTGTTAAACAGAGAAATGTATACAGTTCCTCTGTACTAAAGAAAAAAAATCTGGCCTAACTACTGTTCTCTTTGTACGTGACTATTACAACATTTAATTAACCTAAATATTTAATAACTGACCTTTATACATCAATAAAGATTATTAATAGTAATCTATGCTTCAAAATTTAAATGCTTTAGTGAAAGCCTTATGGAACAACAACTTCTCAAAATGCAAATTCAGATTGGTTTGGTTTTATGGTAACCTGACAGAATAATCAGTTCCATTTTCACTTAGTGTTGGCATTCAGGAAAATAGCTGATCACGAAGGGAAAGCTGGCCACATTCCATTTAATAAATTATTTTCTCTCCTGAAATTCACATCTATGTAGGCTTCCAGTGAAAATAACACAGAATTACAAACTTCCTCAAAAGAAACACAATACAGCCTCCACCAGACAAAATCTTCATATCAAACATTGTATTTCTAGTGCAAAGCTCTTGAGTTACAAACTGTGTGGCAGAACCCTTTGTTTCAAACAGCTGGGGTTTATTTCCTGGAGTTTTTCAGTTGGCTGGGATTTTTAACATTACTATTAACATTCGGCTGATGTGCAGCCCAGATTCACAATACGCACTTCAATTAAGATTGCCATAACCTCTGATCAAAGATGCCGCTCAGATGATCAGTACCAATGAATTAAAAAAAAAAAAAATTAAGAAAACAAGTGTCTCAAGACTTGTTATTATGCTCCCATGCTCCATTCAGCTACTCCTGTCCACACAAAATGCTATAAATCCTTCTGTACGCCAGCTAACCAGTCTCCATGTCTTTGCACCCAGCTCTTGGGAATTGGTAGCATTATATCGCTTGACCTAACTCAAAATGGATCACAGAGAAACTGTAGCAAATACTTAATTTCTCAAACTTCTTAATTTAAATATGTATAAAAATAGCTACATAAAGGTTACTGAGGCACCCCAATCTCATAAAATATGGTTCAAGCATTCAACATAATTAGCAGAAGTTAAATACAAACCAGACGTTAAATAGAAAACCATGAATAACCAAAATGAACACAAACATGTCTGTGAACTGCCAAGTTCTGTTGCATGTGATAAAACTGCAGGAGCACTTTTCTAGTAGTCTGCATTTTTCAATCTCCAAAGTTTTCATTCAAAAAAATAATTCATTATGTCATCAAGTTGGTGAAATTCAATCTCAAGCCACCGAGGCAGAAAGCTAATGGGTTTATGTGAAGAAAACTGGAAAAGAGTCATCTGATAAATCTTATTCAAATCCTATTTTGAATTAAGCATGAAATTTTGAACATAATTTTTCATTCTACAATTGCAGAAGCAAAAGTGTTAACATACTTCAATTTCATCAGAAGATTCTGCACAGGGCTTTCCAACTCCCTATTCAGTTTCAAATTATTTTTCAAGTGAACACCACAAAACTTAGAAATGAGTCACAGGCACAATTATAAAAAGACTAATCATTGCTAAATTTAATCCTTTTCAGTATTGTTGAGCCTGTAAATGTCTAGGGTCAAAGCTTTCTCAAAGATTTCTCATAAGCATCTAGAGTGAAAAGCAGGTATATTCTCCTTGCAACATGATTTAACTGAACCAGTCTGAAAAAAACCAACAAAATACAAAAAAAGCAGCCTACTTTGTATCCATTCTTTTGTAATAGTATTTGTCCTTCTGTAGTGATATTGCACATCTATTATAAACATAATTTATTCAGGCACTAGTGTAGATGTCAGGCAAAGAAAAAAAAATCAGTTAAAACTCTATGACAATGACAGATGAGACAAAGAACACCACAAATTAAAATAATCAAAGGCCTCAACAGAACAATGAACAAACAAACAAGAAATGTAAAATATCTACATACTGCAGCACTTTTTCCTGGAAAGTTGAAGAAGGCATCAGGTCCATACTTCTGAGGCATGTGTTTTAACACAGACAGTAACTTCCCAGCATGTGGAGGCTGACAAAAAGAATTACTACATTTGTAAATAAATAAAACAAACCTCTGAGAAAGAAAAGTCTACACAAACAAAAAACAAATTCTAACAGGTTTTAAAACTTTGCACATGGTTGAATAACACCCTGCTAAGACACTCAGCACTTTCAAAAACAACATTAACAGTCACAAATACCTTCACACAATATACAGCAGGTGCACTGAATTACAGTTAATTAGGTAATTTCACTAAGGACTGGAAGGCCAGAGCCACTTTTCACCCCGTACAAATTAAACTGACCCTGAATGCTGATTCCTGCCTCTGCCTGTTCATTTCCATCAGCTGTGTGATTTTGCAGTAAGCTAAAGAAAATGAACTGGTCCAGATGAAAACTAATGTAGGGAAAACAAATGCAAACCAACTTTTAATTACAGCTGTTCTGGGC
The DNA here is from genome assembly GCA_008694505.1 of Cyanoderma ruficeps. Lineage (NCBI taxonomy): Eukaryota > Metazoa > Chordata > Aves > Passeriformes > Timaliidae > Cyanoderma > Cyanoderma ruficeps. Next base: position 8,665,944 of record VZDJ01000084.1, read on the forward strand.
CGTGGCTGAGTGAAACCTGTGTCAGCCCATGGGAGATAGGGAATACCTAGCAAAAAGGAAGGGAAGAGCAGCAGGAGGATTATTTTCATCAGGACTACAGGCATATATTAGATCAAACTGATCTGATTTATACTTTCACCTACGATTCAAATCCCAAGGGCAGTTTGGAGCAGCAAAACTGAGTGCTCACTGTAAACACTTAACACTTCTCCATCACCCATATCCTGCTGATTTTACTATTGCAATACTCTGCAACTATAAACTCCAAATCAAGTGTGTCAGCTCACAACAGAAGAACAGCAAATACTGGTCATAGCGACAGGACAATTTTGTGTGGTGTCCACCATATCCTTCTGGCGGATTTTTAAACTGCAGCTTTATAATCCTGATATTTTCCTGAAAGTGCCCTTTTTCACCCTGTAGTGAACAGTTACCCTCTGAAAACTATGCATGATGTTGGAGCATTGCATGATGCATTACAAGTATTTCAAATGCACCAAAGGTGCAGTCAGCTAAGCAGTACTTCAAGAATCTGAATGAAAACTGAGGAGGAAATGCTGAGAGCTGCTCAGATGTCTGCAGTGCTATAGAATTTGACCAGGTAAATTGTGTTGCAGCAAAAGACTTGGTCTCTTTACAGTTCCGCTGATTTTAGGATTTATGGAGTTGTACAACTCCATGGCAATCCAACTGTGGCATTTTTCTCCTGCTTTCCCCTGTATTTGGTCTTTAATAAGGAAAGGAAATTAAATGCAAATAGCAGGGAGACAGGAAATGAAAAAGTTAATGTTACAGAGACAACTTTAATTCACTTACAGTTAAATATACTCTCTATGTTCAATTATTAAGTTTAAACCATCTATAAAGTTTAGAGTATTTTTATTTAAGCAGGTTAAGATCTCCAAAGTTATTTCATAGGGCCTTTTAAAATCTGCAGTATTATGTGTGCATACTTGCTTTTATATGGTATACACTTTTTAAAAAATTATTTGAAGTCAACGGAGACAGTGATACTTTTTCGTTACACTAGCCAGAGTATCTAGAAACAACAGGAGCTGAATTAAAACTGAAAGCAGGTAAAATTATTGATAAAGTAGTTCGCAAGTCCAGTGAAACAACAATTTTATATTGTAGAAAACTTCATCAGGTGGCCTCTACAACATATACGTTTTTACTTTAGGGAAGGTGGTTTCTCAGCTGTAAAAGGGTCCCTTTCTATTCCAGGACAGGAATAAGAGAAAAATTATACCACTTTTCACTGGGACTTATTTCCTTTAGTTCAATTTCTGCCAAAATTCTCACTTCCCTAAATGGATATTTTTTTTTAATCTTCAGGTAAAGTATAGCAATGTGAAAATGGGAGCAAACAGAACTGTCTATGTAGGCATGTTTCATTTATTTCTCTCTTGTGATTTAAAAAAAAAAAATAAACCTTTTTCCTTCAATTTCACATAGCTGGAATCAAAAAAGTAAAATCATGTGCATAAAAGCACTTAAGAATCACTTTATTATTCCCAGGTGTTCAAAAACACCAGGTTCAGGAAGAAATTTAACTTCATCACTATTCTACTCCCCGTATTTTAATTGCTTTCAGGTAAAAAGATTTTTTTATATAATATAAGAAAGAATATAATATTTCCTACATTTTTTGGTACATTCAAAATCTGTTTGGCATGAAGTTTATGGAACAGTCTTAACTTGTGAAAATTAGGAAAAATAAAAGCAACATGACAAAAATTGTTTCAGTTGCGTGTTTTCTTTTACCCATCTCCCTTTTTCTCCTTGCAGCTTGCTGAAGAATAACTTCAGCTCTCGAACTGTCAGGTTATAGCTAGCCAACACACCCAGCATGTCCACCAAGAGATCTGAAAAGCAGAAAGAACAGCGACAGAAGTGCTTAATAAAACACAGTGATCAAATTTTTGTCATCTAATTAATAACTGTGTCCATGAGATCCTGCCTAGAGGCAGCACAGTTTGAGTCCCACACCGGGGGAGGCTGTACCTGCGATCATGTTGTCAGCTCTGTCGATCCTGCTGAGCACTTGTTCCACCAGCCCCACCTCCGTGCAGGCCTGCAGGTTCCGGATGCTTTTCTTCAGGATTGCTGTGAACATGCTCCAAACCTCAGCCTGGCACGTGGTGTCACACTTGTCCAGTAAGTCCACCATGCACGTGATGCCCTCTCCTTCTTGGATGATAAAGTTCATTTCCAAGTCAAACTGGCCCCCAACAAGCTTTCAGAGAAAAAAAAATAAAAAGCTTAAGGCAACTGTATCAAAGTATTACTCCATGCCTAAAGTTATTCATTCTGTGAGAAGAAAACTATTCAAGATGTAAGGGAAAAAAATCATAGTAATGAGGCCAATATCAACCAATATCAATGTTCCATCTTATTTTTCTGCTGTTTCAAGTTCTGTTGAGTAACAAAGGTGCCCTTAGGGTGTCCCCTACTATCAGACAATTGCTGAAGAAAAACACTTGGGTAGGTTAGGACAGAGATGTCCAAAGTTGAGGCAAAAAGTGAAGACACCAAGTGAGTGTTCTGAAACAGGTGAGCCCAACAAAGCAGTCAAGATATCTTAAATGACCTGGAGTGACCCTAAAAGCCTTCCTTCACATTTGCTTAACAAATCTCCACTAAGAGGGTGATTCTAGCCAAAAGGAGCTGATGCTCATCAGAAATATTGCCACTTATGAGGCATTCCCAAGACAGTGACTAAAGCTGGTTAAGAATTAACTGCTAGGTTCATTAGCAGTCCCAGGTACTCAAAGGAAGCACAGGCTCGCTGTATTCGCAGGAATGTGGAACAGCAGCACTCTTCCAAGCCTTTGGCTGTGATTTGACTATGACACTTAAATCCAGGAATATTTCAGGTCTCCTAGAAGCAGCTTTTGTTTGAACATACCCTGAGTAACTAACCACATATGCCTGTACAGAGGAGGTGGAGGGGGGGAAGGAAATAACCTGCTCCACTCTCACTTGCATACTTCATAAAAAAAAAATTCCAGCTGAAGGCAAAATGCATTATACTAAGTTAACTTCTTTATACCAACTCCTTCCATCCACTCTTCCAAGTTCTCTTGGACTTTAGAGCTGTATTAACCTTAAAAATGTGTCATGCTTACCAAAATACCCACTATATGCCAGCATACAAAGAGGAATTCAGATAGCATTGACTGAAATTATCACAATGGACTCATGAGCAGAAATATAATTTGTGTTATTATTTCTGTCATAGATGGTATTCCTTTCACAGGCTTTGACCATCAAGAGCTTCAGTGCTGTCACCTGGTGAAGTCACACCATGTCAAAACTGCCCCAAAATCCACACACTTAACTTGCTTCCATACTAGCTCCAACAGCTTCTCTCAGCTAGGCAGGATCCAAAGATCAACTTAACCATGGAACAGAATATACACTCTTCATTAACCACTGAAATTACCATACATTTTCCTCAAGTGTCTAAACCTTGTCACTTTGAAGAAGCAATCTCTGGACTTCTGGGCATAAATCAGTAGTGCCAAACACCACAGGAAGCAGAGAAAGTTACTGCTTTTATGACAGAATAGACAATGTCTCATGGCAACAATTTCTAAACAGTAATTTACACTTTTCCATTTTCTCCTCTCTGGGTCATGAAAAATAATTATGCAATTTACTATCAGATGCTTCCATAATATCTCGGAAAACAGCAAGAACTGAATGGGGTGACTTGAGTTATATTCCCAGCTTCTCTATATCAACTCATGCTGTCAACTCAAACAAATCTATCAAACCATTACCACCCTCCAAGCCTTAGTTTTCCCCTTCCAAAAGGTGGAGCAGAGGCCTAGCTCAAGAAAGCTCTGTAGGGTATGCTAGGCAGAAGAAATTAACACAGAACTCTCTCAAAACAAATATAAAGAAAAATATACAAACACATCCTCCCTAAAAAAAACCAAGCCTCTCAAAAGAGCATTTGAAAATGTAAAATACATAATCAGTGTTATACCTCATTTCACACTGATTTTATCCTCTACAAAACTGAAGGATTTTCCCCTTCCAAAAGGTGGAGCAGAGGCCTAACTCAAGAAAGCTCCGTAGGGTATGCTAGGCAGAAGAAATTAACACAGAACTCTCTCAAAACAAACGCAAAGAAAAATATACAAACACACCCCCCCTAAAAAAAAACCCCTCTCAACAGAGCATTTGAAAATGTAAAATACATAATCAGTGTTATACCTCATTTCACACTGATTTTATCCTCTAAACAACTGAAGGATTCCTCAAGAAGCTGCTCTTCTTAAAATCAAGGTAAGAAACAATAAAATACTGTATTCTGTGTAGAGACAGAACAGCTGAGCATTCAATTCTGGCTGCAAACCACCTGCTAATTCTTAACTAGAAATTCAAGTCTTTACGCATTTGGTTTTAACTATCAGCCAACCATCAATTATCACACCAAAACCACATACAGCTACTGGAGGTGACCTTACCTTCACCTTATAGTCTACACCACCAATCTTTCATTTTTGGCTACATACACTATTATCAGAACCCACCCATCCAGGAAGCTATCAAATTAGGTTTCCAATCTCATCTGCAAACATAAGCATTTCAGCAAGCACGTCCAGGAATAATATGCTATGGAAAAAAAAAAAAATAATTACCATTTTAACACTTCCTGTGAGGGAAGTGAGGACAAAAAACATTGCCAAGGAAAGCAGAATACCCAAGGCAGGGTGCAGCTGATGCACAATATGTATGCACACCCATTAGACACACACAGGCACACACACCCCCCACACTATGTCATATTAACCCTTTCTAATGGTGATTTGAAACTGATCAACCTTCAAAACACAAATTTGTTTCCAATGACAGGGATCATAATCCAGGTCCATGCATTGGCTAGTTATTATCTGAGCTGCAGTAATGGCTGTGCACAGCAAAATGTAATCTTCCCAAATGTCACAGTAAGTTATGAATATCTGAGCAGCTTAATGCACCTTACTAGCCATGAAGTGTGAGAATGTAATCTTATTACCTTTTTTATGGTTGTATTTTTTTGAATAATGTAGCCTTTGAACTGATGTATAGTCTTTCCTTGCACTTTAGCATGATTTGGTCTCCTGTGTCGCACAGGACATTTTTCAAAATTCTCCAATTCAACGTATTTTAAGTCCTATGCTGAGCTGCATAAACAATCTTTATGGCAACCCACAGGGTGGCATAACGTTTTCTTTCTTCAGCATGTAGAATTAAGTACAAGCTTACAGGAATGGTTTTAAAGGGCAGCATTCAAATACATCCTCACAAATTTTGGATTTTGCCAGTTATATCCACCTTCAAAAATATATATAAACTAAACCAATAGCTCAGGCTTCTCAGTAAAATGGTTCTACACTTAGCTGATTGAGAACTGGGAGAATACAGCAATTTTTGAATACACATGCAGAGAGTGTATTTTTCACCCCTTAGAGAATTAAACTAATGAGAAGTCAACAGAGTAGCACTGATTTTAGTATAAAATAGCACTGCAACACTTCTAAATAAAACCAAAAAGACAATTTAAACACACTTAACCTTTCTTGGCAATGAAGTGATGTGAGATATCAAAGAAATGGTTCAGTGTTTGGGTGAACATCAACCAAACTACTACATGCAGAGAATAGCTCAGAAACAACAGTCAAGCTCCACTTTCCTGAGAGAACATGATCTAGATTATTAACCTAATTTAAATTATTTCTCCCATGAACAGATATAAAATATTTAGAAAGCTTGCAAGACAATCCAAGAAAAATTATTTCAATGACCTATGACACAAAAAGAAGAAACCAAACCCAAAATCAGCATTTCTCTTGGAAAAGCCAAATTGGCTACACTTGGGAGAACTACATGGCTGGATCTTCACATTTTTATATCAAACCTCAAAAAAAGTCTTCACTTCTAAAGAGTTTTCTTATCCTTCTGGTTGTTAGATATGCCACACATCAAGTAATTGCTTTGTTCCCCAAAGCCAGAGTGAAGGATTATTAACCAAACTGTGACCTCCCTTCTCCTCAAGACGATGATTTTGTAATATCAGAATTGTTTCTTTACTACGTCCAAAACAAGGAGTATGAACCTATCCATGAAAAAAAAAATGCAGTCAAACAGGCTGGTTCAATCTCAGCAACATTTTTTTAAGTTTATGCGTAATAAGAACCTGCAAAGCTGGGCATTTTTAATATTCTTTGCCTACGTTTATTCTTATCTTCCACCAAAGAAATAAACCACCTCCCTGACTCCCTCACCTTTCACATATCCAGAAATACATTTCACATATTCAGAAACTCCTTGAATTTAGTTGGTTGATATTTATTGATCATCAAAAATAAATACGAAAGATATGGGAAGCATAAGAATTAAAATCTCTTTAGGGTAAGAGTCTCATAGGATCATGGATGATTCCAAGTCGGTCAGATTCCCAGGGCACACAATAAACAGGAAAAGTCAGCACCATGATACACATTCATGATGTGATAAAAAGAAGTTCTGATTTGGAAGGCTTCCACAGAACAGAAGAGGGAAAACACGGGGAAAAGAGTAACTCAGACATACAAATTTCCAAGCATTCTTTTCCATCACTAACACAACACCTGGATGTGAGAACATTAACCTCTGAGTCCTAAGAAGATTTACCAGGAAAATTTGGCCTGCTGATAGTTTGGATACGTACATCAAATAATGACATTAGCATGAATGTCAAGTCAGTAAAACAGGGCTCAGGCCCAGAGTGGTTAATAGGGAAGGCAAGAAAGGAGCATAAAAAGCCTGGATGTCAACTTTTTTCTTCATCATATTGCTACTGTATCAACCATAATACACTAGAAAAAACTAGAGAAAACACAAAGAACTCTGGGAAAACACAAAGAAGTTGAGTGGGAAGACCCATTCAAGAAAAGTGAGGTCACACCTTTTAGAAAGACACAGATGATTTAAGGTCATTTGCTACCTTGGTTCGAAGTTTAAAGTAAATGAGACCATGATCGTGCAAGCAACCAGTGACGCTTTCACAGAAGGAAAGATTCTGCTCCAACCACTTCTGTAAGCAGAAGATTCCTCTTGAATCTTACTCCAGTTTTGGACTTGGTTTCTCCCATTTTCAAACAAAACCAGAAATGACCAAAAAAAAAAAAAAAAAAAAAAAAAAAAAAAA
>VZDJ01000084.1:8673134-8924128 GCA_008694505.1 Cyanoderma ruficeps
CACCAACCAAAAAACCCACAACCAAACAAACAAAAAAACCAAAACAACAACATCAAAGAGCAAATAGGTAAATTTTTGCAGAAAACTGCGAACTTTTCCTGCTGGTACCTCAGGCTGAAGTCACCAATCTCCCCCATCTCCCCCATCCAGCACTATCCTACAGTTACACCACAAAAAAAGAAATACTAATAGTACTAACTTAATCTACTTTGTAAAGGAAAAGGATGGTAAGAAAGGCATAAAAGTATCTCCTTAATTAACTGCTTTCTCTCCTATTACCAAGTTCGTAACAAAGCCTACAACTTCATTTACCTGACAAATGAGAAGTCCATTTTAAGCCAGACATATCAAAAGTGACATTGCACAACAGCATTGCACCCACTTTAACCTTGATGCTTCTGTGGGATTCTGTTACACTGTTATTAACTATGATCAAATCTGGATCATCCAGGGAAAAACCATTCTCACTGCTTCTCCTCAAAGGGATGTAACAGAAATGTTTTGCATTAAAATAAAATTTCTTCAAGTCTGTCTCTCCTTTGGAAAACTGCCTGAACGTGAATTCAAAGGGCACCCACAAGGTGTTAAGAGTCTACTGCTGCCACCTAATGTTGTATTTGAAACCATTAGCCCAGAATTACACATTTTTAATACAGTGTCTCAGCATTGCATCATTCTCTTCCTCCTCCACACACCTCTATCAGCTTTTATCAGCATGCTTCATCACAATTAAGAAAAAAAAGCTGTATCTCAAGGAACTAAGACAGGATAAAACTTCCAGGTAGCAGAAGAGTTTATATTTAAGCACTGGCTTCTACAAAGCCAGAGTTTCATCAACTTTGCAAAAGCTAACTACAGAAGGCATACAATTTACCCAATTTACCCAGGAGAGACTGGCAAATATCTCCTTCCCAGTTCATCTGAGACATAAACCAGTACACTAAAACTTTTATTTAAAATTCCACTTAGCTATGCATACATGAGAATTACTCTCTCAGCAAAAATAACAAATGCAAAAAAGCAAAATTCTTGCCCATGTAGGTACAACACACCTGGTGTATGGGTTTCTCCTTCCCAACAGAAGGGGGGGTGGGAGGGGAAGAGAAACAGTTTAAAACTACAATTATGCTACAACAGATGATTCATTATTTACCCTAGCTAATAATCTAGTATTGTCACTCTACTTGCAAGCATTTTTATGACAAATTAGTTCACTAAAACAATTAGTTCAGTTTGTAGCATGTAGCTGAAGGCCAAGTGAAAACAGAGCAATGTAAGAAAGGATTACCTCAGGACAATGTTTTTTTAAATGTGGGGGCTGGGGAAACAGTTCTATGAATTTCCAATTTTATACTTTTTGTGTTTAATCTACTTTAGAAAGAGCCATGAAATATCTTTTAAGTACATAGCAAAAACTGAAAATCAGTATCTCATAAAGGGAGTAATCCCAGTTTTAAGTGAAATCATTAACAACATTAAATTCTATCCTACAGAAATAAAGAGGGGGGAAAAAAATTCTACATTTGTTTCATCAGTTTGGTTTCCATTCAAAAAGGGATCTTGGTACAAACAGCTCAAATTAAAAACACCATGTTTGAACTCAAAGCAGCAACAGCATTCCATGCTAGATGATATTTAAGGCCCCTTCCAACCAAACCATTCTGTGATTCTATGATACCACCATGCACTGTGCTTCTGTCTCCTCTTCCAGAAATTCAACAACAGATTCCAAAGAGGAAAGGCATCTTGGAACAAGATGCCTAAACAAGCCCAATGTAAGGAATTCTTCCCCTCTCCCCATCTTCACTGGCCCATCAAGAGGTGAGACAGCTGATAGACAAAGGACTGCCAAGAACACAAAACACAAGTCCCAGGGCCGACAGTGACACTGACCAAACAGTGGATAACACCTAGCAAGCTCGCAGCCATTGGAAAATTCAGGCAGGAAAACAGAAGAGAGGATAAAACTGATTCCCCACCAGATTTTGTCCAACACACAACATTGGGCATAAAGGCCCTTTGCTCCCAAGGAGGCTGTACCACTGAGCTTTATTTCAAATCCCTGAGGGAACAAGGAATTACAGGGTTGACTTTTTGCAAATCAAACGATTTCAAGACTAAATTTCAACCCTCTCCAAACAGTGGCTAAAAGTGTATTTCCAACACACGGCAGTTTCCCTTGTTTGACTTGTATTATCTATTTCAATAGATATTACCATAGAAAATATGTAAATCCAGCTGAAATCTCCATCATTCCAGTACCTGTATTAACAGCATTAAATTCTCCTTCTGTTTTAATTAACTTTTTTCAGTGTACCTTAACCTGTGATGCTGTTTAAGACATACAAGAAAGATATGACTCTGAGAGATTGTTTAATAACATGCAAATTTGTAGCTCCATGCAGAAAATGAAATACCCTAAATCTTTGCATCACATCAGATTCATATGTGCATTGAAAGCAAATAAATCATTTAAACTATGATACAGAGAACCTTTTTAAATTTGCATTTATCTACAGTAAATACTGCCATGTTCTTTAATAGCTTGCTAGTGCAATCTTAGCAAACTAATGATTTATGGTTTTGACATTTTAAAAATCAGAAATCTGTCATTTTATGACACCCAGTAGAAAGTCTGCTGGAGTTGAAGTTACATTGCTCTGAATTTAAACTCAGATACATGAAACATACATAGCAAAGCACTGTACCAAGTGCTCATTTCATTATTCCAGCCCTTCCCTCCCTAGCCACATGTCTAAAAGTTATCTAATGTTGTTACTTGAAGTAATAACAGATTTTTTTTTTTCATCAACAAGATACCTTTCTGTCATCCATCAGCAAACAAACCCAATCTGCTGTACACTGAGAGAACCATACTTCAGCCACCAAGCTGCAAAGGTCTGCATCGTGTCCTACCTTAATCCCACCCCTCAAGGAAGGAGTCCAAAAGATAACATTTCTAATACCACATTAATCAACAACAAGTCCAGAGTAGGGAACAAACCCCACAGTCAGGACAGCTTTACAGGGAATAATACCCGGCTTGCACCTACTAACATCACCCAGGACATTCATGCTCTAAGCAATTTTTTTTTTCTGCCTATAGGCTAAATAAGGAAAAAAAAAAAAAACCCACTGCCCACCACTGACACCATGCCTGAGCAAATATAGCTGAGTTAACATATACTTAAAAATAAGGATCCACACAGAAGTTAGACAGGTAGGTTAAAAAGATCAAAGAGGACTGATTCTCACTACCAGAGAAGAGTCTTCTCTGCCAATGGATCATGACAGAAAAAAACTTCAACCCTGATAATACACTTAGAGACACCTAAAAAAATCAAAAAAAATTACCTGAATTTGTCCAAGCTTTCTTCCAATTAAATTACATCTCCTAACCCACTTAGTGTTCAACATCTAATTGTTACTTAAATGTAAAATATTATCAAATATATGTTTTCTTTCAATCAAGCTGGTGTGCAAAGACAGCCACTATATTTCAACAAGAAAACATTTCAGAATGCTTCCTTTAAGCATTTCTTTTACTTATGATTTTATGAAATACTGTATTCATGTCAATTTGGCAAGGGAAATCACTGGTGTAGTAAACCCCTTCCAATTATAAAGAAATACAAACAATTATGGAATTTTTCTTCTGTATGCCACTTACACTGACCAGAAATGCTTCTAAATATATATAGGAATATATATCCACAACAAGTAAGTAATGTACAAAGCACACTATATTTGAGCTTCTGAAAATTGCAGCTTCCTAAGCTAAGAAAACTAGAAAGAATGTAAATAATTCTCAAAGAGTCTCCCAGTACATGCAAAGAGAGGTACGAACGCCCAAGCAAGACATTCCTCTGGTACATGAAAACAAAATATTTTTTGAATCATTACTAAAACAATTAAAATTAAAAAGTCCTTATTTTCTCCTTAACCCTTTTAATTCCTATTTTTGTATTTGTTATAATATGATATACTAAGACAGCAGCAGGGATACAATTTATAAATAATAGTATATATCTATTGGGGATGAATGATCACCTCTTCTTTTTTTAACTGATCATTTGTACAATCGAAAAGGTTTGAAGACCACTTCCCTAGATACCAGAGAACAGACAATGCATCCCCACATTTTTCTCCAGATCAGAAAATCTGTCTGGTATTTAACAGTGGGTTCAGGGCAGGAAATCACCAGTCCTTACAGAATCTGAAGTTTGCATCCTGCCAGTCTCATACAAAGAATTCTTCACAGAACTTTATAACTTTTGACTTAAATTTGATAGCCACTTTGTTATATTGACAAAATACATTATTTCAGCAGCATGTAACAACAGAAGTCTACACAAATAAAAACAAGGTTATGAGTTCATTCTAGAAAACATGTTTGAAAGTGTTTTGCTAGCCTGTAGAAACTACAGAATAACAGTTACAACAAGTACAGGAGAAAGGTGAAGGAAACAAACCAGAAGATGTTCCAAACATGGAATTGTATACCAACAGCAAATAAACTTAGGAGGGAAATAAACCAAAGCTCAAAAATCCAAGAAAGAATACAAGATGAAGAGATGAATCAATTTACTTATAAAGCCCTGGCATGTTTTATCAGATTTAGCAACCACAATGTTAAACACTTCCTCTCCTACTGGAAGGCACAGTTCCCCCATGTAGCTCCTCCACTGCCATCACCTTTCACAGCTCAGCAGGGAAATTCCCAGGAATTTCAGCACACCTAAAAGCACCAGCTTACAAATTTCAGCAGGAAGCAAGAACCAGCAACATCCGTTTCCATCATTTCTGGCACTGCCTCGATCCAGAGCAGCTGGAAAACACCCACCACAGTTGCCTGCTCAGAACTGGCAGAGTTTGCTGCCCTGGCTGCAGCAGAGACAGTCAAGAGCTGGGATTTAAGGAACACCAAATGACATGCTACAGGAAGTGTAACACTCAGCTTGCCCTCTCTTGCCCTTTTTAAAATTTTCTGTAGCTGTGATCAACATGGGAAAACGAAGCAGACAACCCTGGCTAGAATAGAGGGTGCTTACAATAATTAATAGTTTATTCTTACCAAGTAATAATTTTCTCCTTTTTTTTTTCTGCTTTCAGATTCTGCCATTCCTTCATTTAGAGTTTAAAAAATGGATAACTGGAAGCCAGTGTATGGAAATATTGCTAAAGATTTCTACTAACCAAGAAAAAAAGCGCCTTTGTGAGAACAGGTACATCAGTAAAGCCTCCACAACGAGACCATTTTTACTTTTATTTCTTTCAATGGCCACAAGGCAATACTGAAAGCAAGGACAGAACTGCCACTCTGACACTTAATGTTTGTTACAAGTGGCTCACATTTCTATGTTTGCAAAAACATCTTAAAGCTTTCCCTCCTCCCTGATTTTCCACAACACAGTTCTTTGGTTGGCTGGGGGTTTTTCTTCCTGATATAAAAAGTACTATTACTCTAAGGCTCTACCCCACCTTGACTTTCCTCTCGTCCTTTTTCTCAGCATATAGGCAATGACTGAAACAAACTGCCTCCAAGGAACAGGCACAAGAGTAAATGAGAGAAAAAAAAAATCTCACAAAACCACAAAGAAACAAGGAAGACAAAGACTACAAGTGTTGCACACGTTATCACTATCACCTACAAACACACTCTTCTGTTTACAGTGCTGTGACCAAGGTAATTTTAATTGTTGACCAGTGCTGCAATTAAGATTGGACTTAAAAAGGCAAAAGCAGCCTCAATTAATACAAATCCCAACTACATTCTGTTTCTTTAATTTGGCAATCAAATTACCAACAGCAACTGCCATGTATTGTGCAGCAAACCTGGGAAGACCCTTCCGTTCCCTGTGACCAACTGCAGCTCAGTCTGGAGGAAAGTAACAACTGTTAAATAAAATGGGGCTGAATTACATTTTGAAGCAAGCATTCAGCCAGTAAAGCCAACATTTGCTTGGGCTTGACCTCTGTTGTTTTTAACTTAAAAAAGAATTTTTTAAAAGCATCAAATTCCACAGATGTATCGAAAAATTCTGACAAAAATGCAGCATTAATGGAGTTCGCACCATTTTTTCATCAACACTGTCACATGTATATGCACTTCCAAGGCAAAATGGCTTTTTCTGGAATTAGTACACTTGCAAGGATTCAAGAATTTAGAAGGATGCTTAAACCTTGTCCCACACAAAAAAAACCTGTGAATCAAAACTAAATTATTACCCACAAATGATAATGCATATAAGCTGAAAAAGGCTACATCCGGATAATGTACGAGTTTGTGACACGGTGTTTCTTAGAATACTCTTTTCCCTGTGAAAAGTGTGATTAAGTGAACAATAAATCTTGCTTCAGGGAGACAGTGAAGGAAAGAACATCTGCCACTATGAAACCTACTCAATTTGAACACAAAGAAAGTATCATTATCAAAGGAGAGGTTAATGCCATCAAAACAAACAACAGTATAATCTTTTCAGAAAAAAATCTTCTCTCTCATTCCATATCCAAATTATTTTCCGTTTTTTCTTTAGTGCTAACTGCCACTGTGTTCCTAATAAACACAATTTCCCTCAAATTCTCTAAGCAGTAAAGCTCTACAATAATAAAAGAAAAAGTAACCATCCTCCTATTTTCTTAAAATCTCTCTCCTATGTGAATTGTATTTATTTACTAAATCAAGTTTCAAAGAAAACATAAAACATCTATCATAGTCATGGATTCTGAGGCTGCAAAGGTAACTACAGATTTTACAGATAAAAGAGCCTTTGGAAATCACAGAGGACTTCAATATTTTTCATCTAAACAAATAAATAGAAAAATAACTTAATGTTTAAGTAAATAATTTTGATTTAAACTTTAAACCTGGAGATTTGGTGAAGCTTTTGACAAGCAAATTTGGCACTATGGAGAACCACAGATGCATTCCTCAAGGTTTATCAAATCAAGCTCTAAGTGCAGCTTTCCATGCACATAAATATTTACATACACGAGAAAGAGATTACGCAATACAACAACAAAAGGAGTAATTGCCACAAAAACCATGAAACAAGAAACATGTTTCAAGACAACAACCAAATCAACAGTATAAACTGTGGTCCCTAAGGTGTGAAGCCAAAGTGCAGCATCAGTATCTGATATTTGCAGTGGGATAAGGGAGTATGTTGTGAAATTCATGGATATGTATGCCTTTAAGAGGAAGACAGAAAAAAACCCTAATAATAACAACAACCACAAAAGCCTTTAATCTTAGGGTTTCCTTTTCCTCTCAGCCTCCACTTACCCTTTGTTCCAGTGTAACTTGGAGAACAAAGCCCAGAAAGCATTACCATCCAGCACCTGCCCCAGCAGCAGCACTGGTGGGTACATGCACGCTCTTCTGCACAGCTCACCACGCTTCTCTGAGCAGAAACACAACTTTAAAGTGGTAGCCATGACTTGGTGAGATTAAACCACCATTAAGGTTACACCAACTTTATTTATACACTGAGCTTTTAGTGCTGGTCCTTTTTTTTTGTCATAGATTAAGTCATACGGCTCTGTTCCAAAGCTCCAGTGTCCTTACAGAGTGCACATTTCTGTGGAAGGCCACCAGTTACTCTCTGCAGTGGGTTGACCCTGGCTGGATGCCAGACACACACAAAAGCCTCTCCATCACTCCCCTCCACAGCTGGACAGGGGAAGGAAAATATCACTAAGGGTTCATTAAGTTGAGATAAGGACAGAGGGAAATCACTCACCAAACTGTCACGGGCAAAGCAGACTCAAAGACATTAATTGAATTTATTACTACCAAAATCAGAGCACTATAACAAGAAGTAAAACAAGACCTTAAAAACACCTTCCCTCCTTCCCAGCTCTACCTGCTTCCCCCCAGAGGCTCAGGGAGACTGGGAATGGGGTCCTTCTCCATCCCTGTAGTCCCCCCAGCTACCAAAACCTGCCCACACAAACGCAATACATTCTAACACCTCACACTCTTCCAATTTATATTTCTCTACCCCCCTCAATTTTGCAACCATGTTTGCAGCTCACATTAGCTCTAGTTTTTCCACTCATTCTGTTTCTGCACAGAAAATGTATATTAAAAAAATAATCATTTCATCAGTACTACTTCTGTTGTGGTTTGGAATTCAGAAAACTCTTCCTAAAGCCACGATAAACGCAAAAGGAAGTTTCTTGAAACTTCCATTTCCTAGGCTTTTAAGTCACTAGGGATCACAGAACAGTCAGGGCTGGAAGGGACTTCTGGAGCCAAGCCAGGGTCACCTGGAGCAGGTGACACAGGAACACATCCAGCTGGGTTTGGAATGGCTCCAGAGAGGGAGAGTCTATGAACTCTGTGGGCAGCTTGTCCCAGTGCTCTGCCACCCTCAGGGTAAGGAAGTTTTCCCTTGTGTTGAGGTGGGGCTTCTGAGTGTTACGGCCACTGCTGCTCATCCTGTCAATGGACACAACTGAAAAGAGCCTGGCACCATCCTCTTGGCACCAGACTTTTGTGGTATTTCCATACATTGAAAAGATTCCCTCTCAGCCTTCACTTCTCCAGGCTATACAGGCCCAATTTCTGCAGTAACTCCATGTAAGAGAGATGCTCTGGACCCTTCATCATCATCTTCATCCATCCCATCAGATTTGTGGCACAAAACCACAAATATTTGATGACAGTAGTAATGCTGTCAGATTGTCATCACACATTTTTTTCCAAACAGAATAAAACAGGGATGGTTTAAAATGGTTACAAACAAACCTACATCAAACTTGGGGTATTCTGCACACAAAATAAACTCAAGCACACCTATCCAGCTCTGCTATGTAAGCTGGTTCTTCCACACAAGTGAACAGCTCAAACTCATATGCAGTTAGTTTGCAATGTGACAGCAACCACAGTAACTGAATAGAGAAATCACTTTGTACATCACGTGTGGTCAAAACCACAAAGAGATTTTTTTCCTTTTTGAAAAACACTGGTGAAAGAGCACTTCACTAGCAGGGAGGGGTACAGACTGCAGAAAATAAGTTCAAAGAAATAAACCTGAACCTCATCCGCTTACACACAGTTTGAGGTGTAAGCAAAACCACGAAGTATTTAGGAAACCTGTTGCCCTGAGCTTTCTGATTTTTTGTCTTTCTGTAAAACTTTCTCACGCAGCTTCATGAAAACAATATCTATTCTTAGAATGTTTACATTGTTCTCCTCCGAGAGAAGAAATGATTGATGGTGATGTTCACCATCCAGGTTGAAGAGGTGGCAACCTGTGCAGCCAATCTCTTGACCTCTGTACATATGTATATAAACTGGAGTTAGATTTGAATTAAAAGAGTTTTTCCTCACAGCCGTGGTGTGAGCTTCATTTCAGTGCTCCTGAAATTGGGACACGCCCAGCCTCGGCCCGTAACAGAAACCTGCTTAAAAAAGAGTCAGCTTATTTTATATGGAGGATGTAAACATGATGTAGTACATGAAAACTGATATTACCAGTATACTATGAAACTCCTGACTTGATATTCATGTTTGTTTTCCCCATTTCAATAACTCATTCAAACTTTAATACGAAAAAATTTTTCTACTGGACTGTAACAAAAAGAACACTCACTCCTACTTCACACATTTCTCAGAAGCCACAGTCACTTGTGAGGCTGTAGCAAGGTGTAGGAGTTGGTCCCTTCTCCCAGGTAAAAAGCAATGGAACAAATTTAAATGGTCCCAAGTTGTGCCAGAGGAGGTTTATATTGGGTATTAGAAAAAAATACCTTACAAAAAAGGGTCATAAAGCAATGGAACAGGCTGCCCAGGGCAGTGGTTGAGACCCCAGCCCTGGAGTCATTTAACAGACATGCAGATGTGGTACCTGAGTATATGGTTTAGTGGTGGACTTGGCAGTGCTGGGTTAATGGTTGGACTTGATGATCTTAAGGGTCTTTTCTAACGTTAATGATTCTGTGTATTCTAAACACTCAGAAAATCCCACCATTTGATTTTTTTTTTCAAAACTACTTACATTCTAACCTCATGAAAAGCATTCTTTAATTGCTAGTGAAAGATTCCCAATCACTTATTCTTCACCTGCTTAACTTGATCCCTCCAAAAACTAAACAGGCTTGAAGTCAAAGACAAGTCTGATGCCTTCTCTGCTTGTCAAGACAAGAACCCATTAATGCCGACAGCTGAGTGCAGGCAGGGTGCTTGGAATAGCTGATAGCTGCTTGTCAAGATATAGCAAAATATTAAATTTCAGGATACTGCCCTCAAAAATCAGTTATTTTACTACGGTAGTAGTCAATTTCAAAGAGTTGATTAAGAAAATAATGATAATTTGTTGTAACTGGGATAACAGTGTTCCACAACTGGTGAACAGGATGTGACTGCTTACTCTAAAACCTACTTTCATCTCCAATACAAGCTATTATATGCACTGTTTGTTTCAAATCATAGAGCCATAGAAGAAAAAGCAGTTCTTAGTGCAAAGCAAAACTCACACAAGTGTTTCAGCAATCGTTTCAGTGTACAGCAGTTTCCTTAATGTAAAGCAAACAGCAAGTGGAAAATACGTGTTTTGATTCTGAAAAAACGTCGTGGTTTAAGCTTTATTCTTAACAAATTTAAGACATGTACCATCAGCTCAGTAAAGAGTGATTTATTCAGAAAATCTGTTTATTGCCTACAGACCCACAAGATTACATACAAGAAGTTTTTTGGTTGGTTGTTTCACATTTTTCTTTTTTCCATTTGTATGAAAATGCCCATACAAACAATCTTGTTTCTAAGCAGTGTGGTATTCCAAGCTGTAAAACATTCATTTCCTCAGAAACACAACTGCTATCTTTTTGGAATTATTATTACAAGACCTCCAGCTCCCTTTACACTCTCCTATGAGAATGAAAATACTGATTCCTGGGGAACTGCACTTAAACTTAATTCTCTGAAAACGTACTCTCTTTGAATTGTTCAATATGAGATTTGCACTGTGAGAAATACCAGTATCTGATGAGAAATGAGTTTTCCTGCACCATGAAATAAAAACACTTTTTGGAATGAAACAATTCTTACAGACATCACTTTTAAGAATTGTCAAAGGTTCAAAATTTGTGTTTTCGTCTTATGAGTTGTAGGCTCACATTCTCCTCATTTATACTGGCCCTACTTTCAGCTGAGCTATTTTTTTCTGACACCAACACAACAATCTCTAGGATTTATTTAGTAGTCTATCTTGACTTCTTCCATAATCAGCAACTTCCCTGAAGCACTGCAGCATTATTTCTTGTTAAATGAAACATTCCAAAACAAGGCAGGAAAACCTGCAAAGAAGTCAAAGAGAAAACAACAGATCTGAAGGCACAAAGGAAAAGGAATTATTTTTAAGGGATGATAAACAGAAGGAGAATTACAGACTATCATCTCAGTGAAATACTATGATGAGAAGATTAAATCTGAAATAAACTCCCCAGGTTCCTCAGAAAGAGGGAAAGGTTACAGAACACAAAGAGGTTTCAGGGGAGCAATGCTGGAGTCTGAAAAGGAAAAACAAATACTGCCTTTGTACTATATTATCCTGTATTGTAGAAATATGTACAAAAGTCATATTCTGCTTGTCCCTGGTTTCCTCTTCTGCATACACTAGTACTTTCTGCTCCTGGTTTCATTCAGTTTTTCCAGAAATATTCTTAGAGCTGAAATCTCCTTTATAAAGGTTTTCTTGCACAGTGTGGACTAGGGTTAGAAAACTATTTGTTGTTACCTTGCCTTTTCATTCTTAAGCCTTACCAGATCTTCAATTACAACTTACTCACATACATTACCACAGAATCTCAGAATGGTTTGGGTTGGAAGGGACTCTAAAGATCATTTAGTTCCAGGCTCCCTGCCATGGGCAGGGACGCCACCTGCTAGACCACGTTGCTCAGGCCCCCATCCAACCTGCCTTTGAACATTTTCAGGGATGGGGCTTCCACTATTTCTCTGAGTAACATCATCCTCATGACCACCACAACTGAGAATTTCTTCCTAATATTCAATCTAATCCTGCTCTCTTTCAGTTGAAAGCCATCACCCACTGTCTACCAGTAAAGCTGGGTAAGAAGTCCCTCTCCAGCTCTCCTGCAGCCCCTTTAGGTGCTGAATAAAAGGCTGCAGGGAGTCTCCCTGGAGCCTTGCCTTCTCCAGGCTGAGCAAACCCCAACTGCCCCAGCCTTTCCCTGAGGGAAAGGTGCTCCATCCCCAACCATCCCAACACAGGTGACTCAGCATCCATACACAAATGACAGAGCTGCGTCTTTCACCAGAATCATCAACTCAAAAATCAGCCAAAAAGACTTTCTGAATCCTCCTTGCTCATCCCTCTCAGCCTGCAGTAGCTATTATACAATGATGCCAAATCACAGTCCACGATAATTCTAAAATGTTTGCCCTGTTCATTTCAGCACAGCCAGAACATGTGGAAATCCTTCTGTTCCAGGTGAAATTAAACATTCCAAAATGAAAACTTGTAATTCCATTTTCCTAAAAGAAATTCAGCCAGAACTCACTCTTCTTTTTTTCCTTTTTCACCTAAAACCGGAAGAAACCCTGCTTTTCAATAGATACTTGTCTTTTACTTACTCTGGTTTTACTTTTGTCTTTGCTTTTTTTCTGGTTTTGCCTCTATTTTTCTGTCAAGGTGCTCTTCTCAAGCACTTTATCTTCTATTCTATGCTGTCCTAGCAGTGCTTTCAGCAATTACTGATAGAACTGAACATATATTATAACTCAATATATATTATTGAGGCAATTATAACTCAAGCTGTTTACTTGACCAAAGCTATAGTGATCTGAGAAAGAAAAAAGAAATAGGAAAAAATCCTATAAAAAACCACAAAAGAAACATTGATCATAGCACCATTCACAGAGTTTGGAAGGGAAAAGAAGTTTCCAGAGGAAATAGATTTTTTCCTATGTCCTCTTGGTCTGATTTAATTTGAGCAGCCTGTACAAAGATTGTCTTTGTACAGAACCAATCTTTGAATACCTCCCTTAGATCAACTCATCACGTTTAAAGCTGCTCTCATTTTCAGAGCCCTGTAATCTCTGCTAATAATTATTGGCAGATACTTTCCTTGAGTGTCATCTTAGTCAATTACAGCAGAGGTGCTGGCCACTTCATTCCACTTCTACAACCAACTCTTGTTCTTACACTCATCTATCAATATTGACAACTCCTTCCTTGGGAGTTCATCTCTGTCACTTGTGTCCTCTTCCAGATCTCCCAGATTCCCCAGACCATTCAGGTCACAACCCTCAAAATAACAATAAAACCAGCCTCAAACAGAATGTAAAATAACTCATTTGGTTCTACTGTGCTGCAGCCTACTGCAACTATTTCTGTAACCTTACTTCAAATTGAAGACTCTCCTAACTTCTGCCTCTTATTTTGCTGTTTGCCTCCCCATCTTGCATCTAAAATTACATAGTACACATTGAGAAAATAGCACTGGGGCTTTTAACACCCAATCCAGCTCAAAGAAAGGCTGGATGAAGATTTGAACAGCCTGGTCTAGTGAACTGTGCCCCTGCCCATGGCGGGGGCTTGGAACTAAAAGAACTTTTAAGTCCTTTTGAACCTAAACCATTCTATGATCCTTCCTGCCTTAGTTAACAGGAGTTTAACATTTCTGTCTTTTCTCCTTGTTACAGGCTATCTGCATAACTCAAGGAAAAAACAAATCAAATAAACCAATCTCTCCCAGAAACATTACAAAACAGAACACACTAATGTAGATTAGTAGCAGAATGTTTTCTGAATAATAAAGAAAACTTTCACAGATCTTAGAAAAAGAAAAAGACTAAAGTAAAAAAGAAGCAGCAAATAAAGCAGCACAAAAAGGATAAATGTCTAAACATTTTTCCCATTCTTTGGCTGTTTAGAAACACATTTTTACCCAAAAATCTAAGTGCTAACCTACCATTTCTGTAAAGTAACATCAAATCCATCTGTCCAAAGAAAATCAGATATCAAGACTGGTTTAACACATACTTAAAAAAGCATAGTAATGGGTATTTTGTCAATTAATTCAAGGTATTGGCAATTGCTTTTTGTTCTTTTTCTTTCTCTTAGAATGGCAACAATGCCAATCACTGCATCCTTACTGGAAAGTCAGAACTATGCACAGTTCTGCTGCTACACAGAAACAAGACTGATGAGCACCATCTCATGGGCATTTCAGGTAACAGATTTGAAACAGGGAAAAAAAGAACTTTGTGAATTCTCCAGTATATGGAAATACTTTCCAAAATAAATACATCGAAATTGAATGACACACAAGCATAATTTCAAAGTTTCAGATGCGTAAAATGTGGCTCAAATTAAGGCTTTTCCTTAAAATCATTCACTGCAAATATATCTGACAGAAACATTGTCACATTCACACAGGAAGAATTTCAGAAGTATTTAGCCACTAAAAAAAGTATTTATAAGCAGTTAGATACATAAAAGTAACACCACACCCATCCCAAAGAATCCAGTTTCTGGCAGACAAACTCTAAAATAAGTTCCTAAAAAATAAGAGCAGTACCAACAGAACTCTTGTTTCCCATGTACGTAGTTTCAAAAATAACTTCAAAAGCACGATTACACACTTGGATGTTTTCTTTTCAGCTGTACAATAATTAATGAGGTTCTAAGAGATTGCTTACATCCATTCCAGCAGATCCTAAAATGACTAAAACATGACTCCTTAAAAACAGTCTTGAGGGCCACACTGCTTGGGAGTACTTGACATTCAACAATACAGTTCCTCTGCGGCCTGAAATTTTACCCAGCAACAGCAATACCTCCGAGAGAACAACCCCTTCCACTTGTCTACTAGTTCAGGTTACAAAGGCACTCCTGTTGTAGCTCACGACATTTTTATCTTTCTGCAGTTAATTGGAAAGTTTAATATCAAATGAATTTATAGGCAACTAACTTTGCTAAGCAGATTTCTGATGAAATTTTGTTCACTATGGTTTCTGTAAGCTTTATTGGTAAAATATCTTGTAACAGTCACTGTCAAACTAGTTTTACTCCTTTGAGTGCTGAATTTTACCAACCCTGCACATCAAATGAAACTTTCCTTACTGTCTTTATTTACTGGATACCAGTTAACAAACAAACCAAGGATCAAACCAAAACAAAAGATTAATCACAGCACTTTAAGCACCACTGTAGAAATTAGAGAGAATGCAGATTCTGCCAGCACAGGCAAAGCTGCTCCAGGCTAGCAATTCCACTACAAAACTCTGACTTAGTTATAGAGCAGCACCATGGTTTGAAAGATATGCAGCATTGTTGTGTTCCCCCTGCCCTGAACACACTCTAGCTCTGAGAAAGGTGTTCATTAGAACAGCGTGGCTGGCACCTGGAAGAGGAGGCCACAGTTCTGCAGCCACCGTGTCACCTGCCTGCACCACCTTTGCAATCATCCCGCTGCAGCTGAGGGTCAGGCCACATCTACTGTTTCAGATGCAGATCAGGATGACTCTGAGTAAACCTTCCCAAACAAGCCCGACAGCGTTTCCTTGGCTTCCTTCCAAAACTCACCCACTGCAGTGACCCCTCTGCACAGCCTCCCCAGCACAGAGGTTCCGCCAGCTCCCATCTCACCATGTATCAGCAAATTTGCCAGCCTAGATCCTCCCCAATGGATGAGAAGGAGGATAAAAGGTTATAAATTCCTGTTACACAATTTGTCATGTCACAACATGAATCTCTATAAAACTATCAGGATCCCTTTTCCTGAGTTCACTTTTACCAGGACAAGTGTATCAACTCTCAATCAGCTGAAATAATTCTTCTAGTTAAGACAGAAGGCAGCAAGCCACCTGTAGAAATTCACCACAGAAGAAACTACATTTGGTCACCAATCCTACCAACTAACAAGGGTTTCCTGCCTGGTAACAAATATTTCAGCTCCATCCCATTAATCCCATCTCACATCAAAAAATTAACACTAGGGCAAGACACATTTCATATGAAGCAGAAGATAATTATCACAGCCCAGACGCTTCAACATCTTTCTGTTCCTGACTCAGACAGGTCTGTACCAACACAAATATCATCTTACTCAGGTTTCCAGATTTCTCTAATAAAGATGAGAGATTTCTATAGGGCAAAACACACAAAGTTCCACCCAACGTATCAAGCCAATTTCACCATCTTTGGATGTGTCTCATCAGAGCACTGAAATTTCTTCCCTTTACAACCAAAAAGTTTATGCATCATGTATTGTAACAAATACAAAAGCCAGGTTTTTTTAATTAGTCTACAAGGTAGATCTGATTCCATCGGATTCCATGGAACTGATTTTAGTACAGTGTTTCCAACATCTTCAAATCTCTAGCAGAACACTTCATATAAGAAACACTCGGCTGTTTTTAAGTTTTTGCACTGTTAAACTTACTGCTATTCCAACCTAAATGACTGCAGGCTTATTGGCAATTGTTCTAAGCTATCCCCTAATCCACTTTGCCAAGATTTATTATTACACTTAGTCTGCTGACTAACTGCATAAAATATTAGCTGGCCTTATGGCTGATGTTATGCAGGAGGTCACATTAACACATTGATCCCTGGGCCTTATAATCTATACTTGACACTCTTTCAAGGGATGCTTTTATTGGCAACTGTAAACTTTTAAGTGCTATTCCAAGATAAGCCTTTCAGTAGCTGAGTGTTAGGAGGAATGTTGCTCTTCTCTCAAACATTGGTATCTTTTTTAAGACTTGCACTTCCACCGTTACAAAACAACAGTCCCTGCCTCCTACATTTTTATTTCAGCCACAATTATGGCACAGAGTACTACACTTCTAAAGTTGGATCACTCTGCTTCAGTGGAATTCTAGTAACTGGTTTTGTTAAACTATTTATAGTTCTCTTATGCTTCTGTGTAGTACAACAAATTTTAAAAAATCCGCAAGGATATCCGTAGATGCCACACGTGTACAACACTATAGAGGGCAAGATAGCGTCATACGCAGGTGAACTTAAATAAAAAGACACAAAAAGTCTGCAAAACATTAGCTTTTATCTTAAATTCAAAGAGTCTAAAAATAAACACTTTTCAGGTGTAAATTGCTATGTCTTTATGCACTAAGTATATTGCAAATAGCTTTATACACTTCCTTGCAAACCTAACTCAGGCTGGTCTCCAAATGTAAACATCCCCATTGTGTTAGCCAGACCGAGTTAATATAAAAACCCAAAGTAAACCTCTCCTCTCCTCCTACTGCCATGACAGGTGAGCACACAATCTGTATTACAAACACTTCACTTTCTGTAACTGAAAACTGAAGCAAGAAATACAAATACAGGTTTTGGCACAGCCACCACATTATTTCAGCTCTATCAACTGCTGAGTTACGAAGAGTAAGAAAGAAAAACTCTTTCTACTTACTCAAACACTTGCAGTAAGAGCTATGAGGTCTTGCAAATCCAACTAAACTTATAAACCCTAAGTTTTCTGTAATACCCTTAAGATGTCTGGAAAGTATGGGATTTTCCACCCAGCAAAGTGTCAATTCTCCTTCTGAGATTTATGATATATCTTTTTCCTATTTAGTATTTACTTAAGACTGAATTATGCAGCGTGAGCGAAGCAGATTAACAATTTTTTTATCCACATTAATCCCTCTTCAAGGGAATAAGTCTATGGAAGCACATGGGTACCTCATGTATGACTACTTAGCCATACAATTGTAGCATTCTTATTTTATAGAATGATGTCACTACTGAAGTATATTTATCCTGTGAAATTCTAACATTACACACTTTCAAAAAATCATGTTTGTTTGGGTTTTTTATACGTGTAAACTGAAATACTGAAAAAAAATATTCAATTACCAACACTGGGGAAAATATGGAGGCAATGGATGGAAGGTGAACAGAATTTTTTTTTCCCCTTCATGTATAACTTAAAGGGATGGGATTGTTCAGTTTTTATTCATTATTGGACACTTTCTACAAACATTCAGCAGAGAATACAATTCTTCAGAAACCATTCTTATTTCAAGATGAATCCAAAACTTATTTCACCCTTGCTGCCATTCACCTGCCTTCTTTTATGTGCAATGCTGTCTTTGGCAAAATTTTTACCTAGGAACAGCTGGTCAACAACAGATCTGGAATACAAAAGGTTGCTGAGATACAAATATTATTCAGAAGTTGAAGAGTACTTCAGCATAAGAATTTCAACTTTGTTCCTTCCTCTCATGCAAATTTCGAGACAAGAGACAGGAAAGGGACATGTGAAACACATTTATAGTCAGCCCAAGCAAATACTAATGAAACACTTAAGCAAATGTTGAGAAAAAAAGTAAAAGTTACAGAAGAAGAAATTCAAGGTACACTTCTCTGTAACTTTATCAAAGTATAAAGCTAGTGTCAATCATGCTCTGACAAAACACTGTCAGCTACAGTTTGTAGCCTTTGTACAAAGCAATTTACAGACAAGCCAGAAAAGAGAACAGCTTTCAGCATCTAGAAGAATTCCAACAAATGAGCATTTGACTGCAACACATACAAAACATTCAATAACTACGCTATTCCAGTGATTCTATCAACTCAAAGATCCCTTTTTTCAAAAACAAGATAAACAAAGCTTTAAGAAGAAATCATTACTTAATATGTAATTGCTATTACAGTCACTGCATAACTGAATGACAAGCATCATTCTGAATGTCAGTACCCTTCCAAATCAAAAGGTCACATGAAGTAAAGTTCTATTTTTGATCTACACACTTCCCATTAAGACAACTAACCAGAGTGCTGAGCACTGTATCCACCTCTGCTTCCTGAACAGTCCATGCGCTGTCTGCAAAAGCTTGGAGGTAATTTAGGGGCATAACTCCGCAGACTGCTGCAAATCCTGATGCCACTAAAGTAAAGAATTATCACGACAGTGCTTCTCTCCCTTTCTGCATGTGGGCAGTCCAGGCCAAGAGGAGAGGCTGCGGCAAATGTAGGGTAAAGTACTAACACAGTTCTAAACTGAGCAGGAAATACAGAATAAACAGACAGTAACAGCATTCTCTCTGAGAAAACTTATCAGTGGCAAGCACTACATCACCACCAAAGCTCTGCACTGAGGGGACCAACAGGGAAAGGAGAGGGTTATGGAAAATAAAGCTGCAGATAAAAACCCCTCTCCATGGTAGACGCTCAAATTCCTAAAATGTTCTATACTCATTTCCTTGGCAACCATTTTTAATTGAACTGTGTTTATCCTATTATACTACTTTAACTATGTTACACATGGCACTGCAGATGGTGCTAAATGACTCCAGGTAATCAGAAGAATGCTCTTGTGAGATAACAACATTTAAGAAGCGATAAAATTAGATTTCTTTTTCTTGTTATGTTCCAGGCCTATTTCTCACTGTGTTTAATACAAAACTAATTTCAGCTTTGTAGCACAGTAACGTTTTTGGATCCCAAAAATATGTGAATGAAGTCAGCCATGCAAAAACCAAGACTTTGTTAGAATGTCATAAATAACCTGAGAGATGCATCCATTTGAGAGAGAATTTTAAGGAGTCTGGTAAGGAAACAAAAGGAAATTTCTCTGTTTATGCCTCCTATTACTCCAAAAATTAGGAATAGCTTTTATTCACAGTACAGAAAAATGCTACCTTTATGAAATAATCCAATTTACATACTTCCATATTTAATATGCATTCGGTCCATGAATCTCACTACTAGTCATGATTCTTTCCATCAAATCCACGATTAGATTCTCATAAATTCAAAAACATCATCCTAGGGGATGAGGGATCTTAATTTTTTTTCAAATTACATTAGTCCAGTTATCAGTTTAAAATGTTTTCCACACTGTGAGTATAAAAGCTCTTGTTTCTAACCTGGGATGGTTGTTGGCAGTACCCAGGATTTTGGCCATCTGCAGTAATGGCAGTAACAGCTGCAGCCAAAGCAAAGCAAGTCAGAGACTTCAGACTGTAACACGTCTGTCCTTCCTCCAACATCATCCTTCACATCCAGCATTTGCTGCACAAAACTGGGCAACTTAAAGATTTGTCCGCAATGTATCAGCTTCACATGATGTACAGGAAGTCCAAACTTTAGCTGCTAACAGTTAGACATTTCTGACTTCGGGTTTGAAAACCTGAGAATTTTCACTTCCTCCTCCATTCAAAGCTGCTTCTTTAGTATGCACACTCCGGGGAATTAGTAGGTAAAAGAGAAAAACAATTCCCAGTGTCACCTTTAGGACCTAGCAAACAGGACCACCTCTGTATTTTCAACATGCTTTCTTTGGTAATTATTTTTCAATACAAAGAGCAAATATTACTTCTACCAATACATGTTAACACAAACAGTAACTATTACTCTTCCTGACGTGTTATTCTTCACTTCAAAGAAAAATAAAGGAGGCATTTTGCAGTCACACAACTACTATTATTTGGGTTTGGTTTCAAGCAAGCATCACACAAGTCCTAGCATGACTTCAGGTTTTAGGACACTCTACGTTAGGAATTTGTTTGCACAACACAGCCTGTCTCCTGCCTTTACAGGAACAAGCCTCTCACTGCACTGTCAGTCACCAAGAGCAGCTTTTGTGCTCAGTTCCCCTTGCACAACTCAGTACTATGTAAAGTAGTGGTTGGCAATAAGATTCTCAACACAAAGACAAAAAAGTCTTCTCATCTCTCACTGCAGTTAACAGAAAGCTAACTTTAGGGACAAACAGAGTTTCAACATAAAACAAAAG
This sequence comes from Cyanoderma ruficeps, assembly GCA_008694505.1. Taxonomy (NCBI): domain Eukaryota; kingdom Metazoa; phylum Chordata; class Aves; order Passeriformes; family Timaliidae; genus Cyanoderma; species Cyanoderma ruficeps. The sequence continues at coordinate 8,693,874 of VZDJ01000084.1, forward strand.
TTTGTCATTCTCTCAACAGGTTAAAAAAAAAAAAGAAGAAAAAAGTTGTAGCTCCACAGCCTCAAGTCTACCGAGGGCTTGAGTGTTTAGAAATACTCTTCAGTGACAAACTAAGGACCAAACCAAAACAAGAGATTAATCACAGCACTTTATGCACCACTGCAGAAATTGTCTGCAATTGTCTGTCCCACTGTTATGGGACAGGTCACAACCACAGCAAGACAAAAATCCCAAAAAACAGGTTCATATCCCACTGCCCAAGTTGCAGTGATACCATCCCTGCTAGAGCTTCAATCTCTATAACCTCATTTAGGTCATTGCTTTCTGAAGACCTTCTGTCACAGTTTTAACAGGTTAAAAACAGCCTGTATGGCAAATGACATGCTTTAAAAACTAGACTTCCCACCTCCTTTTTTTTTAATATTGGGCAACTACAGAAATAGCACAGCAACATCTTCATCATAAATTGGCTTTTCAGAAATATTGTTCTTATGGTGTTCACAAAGTGATTAACAGACACCCACATTGTCTTAGAACACTGAAGTTTAGCTCATTTGACAGTTTCTCAATTTCTAGTTTTCATTTGACAATTTCACTTGTTACTTTCTTGTTTTTAACTTTTTGCCATATACCTCATCTCAGGAACTGGAAAACAAGTATCTAAATGACAATCTACACATAGCCAGTACCCCTCAGAGGGTGTTTCGTGACTTTAGCTAACAGCAGTGGAACCTTGCAGTATATGCTGATATGTATTGACAGACAACTGTATGATCACAGAATCACCTCACCTGTTTAAAACTCAGGGAGGTTAGAAGAGAAGGAAAAATCAGCCTTCATAAGAAGGACAGCTTGTTACACCTACAGAATGAGAATCCAGTTTCAGCCTTTCAGCTGCCCTAACAACAGAATTTGCAGATGAAACAGAACCAGTTCTGTGTAGACAAAGTAGAAGAACAATGGGTGCTGCTGAAACTGCAATATTTCATTCCAGTCTGTAAAGGTTGCGTGGCTATTTATTGGAAAAGTCACATTCTGAGTTGCAACAAACAGAACAAATGTTTTCCTTTCTTCCTTTTAAATGCAAAAGGAATTCAGACTTCACATAAAAACACAATGCAACAAGCATAATGAGGCAGCTCTAGAGCCAAGTACTTAGACTCAATACTCATTGATTATTAAGGACAGTAACTTCTCTTGGCCAAATTATTAACCTTCCTAAACAAAGGCATCTTTGCCTTCAAAATTCTGGATATTAAGACTGAGGTTCAGGCACCTTTTAATATAGAAATTTGCACTGCAATTACTGCAATTGAGAAATCCTTTACTCTGCAATGATCCCATTGTTATAATGATCAATACTTGTTTTAAGAATCCATATGTGCACTCAAGCATCCTTTCCAATTTGCACTGTAAGGTCACAGGCAAACAAACCCATTTAGAAGTATCCTTGGTGAACAAAACTCCTTAAGAGTTGAGAAACAGAATTCTAACTACAACTCTAGCCTCATATACATGAGCAATAGAGCTATAGGAAATATTAAAGCTGACTCTTAGAAGTTGAGAAGTTGAACATCCAACTGGAAAATTACTATAAATGAGCATTTAAAGCTGTTCACCTCCTTCCCCATATACCTACTTTAATAGGAAATTGAAGCATCAAGATCACTCAGTGCTACAGAACTCAAATGCACTGCCAACCCACAGAAGACACACTGTAAGTGTATTTTAAAGCTAAAGAGCTATTCTGCACGGTAGGTGTCATGCATGGTGCAAAACAGTCACTAAGGCCATATCTGACCAGCCCCGTTGTCAGTAATGTGCAGCATTATTACACTGAAATGCACAGAAATAATCCTGTTCAGGAGGATACTGGAATTCAGCTACCTGCACAGGAATGAGGCATGAAATACTCATTAAACCCCACATGTCAGCAATAGCTACAGAATAGTGTCACACCACAGAGCAAATGAAAACACAGACACTAAACAATACGTGACAGAGATGGCACAAGTCAAAAGTCACTGAAATAACTCTCCCTTCCCGGCCACCACATGTACATTAAGCTTAAATTTCTGGCACTTTTGTGTACTTGAAAGTGGCTTTTTCCACAGAAATTAACACAGAATTGTTAATTCAATTCAATCACCAAATTACAAAATCACCAAATGGTTTGGGTGGGAAAGGACCTTAAAGACCATCTAGTCCCTCTGCCACGGGCAGGGACACCTTCCACTGGACCAGGCTGCTCAAAGCCCCATCCAACCTGGCCTTAAACACTTCCAGGGGTGGGGCAGCTTCTCTGGGCAATTCCTTGTCCAGTGAGTGGCCCATCCATCAAATCCACACCTCTCCAGTTTATAGACAAGGATGTTGTGCCAAACACTTTGCACAAGTCCAGACAAATGACATCACTAGTTCTTCTCTCATCCACCAGTGCTGCAACCCCATCACTGAAGGCAACCAAATTTGTCAGGCCCTTTGATATGACCTTAGTGACCCCTTGTTGGCTGTCACCAATCACCTCCTTATTTTTATGTGCCTTTGCACAATTTCTAGGAACATCAGTTCCATGATCCTGTAATGCACAGCGGTGAAACTGAACACCCTGAAATTGCCTGGGTTCTTCCTTTTTTCCCCCCTCTTTTAACACTGGGAGTTATGTTTTCCCTTTTCCAGTCACTGGTAACTTCACCAATCTGCCAAAACTTTCCTAATAGGACAGATGGTGACAATATCGTGACATCTTGATAGTCAGGATTTGAATCCAGAAGCTTGAATTTGAAACAAATAGTTTAAAATCCAGTTTAATAACAGCACAGTTACAGTGATTAAACTAAACTGCTCATGCATTATGTTATTCTATGACAATTTCTTTGAGCAGCTTGGTTGCTCCTCTAAACTCTTACCTCTACTTCTATTCATATGTCTAGAAAGAGATCTCAACAACTCCTTGCATACCTAATTAAAGAATCCCTACAGACACATCCATCTTTAAAGAACTGCAACAAAAGACATCAAGACTAACTCAGCACTCAAGTGAAATTTGAGTATGAGTGACTAGAAAACTTTATTCAAACACCTTAGCCACCAGGTCTGATACTTGTTCCTTTGTGTGCCTTCTCCCCATACTCACGAATCTGGCATTTTTTGCTGTTTATGAACCTGAGCTTTGCAGAAGAGGTGTTACAACTGCTCCTTTACAAGTCACTCACAGCACCCTCAATCCTGACAAACAACAACTGGAATCTCCTCCTGCTAAGGAAAGAAATCAGAGTGGCTTTTACTTCCTGCAGAGGTGAGACTTTACCAAGCCAGCAAAACTCCCAAAGAGCCACACAGATTGTGCTTTAAAAGCTGTACACAGGAAGGGCACAAGTCTTCAGCACCGGGTCTCAGATGAGTCATGGAATAAACATCTCCCCAAGGCAATGCTCTTGCCAATCAGCTGATCCACAGCCACTACAGCACACAGTGGCACTCACAGATTCCCAGCCTGCTACAGATTCCAGTGAGTGCTCAGGACTCACTTCTGCAGCCAAGGATGAAGGCAGCAGGTGCCAGGTCATGGAAGAGGAGGCAAGGGGGTACACAAAGGACAAAGCAGTGCCCTGGTGTGAGGATAGGCAGCAGATAATCTAGCATGGCACAAGATTGGGACCTTGCTTTTAAGGAATAAATGGGCAAGGAAACAATGGCAATAATTTCCTTATAAGAATTTACTGATTATATTAAAGATGAGAAACCACTGGTACCGTTTCTGATTCTGAGAACTCTTTTCACTGCACTTTACTGTTCAGTTGGGCACCACTGCTACCCTGTTTAAAACAAGGACATTTGAAGTGTTAAAGACATCATAGCTTCAGAAGGTGACCCTTAACTATAGATTGCAAATGGGACAGGGACTCTATTGCAATCCCAATTGAAATATCCATTCCCAGCATCTCAGGTGTTAGCCCATTCTGAAACAGCAGCAATATATTAAACTTACATAGCTCCCCATCTCATGCTTCAAGTTTCAAAACACATTCTAACAAATGCAATCACAGTCACTCAGTTTTATACTCCATATCAGACACCTAAAAGCCAGGCATTAGGGCACCTAAATTACACACTGGAACCAAATCCTACAGTATAAGTAAGCTCCCATTACACAGGGAGAAAAAAAAAAGCTTGCAAGTTCTTTTCAATCAAGTTCACAAGCACAACTAGAGACAAATCACATGCTTAGTTTCAACAAAAACATTAGCAGGAGGCAGATGCTGACTGGACTGATAGTTTCCATTCGTTTATTTAACAGTCATGCACCATTCACATTAGTCATTTGGTTCTCATCTTCCCCTCAATGGCATTGTTTTAAGGCTCATCAGCAATTCTACTTCTGTATCACTGGCCATATTTTGTAACTTAAGCCTATGATCCCACATAAAAAACATTTTAGGTTTGGGTTTTGTGATAGGTTGTTTGATTTTGGGGCTTCTTTTTTCTGGAGGGAGGAGGAGCGGTTTTGGTTTTTGGTTGAGTATGGGGGGTTTTTTTTGGAGGGGTGTTAATCACCTTAAGCACTGTGTGATTATAAACAAGGCCCACCTGGACTGTTAACAATCATGCAAAAGACAGTTGTCCCTAGGAACACTGTTTCAATCCCAAGAAGTGCAAACAGAACAACTTAAAAGCTTCTCTATTAACAGACTACTAAAACTTCAAAGTTGCAGGATCTGCAAAGCCTTTATTCAGCAGTTCTACAACCACAGGGCTTACCTCACTCCTCACCCACCCCCGCCCAGATCAGCACAATTCCCACCCAAACATACAGTTTGATATAGGAACCACTTTGTGAGGGGTTTACCATGCAAACATCCAGCATCCTGGACTGCATAATCACATACTATCTCCCAGTTCACTGTGAGATGCTACTGGTTCTCTTCTTGCTGGTCTTTTATTACAGCAATTGCACTCCTGCTGCAGTTACCACCTTACCTGCTGCTTCCTGGTGCCTCTTGTCTTTCAGCATTCCCAAGGAGAGAATAAATAAGCTACAGGTCACCCCTGTATTCCTGCAGTTACTACAGTAATGTATTCTTACAGTGACTGTTTTACAGGGCTAGTCCAGGACAAACCTAGAAATTTGGAGTATCTAAGTGGGGCAAATAGAATAGGCTCCATTTAGTGAATTTATCTCTGTAATTTCGGTCCACAACTCGGACAACAACTGCTGACAGCAAAAGGGGAAATGCTGACACACACACAACACGCTTTCATAGAACAGATGAGTCCTACACGGTTACTCTGGTTTTGATTTCCAACTGCAAAGGAAAGATAACCCAGAAGCTCTTCAAGTCTTGACTTTTTCAGTTGCATCAACAAAGGAGAAGAGTTTTTTGCCCGAACAATTCCATTCCAGCTTTTCAATCACACAAAAAATAATCTGACTTTTCTGCATTGATGCATACGGAATTTTCTTCCTGGATATATATGTAGAATACAAAAACATCAACATAACTATTCATATGCAGGCTTCAGTAAATAGACTTGCAGCTCAAACTCGTGGAACTTTTACAGGAGGCAACAGAGCACATCCTATTCCCACTAGCAATTCTCATTTAAATATCTTCTCAAGGCAGCTATTAACAAGAAAATCATGCCTGGGACATAGCTGCTCCCAGCTCCCCTGTTACTACTAGGGGAATCCAGTGCAACAGAAAGCATTAGATTTTTCTTCCCCACAAATTAGTTTCTATTTAGAAACTACTTATGCCTATTTGTGAAGCTCTAGAATGTAAAGCACTGTGGCAAGGCAAGCTCTTCACAAATTATTCCAGGCGCTCAGCGTGAGCACAAAGCCCCCAGCGGCTCGGAGAAAGGTGGTGTTGCAACTCCTGCGGTATCATCATTTGGTGAGTCTGATTACAGCAGCAGTGCAAGGCTGCATCTCGATTGCTATCTGCCCTAAGCACAGAGCGCTGCACGCTGGAAACTGCGGTCTCCAGCGGAGCACTCACAAAGCAGGTGGCAATAGTATCCTGCTTTACCATATTCATGGAGCCCTCGGACTCCTGGCAAAAGGCCAAAGCTCACAGACAAAGCCTGAGGGTTTCCCGGGGTCAAAGAAAAGCGGCCAGACTAGCTTTTGGATGGGCAGTAATGTGCTCAAGCCTGATATCAAGTCCACCAGAAAAATCCAGAATTAGTTAAAGCAGAAACGTAATCTAAATTAGGACATTAGTAATTGGGTCAAGCTAATACCAAAAACCATTATGCAAAACGTTGCGAAGAGGCCAGCAAGGCCTCCAGGGCCTGGGGAAGACACTCGAACAGCAGAAAGTTAGCTTACTGCAATTAGTGATTATGAACAAAAACTTTCTGCCAGATTGACCCATTTAAAATAAATAGAACTTCTTTAAAAAGATATGCATAAATTTAATGCACGCAAGACTGAGTTTGACAGAATAGATTTTTAAAGAAGACAGAAAAAGACAGAAACACCAAAGGTAGCAAGAAGCTATTTCACATTCCAGTGACTAAACTGCAGAGCTTATTTCATCTGTGCAATGGATTAAAGCTTCTTCCTTAAGGCTCATAAAGAATTTGATGACTGCATGAAGACAGAAGCTATCAGTGCTTTAAGCTGCCAACTTATCTAGGCAAAAATAAAAGGTCAGAGCACCACGTCAAGCGAGACAGCTCAGAATGAGTGCAGGTTCAACAAGAGGTGGTAAAGCAAATACACAGATAGTGAATGAAACCACAGACAAAGCTCATTTTTATCTTTCATCAGACTTCAATCTGTAACACATGCCAAAAAAATATCATGCTTGATGATTTTCAGAAGACTGGGACTTCTCAGCAAACTTCAGCATCTGAACGTACACCTGACTAGCCACTGAATTCTGTACCAAACCAACACTATCTCAAAAAAGAACTGAGCAAAGACTTCATCTTTGATTTTCCTCAACCTCCAATGTTCAGCCAATAGAGCAACTTCAAAAGCCTGCTCTTCACCCACACTCATCTTCAAAAAGATCACTGGGGAAGTGAACCAAAGCGTGCTGATTCAATATGCATTTATAATTATCCATTTCTGTATCACTCTGCAATGCCCAGCCTCTGTGGCAACCTTGACATGCCATCCACCTGCTTCCCTGATGCTTTTGACTAATTTCATTCTATTCCCTAATCCCCAGATGCTGTTCCTGAGCCAGTCCATATGGCCTCAGGGTTTCTGTGCTCTCTGCACTGCTGGGTCAGGCCCATGGTCCATCCAGCCCAGGACTGTCTGGCAGAAGCAGCACAAAACACTACCCAGAGACAGCAAAGCAACTGCAACAGAAACCTGACTCCCTCTCCTCTGTTACCAGACACCACCTAGAAAAATCTGTCATTGAACTGATGTGTTCCCCTCTAAAGGGGACTTCCTAAACCATGCTATGAACACATTTTGACCAGGCTTCCTTGTAGAACAAACTGCTAATTAACAATTGTCTAACAAATATTGCATTATTAAGATATGATATATGTAAATGCCCAGGTCAGCTTTGATTTTTTGGCTTTATTTTATATTTGTACAGAGTCTATTAATGTCTGTACAGGATGCCAACACTGCTGGAAAACACAGAGCATGTTCCCAGGCTTTCACAGATACTTGAAATCTCAGACTGGACATGAGAAGCTAGAAAAGTCCGGCAATTTAGTGGAAGAGTAAGCAAAACTGAACACTTTCCCATGCAGTCTTTACAATTTTGTCCCCAATATTCTGTTGTCTTACATTGTGTTTTAAGTTGCAGTCACAGAAGTGAGTTGATACTACAGGCAAAGTACAAACCAGCTCCTCTTCAGAGCCTAGACAATTTTCTTCTAAATTGTTACATGCCTAATTAAAGACTGCCATTACCACCTCACTACATTCCATAGCTCTCTCAGCCAACCACAAAATTTCCCTCAGTTCCTGCACATACTACACAGGGTGATACTTCCACCAACTACAATGTAATGTCCAAGTTGCATCAACACCTGGAAAAAACCCCAATATGCATCACTTCAATCAGTAAAAACCATGCATGACCTCTAAGACAGCTGACTGCTCAATTTAGTATGATTTTTTTAAAAAAACCCTACAAGCCTGCCCCAGCTAAAGCCACAGACTTACCTTATCATCTGCACTGTAAGGGGACAGAAGTGACTGAACTAGGATAACTGTAGCCAGAGGTGTATTTACTGGGAAGCTACTAAGGAAGACTGCATCTATTAAGAAATACACAATATTCAGTGATATTCTAGGAGCTCCTTGGTTACTCTCACTTGTCATCAGCATGTTGTTAAGTTTATGTAGAAAATAAAGTCTCTAAAAATATACATAAAGTCTCTAAAAATGTGATGAAAGGAATGCATTGTTATAAAGATATTTCTGGTGGATTTTTACTACAGCAACACATTTATTTCTATCAGCATTAGCTTTTGGGGGGTTTCTACATGATACACACTACGTAAATCTGTGACAAGAGACAAAAAAAGGGGAATTCAGACTTCATAAAAACCATTATGAGTTACAGTGTTCTAGTTGCACCAGTGTGCCAAAACCATCCAAATTAGAAACCTGATCTATCAGCATGAAAATAATCTGTAAGAACTTTTTTAAGTTAGGTTGATTTTTTGTGGTTTTAGTAAAGCCTGGCAGAAGTGAAAGAGCTGACAAATTAAATTCACAAAGCAATTTTAGCCTCTGCTCCTCAGATCCCCTTATTTTTCCTCCAAAGGTGATAAAAACTTGTGTTTCTTTCTCATTTGCACTTTGTCACTCTTGGTGAGGATCTCATAATCCATAAACAGAATCAAAAGCGATAGCACATTCTCTTCACCAAAGAGAAAGAAAAAAAGTCTTTGCAACACAGACTGAGGGGAAGAAATCGAACCAAATCAAGTAACAATCTATATCATATTCACTAAAACAATTAGAAGCAGCAAAGCTTTTTAAAACAAAACTGGCTTAGAGTTAAGTTAGTAACAGACCCCACTGTAAGTAATTTATTTTTCCATTCTATCATCTTCTCCAACCAGGAAGGATTTTTATTTTAATAAACTAAGGGAAGAGGGTAAATATGAGGTCATGAACAGGAATTCACCTGATTTGTATGCAAAGGGAATTCAAGGAGTTATTGCTGCTCGAAGTCAATTAAAAATAAAATTCACAATGCATGAGGAATATATATCCATAGTTTAGCTTAGTCTGTCTAAAAAAGTAACAGTACAGATTAATACTTGAACAAGAACGTGCTTTCAATGTTTTCCACAGTATAATCCATTTCTTCAAAGCCCCTATTTCCCTCTTCACTTTTAAGAAGTGCTGAAATATACAAAGACATTCAACATGGGCTGGGAGATTGTGTTCATTGAGAAAACTGACCAAAACAAAGCTTGTTTATTTCAAGCGACTTGTATATTTCTAGGAGTAGAATTTCCAAAGACAACAAAATGAGACCAGCAGAGTTTTGATGCTAGAAGTGAGCTCACTAAGCACTTTGTTACACTGCTGAACAGAGAAAATGTCAGAGGTGGCTCTCCAAGATCCAGCACTGCTGAAGTGAACAACTTATTCGCCCAATAATCAGAACTACAGAGGCTTAAATTTCTTTAGTAAGCAGCAGATCAATTACTGTGCACTTTAGATTTTTGACCTCCTGAGTCTTTCACATCTAGGATGTGACCATCTCTTAAATACTTAAATATGAGAAACACCAAGACAGCACTCTGGTCTTCTCCTGTTAACCTCCACGTGCTACAGCAAGCTGGAAGGGCATAACTAAGAGCAACATGTTTTCTCAAAAAATTAAAATTAGGGCACCTAACATCCCTGTTTAAAAAATAATCTCTTCACATTTGAGGGTGATTATGCCATAAAGAATAAATATGCCAAGTAAGCCACCTCTCCACCCAGATTTGCCCAGCCCTCCTTGCTGGACCAAACAAACCCCAGGTAGCACAGGTGTCCTCTTTCCAAACCATGAGAAGCAGCCTAGCAGATCTCTGCTCCCACCCCTGGTGCCTGCAGCCGTGAGTCATCATACAGAATGAAACCAAACAGGAGGGCACACTTGAGCTTTAACCCCATCAGGCAACAGCAGATCAGGGTGTGACTGTCATACCCCCAGCTCAACCTACACACACCTGAGGAAACGTACTCCCAAAGCCATTGGGAAACGAACTACCAGAAGAGCCAGAGCTAAGAGTCACCTTTTCAGATAAAAGTTACAGGTTTTCTGTACACCCACACAGAGAAAAGCAAGTACACCACTGCTAACCAGTACTTGGCACACCTTAAATTCTGGTCAGCGTGATTTCAGAGGTATTAATTGACAAAACGGTCACGCATAACAAATGAACAGAGGCAGAACTCTGAGAAAAATGAATGAGCATCGCTTTGAAGGGAGACTTCATAACCATCATATCCCAAAAAAANNAAACAAAAAACTAGAAAGTAATGGCTTTCTGCAACAAAAACTACAAGTTAGTTGGCTGGTTTGATTTTTTCATGCATTTCAGTTTTAATAAAGCCACTTAACTTTGAGACATCTTCTTCCAAAATACCTGATTTTCCAGCTAGCTGACTCAGACTCAGAGAAATTTCCTGAGACTCAGAGAAATCGAGGGTCCTACTGTTCTTGCTATTGCTCCAAAATTTGGCTTTTGTTCTCACATATCCAGGCAAACTGTCCTTACTACCAAACTGTTGGTTGTGTCATGACATCATCAGCTGATAAAAATAATGTGGGGCAGGAGCATGACCTTTAGCCTCCTGCATGTAGGCAGGTGTGCTGAAACGGTTGAGGAATCTTCTCAGAGGTCAGAGATGTTGTTTCACTTGCAGAAAACGTGAGAACACAGTTTCAAAAATTTCCAATGCCACAGAAACTCCCCCCTGTCTATCCAGGAAATGAAGCTCCAGGAAATTACAGTCCACAGGTCAAATTCTCCAGAACTCTTAAATCTAAAGTCAAGGATACTCTAAATCACGCTGAAGTTTTTGCTCCACTCTTGTCCAAAATGGAGCGGAACAGGAATCACAGGAATCAAGGAGCTTTTATGTTTTTAATTATTCTGCTGAATAATTATCCTCTTTCTACTGCTGCCATAAAATACACCTGCAGCACACCACTCAAAAGACCACACTAGAAACAAAGTAAAATTTAAGATGCTCATGAACAACTTCCCCTCACACTTGTGTGAGGGGAAATTCTAAGTTATTCACCAGAATTTCCTTTTGAACCTCACGTCCGTATATGTGAGCACTGGGTTTAGTCCAGGACATTGTCAAGTGGACTCCAAGTAACTTAAATCACTTCCTCATACTTGAAGCATCCACAAAACCTCTGATTTGCACTTTGCCACTCCTGCCATTCCCCTGTATTGGCTCTATCCAAACAAACTTTCATCCACACAATCCAGGGCACTACACTGTTAACACAAAAATATTCCAAAATAAATATTTATCATAACCCAAGAAGATAACACCGAAAAACATGAAACAGATGCTTGCACACAAATACTTGGTGACCACTAAAACTTGCATGTAGCAAAGAATACTAACAACAAAATAACTGAAATGCAAACAGCATAAAAAACCAGTATGACTTCTGCCTCAACTTTCCTTGTTACTGAGCTTTATATTATTAAATGCTCTCACTTCCTGGTTTGTCAGAAACCACATTGTTTTAGAGTCAGAGCTGCTCACTCAAAGGAAGAAGGAGGGATGATAATTGCTTTTAGAGATGTTTTAAGACATGTTTACGATGTTTTGGTAATAGCAGAGTATATTTGTAAACTTCAGAGTTTTTCTCCTAATGTTTGATTTCCTGCATCAAGGAAAGTTACACAATTTAAAGCAATTGGCCCAAAAAGTTCGATGGTATATATTCCATTTGTAGCTTCAACAAGGGAAAGTTGTACCCTCAGTGTTTAGTGAGATCTGTTATGAAATATTAGATACAGCCACACAGCATTCAAAAAACAGCAGCAAAAAATGAGTCCCTAATTCATTAATTTAAAAAAGGACACAGAAAACCATATTCTACTCCTCCTAAAAAGCAGACTTTGTAAAACATGTTTGAATGAACTGCTCCTTGACACCCTCACCCCCTGCACAAGGAGCATGAAAGTTCTACCTACTTCCAAGGCGAACAGGAAGCAAGAAGGGATGTAAACATCTTTGAAAAACTGCTTTGACTTAAAACAGTGCATGTGTTTTGATGACAGTTTGAGTTACTAAATTAACATTTAACTTTCTTGTTGAGTACACCTGTTAAATGTTTAAACATAAGAATACGCTTCTCAGTTCTAAATAAAGCAACAATTTCTCTGAGGAAAACAAAGGAGGAGGATGCTTACAGTTATTTCAAATATAAGCGTATATTTAAAGAGGCTCTCATGCTTTTTTCACAGCTTTTGTAGTAAGTAAAAAGAACACGGTTGAAATCCAGCATCGTGAAAGTGTAAGCAGGTAAAAAATTATTAACAGAAAAGCAGCATCCAAAAACCTGCAGATTCCTCGGCACACCCACGCTGTTCTTTCCCCTCATTCAGGCAATCAACTTACCAGGTTAAACACAGTATCAACTATGTCTCTGTTGGACACCTCACCAACTTCCACCAGCCCTGTCAGCACAGCGAATTTCATCTTGATGCCTCGGATGGGGACTCCCGGATTCAAAGGCTGCAGCACGCTTCCCCCTTCAGCAGCATTTCCTTCTTTGCCCGCTCCTCCTCCTCCATCATCACCTGTTGGCTGAACAACTTGTTTGCCTTCGCTCGCCATGGCCAGTTCACCGCAGGCTACGGCTTCCAGAGCCAACTCCACACGCTCGCCGCTCCGGGAAGAGCCGGTCAGCCTCGGCTTCCTTCCCTTGGGCTCCGGCTCCCGAGGAAAGCGGCGTCCGGCGGGGGAGGGTGTCAGGCGGGCGGGGAGGACGCGTCCCCGGAATCGCGGCTCTGTCCTCGGCAGGAGGCGTCTGTCAGAGCGCTGCCCTCGGGCAGGTATTGGCAGCCCTGAAGGACAACCCGAGGCGTGTTTCAGCCCGCGCTCCGTCAGGCGCTGCCCAAAGCCCGCACGTCCCAGTCCCAGCCCCAGTCCCTGCCCGGCGCCCGGCAGGAGCCGCCTTGGCAGCGCTCACGCCTCTCCCCGCGGAAGTGCTCCCGGACCCGCCGCGCTCCGAGCCCCAACCTCAAGGGCTTAAGCTGATTTTTTCGCTTTTTTTTTTTTTTTAACCTATAGGGAACAGAGTCCTCCTTCCCGCCCGGCTGCTGCCGCCGCGGCCCCGGCTCCGCTGAGGCACGGCCGCGGGCAGGTGCAGCGCCCCGCCAAGTTCGCACTCACCGCGGGCTGCGGAGGGGGCGCGGGCTGCCCGACGCGCGGCTCCGGGGCCGGGAGGCGGCTGCGCTGCCCGGCTGCGGAGCTGCGCTGCGCTGCGCCGCCCGCCGCTCCGGCCGCCCAAAGGCGCCTCAAGTTCCAGCCGCTGCTGCCGCCGCCTCACAGCGCGGTCCCGGTGAGCCCCATCTCCTTCCTGCCGGCGCTGCCGCTCGCCGCCGCCATGACAGCGCGGAGCCCCCGGAGCGCCTGCGCGGGCCGGGCGCGGGCGGGGCCGCGGCGCGGGGCGGGAGCCGCGGGCTGCGCACGCCCAGGTGAGCGCAGGTGAGCGCAGGTGAGCGGCAGCCGCGCCCTCCCTGCCGGCCCCCTCACGCCCCCCATCCCCCGGGATGCTGCTCATCTGTGGGGATGCATCGCCCGCGTGGTCCCGGCCGGTCTTGAGGCTGTGCGCAATAACTTGTCCCAGTTGCAGTGTTCGCTGAATTAGTAGGGAAAGAGATCATCTGGTCCATGCCCCCTGCCAAGGCAGGGTCACCTGGAACAGGTGACACGTCCAGGTGGGTCTGGAATGTCTCCAGAGAGGGAGAGTCCACCCTGGGCAGCCTGTTCCAGAGCTCTGCCACTCTCAGTATAAAGTTCTTCCTCATACTGAGGTGGAACTTCTGTGTTTTAGCTTATGGCCATTACTCCTGTTCCTGTCGCTGGGTTCCTCTGAAAAGTATCTGGCACTGGCCTCTGCACACCCAGTTTTGTGATGGTTATGTGCATTAACGAGATCCTCTTCAGTCTTCTCCAGACTGAACAGGCCTGGCCCCCACAGTCTCTCCATAAAAGAGATGCTCCAGACCCCTCATCATCTTTGTGTACCTTCACTGAACCCCATCCGGTAGCTCCTTGTCTGTCTTGTCCTAAGGAGCCCAGAACCGGACACGGCCCTCCAGACGTGGCCTCACTAGGGCTGAGTTCTGTAACTGTTCAATAACTGAAGTCTGCCCTTCCTGAAGCAATTTTTCTTTTGGGAGGGGTGGTTTAGAGAAGGGGGAGGGGGGGTGTTTTGGTTTTTTGGGGGGGTTTTTTGTTATTGTTGTTGAGGGTTTTTTTGGTTTTCTTAATTTTTTTTAAGAATCAACTCCAACACGAAGAGCGGGCCCCCAGCCGGACGCTCCGCGTTCGCGGACCCTCCCCGGAGGAAAACCGCGGCTGTGCGGGAGCAGAGGATGTTTGGATGGTCCAGCCCCAGCTCCCGCCGCCGCCAGAACGATCCCAGGGAGGCGAGTAAATCGTTTCCACCACCCAAACCTCCAGCATGGGCGGGCGAGCTGTCGTTCTTCCTCCTCCTCCTGCTACTCCCTGGAGAGCGCAGAGGGCGCGAATGTGGGTCATGAGAGACGCCACCCCGATGTGACGAGCTGAGGAAAAGAGGGAGCAGGATGAAGGAAGGAAAACTCGCTGTCTTCCTTCAGGTGAAAAGCCTGTGAAGGCGGGCCGGTCGTTTCGGTTTCTCAGAGCCGGTGTCACAGCCGCTCCCCAGCCCCAAAAGGGGCGACAGTGCCAAAACCCCGAAGCCCCCGCCGAGCCCCGGGGTGGGTGGTGAAACCTCCACGTACAACTGGAGTAAAGCACGAGAACTGCTGCCCTTTTTGTGCTCTCTCTTAGGGTGACGAGAGCTGCAAAAAGGCATCAGTCCTATCTATTTTTTTGACCTTTTACATGAAATTATTTGATATTAATCTGAGTATCTGTTAGTAAAGAAGTGGGAGGGTCTGCTCCTCTGAACTCTTCTTTGAAGGAGTCTTCAACTGTGCATTTTTAAGGAGGCTGCCTTAAAAAGGCTGCCTGTGTTAATAAGGAGGCTGCCTGTGTTAATAAGGATTAGACACACTCCTAAAGGCTGTAGGGTCTTGTAGCAGCTGTTTAACACACAGACAAGTGTTTGTGGTTTATTAACGATGTATCGCAGCCAATGTGGCAGCATCAAAGAGTGCCAAAGGAAGGATCATCTCAGGAATGTGAACATAACCTGCTGACAGACAGATATAGAAAACAAATATAAGCATTCGTACATTTTAACACTTCACATCCTCTGTGATATAAAAAGCTGTCATTTATGTAATTCTATGGAGGGAAAGGGAATGAATCTTTAAACAGGTAAAAATTTCTGTGTTTTGAAATCTGGCATTAAAGGATTTCCAAGGAGGACAGCTGGGATTTGTATGGGAAATAAAAATTTCTCCTTACACTTTGTACTGCACCATGTTTGGGACAGAACCCTTTGGATGTACCCTGCCCTGGCTGTGTTTACACAGATAGAAAAAAGGTAGAAGCAAACTCAAAACCACAGTTTTTCTGGAAAATGCTTTTCTGAAGTGATCTGCAATGTTCCTTATAAGCATACCAAACATGATTGCAATTATTTACTATTAATTATTGTACTAACCGTATTATTACTATTAATATTATTATCAACATAATATAAAATTTAACTTGCCTATGGCCTGATTTGAGAATGCCATACTTAGTATGTGTAGGTATCAAATTTCCCATGGTTTTGGGGCAAAAAGTACGAGGAACTCAAGACAAGACACATTCCATTATAATGCCTGTTCCATTCCCTTCCTACGTAATTTTCTCACATTGTTACTTTTATCTATAGAGTGCATGTCAAGACTAGAACATTTCATAGCTGATCTCCTGTTTGAATTTCCAAGTCCTAAGAAAAGACTAAGCTCCTTTTTTTCCTTTCTTTTCTCATGTTCCTTGGTTACGTATATACACATTATTAGGGAGGGATGGTAGTCTCTAATTTGAGCAGCAAACATCTGCAGTTTCCTCCTCAGAATGAGAAATGTTTAGAACTGTGATGTTGACACAGTCAGTCTCTGCAAAGCTACAGTGATCTTGTGTGGCTACACACACACTGTGTAATCTTGAAATTTTAATCTTAGTGTTTGCTGCTGCCAGCATTTCCCATGCATTTTTTGGATTCCTTACATCTACTGCTTGAGCTTTCCTGTCTTTCTGAGTCATCTGTAGTTTGCTAAAGTATTACCTTCCCTCTTGTAAGGAAGATACAATTTTTATTTGAGCCTTTAAACTGGCTAAGTACACAAACAGATCATTTTTATCTGCCTCCTTTAAAGTATTCCCCCCTCTCCGTGGTCAGCCTTTATGGTTTCCATCAGGCTATTCTCCACCAGGCAAAAGCAGAAATGAAATTATGTTTGGAATTCTTTACACACCTAGTGACTTGGAGTATGTGTTCTGTTTGTGGCCTCTCCTGTTATCCAAAGAGAATGTAACATTTGTTGCTAATATGTTTTCTGCTTCCTTCTTTGTTTTAACAGCTCAGTAGAAAGAAAATAAATAAAATACAATAATTGCAAAAATCCAACCTAATGGATTTCAGATGTTTTCATCTAAACTGCATACTCCAATAGCCAACAAATCCAACTTGCCAGGGAAAGCAGCATTGTCACATTGAATCCTGTCAGATCTTCCTGTATTTCCTTACAGATAAATAAATACTCCCTGACTGGCCTTGATTGTTAAAGGCAGTGAGGGATGTGCATTAGTCGAGGCCAGTAAAGTTCAGCAGACTGCCAGTTTAGAGTTCCATAGACAATTGTTTAAATTTGATTCTTCAACCAGGTAAAATCAGTGTTAAATTCTTCAGCTGACCTGTTGATCTCAATTTGGGCTGGGTTTGTGTTCAAGCAACCATGTCAAAAACCCATGACCAAAGATCTGGAGAAACAGACTAGATTAGATTAAATAGAAGTTATTTAAAAGATAGCTGAGAGTTGGAAGTAAAACCTGTTGTCCTGAGCTTCCCAAGTGTGGTTACAAGCCCAGTGCTGGTTCTCCCTCCCACAAGCAAATTGGAAGTGTTGCGCTAAGGGAATAAAAAAAGATAGAAGTTTTCTGTAAAACTTACGCTCCAAAAGAAAAATCAGAACGTGTGGATTAAAAAATGAACTTAAACCAGATCCTGGGAATGAACTCCACAAGATCTTATGGAAAGTACTAGTAAAGTCTCTAAGCTCCATTTTAAGAAAAATTATACTTTCCCTCTAAATAACCTTAAAAGTATTACCATGGGTGCTGGTTTAGAAGCTTTATGCAAATCCTCTGAACCCTCTATCCATCACTGGTCAGACCCCTTTGGGGATGCTGTGTCCAGTTCTGGGCTCCTCAGTACAAAGGGCACACGGGCACACTGGAGCAGGTCCTGGAGCAGGCTCCAGAGATGGGGAAGAGACTCAAGCATCATAGGAGGAGAGCCTGAAAGAGCTGGGGGAGAGAAGCCCTGGGGCTCTTTTCAATGTGCACTAATATCTGGTGGTGTAGTGAAGTACAGCAGCTGAGGAACAGACCCACTGCCAGCTCCATTGCATCTGTTGTAAGAGCAATTTTTGGCAGCTGAGGTCATTACCCTTTAAATTGCTGCAGATAAATCTGAGGAGTGCTCAAGGAGAAGATCTTTCAAGTAAAAGCTCCCATTTAGTTCATGTAGGATAAGAAAGCAAGGGTCCACAATAACTCATAACTTTCTTCACAGTGCAACTAAATTGATGCCCAGTTTTGTCGAGGTCTGAGGGGGCCTCATGACACCTAGCAGTGACAGAAAAAGCTTTAAACTAAGTACATTTTAGCAACTAAGTACTCTGCCTTTAAGCAAAAGGAGGGGAGGGAAGTAATACATAATTTTACAACTTTTTATGACCAAATGCTTCTTAATCTTGAGCAATGGGTGAGAAGAAATGGCCACAGGTTGTGCCAGGGAGGTTTAGATTGGATATTAGGATCAAAGGGTGTCCTGGTTTGTAGTATAAAATTTGCAGAGGTATTCTATCACCACCTTCATGAGCCGTTTGTTGGAGCTGTGTTTCCCAGACCCCTCCCCTTGGACTGTCTTCTGTTAATGGCCCATCAGGTGCCTTGCTGTATGACTCATAGATAACTGCCTCCGGGAGCAATCACTCACTAATGGGCCATCAAGACTCTTCTGCACCACTCACCATCCCATTGTGAGATGCTCCGCCAGGGGGAGGGAGAGGGGCAGTCTCACCTGGATATAATCAGGGATTTGAGCAGCCCCAGTAGGACTGAATTCCCAGAGGACTGGAGCTACCAGACCTGTCTATGGGATCACTGCTTCAGGAAGACCACCTCATCTGGACTGCTTCCATCACCTGGATCAGGTTGTATTCTGACTCTGTCAGTGGTCTTTTGTATTACTGGATTTATTTTTATTCTACCTTGTTTTTCTTTTCTCTTATTAAATTTATTTTTTTTTTCTCTGACTTGGAGTCTCTCACTTGGTTTGTTTTCAAACCACTACANAGCTGTATAATCTGCCTCTGGCTTTTAGCACTCCTCTGGATCACAACACTGAAGCAAAACCAGAAGAGAACAGACAAGGCTGAGGATTTTGGCAGTCATTGTTTCCCGGAGACCACATAGCAACTGGTGGCTACACAAAAAGAAAAAAATAAATAAGGGGGAGGGCGTGTCCCTCAAAATTCTGGCTCTATTTGGTTTTCTTTTTTTAACAGCTTATGTACATTTTGGATTCTGTATTAATTTTGGCTCACCTGAGACCTTTCTATTATAGCTACTAATCCCTTATATTTTTCTGTCAGACGTATTTTTTGCTACCTCATTTTCTTTTCAATATAGCTCCTGCTGAATTGATGCTTTTCTAGGATTCAGAGGGAGGAGGCTCTGTGGGAGGGAGGAAATTTAATAGGGCTTTGTGTAGGAGGATGAGCAGGTCAAGGAAGAGAAGGTGATCTTCATGTTTTAGAAGGAAGGAGAAGAACAATATCAAAATAATGATGTGAATTAAGCCGAGGTTGGAACAGCAGAAAGTGAAAGGAATGGGGACTAAGAGCCTGTTTTAGACAAACAGGAATCAATAACAAGGAAATGCCCAGGGAGACAGTCCATACAGAGCAGTAACAAATCTGTTCCTGCGTTAGGAACAGAATGGAAACAGGAATTAAAAATTTAGAAGATTGCAGTTTTACCAACCTGCAGTGTCTTTCGTTAGATTATTAGAAGTGGTACACCAAGGAGCATTCTTTTACTTATCTACCTGAGGAGTCACAAAGTGATCAAGGACTGTCTGACTGGATTAGCTGTGGTATTTTGCATATCAAGGCAGCCAGGTGCTGTAAGAGAGTAGCCTATTGCTAAGCATTATTTCCTGAAGATACAAATCTTTTACATAATCCTTTCTGTATTATCCCCTATATCCTATCCCCACTAGATTTATGAAATCAGCTATTCGCCACTGATCCGGTTAGGACCAAATGAAAACAAAAAAAGTGCTTCCACCTCAAAATGCTGTGAGCATCTAGCTAACTCAGGGGAAGTAGGAGAGCTGAAGAAAATCTACAGTCTGGTAGCAGGGATCCTATATCAGGACATAGAATTAAGGTGAAAGTAGGAGGTAGAATTAAGGAATTAATTGAGCTAAGGTAGATCTAAACAATCTCCATTGCATCACTCCCTCTTGGTTTGGTAACACCTGACCAGATGGTAATACATTGATTAGAGGTGCTATGGATGTTACAGCCATTCATCTGTGGAAGTACCAACAAAGGACATGAAGCCAGTCCCAGCTGTTACCTCAATGAATACTCTGAGTAAAATTCATCCTCTTTACATTGATGAGAAGTGAATTGCGGGAGGAGTCGATGGAGTTGTGCGGTGACTTGAACATGATGTCAAATGATCACCCCAAATGTTATTGGGAACAGCAAGACCATTGCTATCTCTGCAGCTGCCAGCCACCTACTCACCTGCCTAAGGGATAAGCTGATCCAGTCCTGTTAATGAGGACTAGATGCTGTTGTGAAAACTATTGATTTACGTGTGGCCAGATAAATGAAATTAAACTTGTGATATGTCATTGCGCTCTCATTAAAAAGCCCCAGCAGTATCCTAGCACTTGAAAACATTGCAAGAAGATCTAGACTATGATGGGCTGCAGCCACATTACCCTGTCTAGAATTACCTTTCATTACTGCTATCTGCTGCAGAGTTTCACAAAGCTACTTAAGTAATGTTTCACTCTGGCTCTGGTACTACAATCCTGCTAAATGCAAAAAGGCCTCAAAGATCCAGAGTTTTTTTAAAACTTATTCTAATAGTTGTCATAAATCCTAAATTCACAGAGAAAATTTCAAGAGAAAACATTCCTGGGGGACTTTGGTTTTTTCACATTCATGCACAGAAGGCTAGAGAGATGTTCAATAGGATTGTTTTAATCAACAATCTGCATCAGATGAAGAAGCTGTACACTTCAGGTCAGTGAAAAATGCCAAAGGAGGAGGAAAATAGTAGAAGGTTAACAATGCATATCATATTCTCTTCATCTTTGGTCTGTTTAAGAATGGATTTCTTTTCATATGGGAGAAGAAGAGAGATGGGAGAATGCTGCAGAAATAACTGCACGATTGTGATTATCTAACAGCCAAGTAGGCACCGGGAATCTTTAGACAGAGCTTCCCAAATCATGGGACATGCCAGTGGTGGCACACAGACCACTGCCAGGTGCTGGGCAGGAAAAAGCCAAGAACTGCTGCTGCTGCCTCAGGGGCTTTCAATGGCAACATCAGGGGCTGCACATCCTCCCCTTCAGGCCTGCCCAGGGATCCCAGAGCACATGGGCACAGGCTTCTGTGGAGAACCTGGTGAATCCTCCTTCACATTGCACTGTCTGTGTGATTCACTTCCAGACACTTTGTAAATCGGAGGGAAGATGAACAGTCTAGGTTATCCCACATCCTACACTTCCATCATTCTGAGTGACTCTGGTAGGTATTATTACTTTTTTCAAGTATAGTTAATTTTGCATTATAATAATTTTTAAATTTATTCTTAATTAACTCTCTTTTTTTAAAATAATGCAATTTTTAATTACTCTGCCAAATTCACCACTAATTGGTTCCCTATACATTAAAAAGCTAGCTTTCTTCTGCATGTTTCCATTTCTTTGTTATGTTCTTATGAGCTTGCAAATCTGTAAGCACTTTTCTCCATTTGCAGGCCAGTGGGGGGAGGTCAGGATGTTTATAAAGACCTGGAATTCAAAAAAGTTCATTTTGTATTTTAGTTTTGATTACTGCCACTTAAGTGTAATGACAACATCCATCCAGTTAAAAGTTCAGGTTCATTGGAAATTGCTTTTTTTTTTTTCCAGTGGAACGCTGCTAATCAAAAATGTATGAGCAATGCTTTCATAAGTAAAACAAAACAAAAAAAAAGGTAAAATAGTCTCATAAAATAAAATATGGAGAGTGAACAACTTTCTGTTCTAACATGGCCATCTGTCATTTATAAAGACATCACCCCATTAACCTGTCTAATCAACTCCATTCTTTTTTCAAAGTTGGTTAGGTAAGTTTATGAGGAGACATAGATTTCTCTTGATTAAATCTGTTGTAAAATGGCCTCCCTGGTGTTCTGCTTTGTGTGCATTTACACATATAAAGGTAATTACAAGTACATATCACTACTGTAAATTCCATGCTTGTCATATTACAGTACATGACATTTTCATTTCCTCCTGGTGAAAATGAAATCTGATATTTTCTGTTCGAGCAATAATGACCAATTAGAATTTGTTATTATTAATGTTTATCCAAAAGTACTCCAAGTCATGAGGTGGTTTCCTCCAAGGCAGCTGAATTTATAACGTGGAAAAAAGGAGGTTGACATGTTGCTAAACCACCTTCAGCCATTCCCTCTCAAGCCTGGTTATTCCTTCGGCAAACAGGGAGATCCTTCTGGAAAACCCACAATGTAACAAAGAATATTACTGAGGTCAAGTTTAGAAATGAAAACCCTGAGATGGGTAAGCTGGTCAGAGCCTTGTGCTAATAATGCCAATGTTGTGGGTTTGATCCCTGTATGGGACATCGACTTAAGAGCTGGGACTCCACGATCCTTGTGGAAGCCTTCCAACTCAGGATATTCCATGAAACCATTCCTTTCTTTCTGTGAAACCATTCTCCTCGCAGAAATTTCAGGAGTCTGTCTGTGACCTTTCCTCCCCGGCATTTTGCTTTTATGACCGGAGGCAGAGCTGAGCTGTTGTGAGGCAGTCAGGCACAGCCCTGTGAGCTGCACCAACCCTGGCACAATGTGGTCAAGTCATCCACACCAGGATTGCTCCAGTGCCCTTGGGTGCCACTGGCAACTGAGGGATCTACTGCAAACTGACCCTCGGAAGAACTGCCCAAGAATGAATCCAAACAATTGTGCTGAGCCTGGGAACCACAACAGGAAGGCTTCTCTAGCATGTGGTCAAAGTTTATGAAGATAGCTCAACTTTCTAAAAAATCCCTCAATAGTGATGGAAAGCACCATTATTTTTAGAGAGGTTTGAGTCTGAGAATAAAAATTTTTAAATTTTAAATCTTGCCTCTAGAAATTTTCCTCTCTAGAGGTAACCTGAGAGATGGACGACACACAAACCCACAGTGAAGAGAGAAGGAAAACGTGCTCTATATTCTATGTAGCAAGGGTTAAAAAGAGCAAGCAGTTGGAATGATGTTGTGGCATATCAGAGGATGGAAAGCAGATGATAACTTTTTGGGGTGCTCCATTTGGAAGATGGAAGCAGATCTGCTCTACTCTCACTGAAATTCAGTGGAGGAAGCTGGCTGTAGAGTGTTGTAACTCAAGGAATGGCCAGCACATCTCTTGACATATCTCAGGGTATTAGAAATTCAAAGGCAGCCTAAAAATATTCAGACATAAATTAAATACCCATAACGTTGTCTCAAGCATAGAGACAGAAGAATGGAGAATCTGACTGGCCATTTTTTCCTCTTTCCTAGGTCATAAGCACCTGTGTCACAATCACAGACATAATGTGGCAGCTGTTTCACCACCTTCTCTCTCTGAAGGAAAGAAACTGACACTTGGAAAAACAAGGAGTAAGCTTATGCCACTTTTATGGTCTGAAAACACCATGATGTGATACCATGCAGCAGCTATTTTTAAAAAATTTAAGAATTGTGTGGTTTTGAATGATCTGTGCTTTACTGGCTCTTCCCTTCATTTTTTCCCTCAAAAGTGAAAGGAGATAGTATCAGAAGCAGGGAGCAGAAGTAGCAGTGGCAGACTAAAAACTGAACTTCTGCTTGTTCTGGCAGCCGACAGACAGGATGTCACAAGAAGCTATGGATGCTCCATCCCTGGAAGTGTTCAAAGCCAGGCTGGATGGGACTTTGAGCAACCTGGTTTAGTGGGACGTGTCCCTGCACATGGCAGCGGGTGGGAATGAGATGATCCTTGAGGGCCCTCCCAACCCAAATCATTCTGTGATGCTGTGACTCATGGCAGGGTGCTCTGAAGGGCAAAGGGCCACAGAGACTGGTCAGTCTCGGATGCCAGCCTCCTGAAAGCACAGGGAGCATCCACCCAGAACTGCAGGAAGATGGGTGTACACAGCAGGCAGCCGGACTGGTTCAACAGGAAACTCCTAACTCAGTTCAAATGTGAAAAGGAAGTGTGTGTGGGACTGGAAGTGGGGATGGGCTGAGCAGCAGAAACAGAAATTTTGTGGCTCTGCAGGGATGGAGTTGGGTGTTGCTGCTACACGTTGCCAGACAGGGTGTGGAATCCACAACTTTGGAAACTTTTTTTTAAAAAGCTTGAATGCATAAAACCCTGAGCAACCTGACTGAACTTTCCAACCTAAATTACTCAATGATTCTATGTTCTTCACAGAAATCAGAGTTGAACAGGCCAGCCTAGACCACTTTCCTCAGGGCACTGTCCATCTGAGTTTTTACTCTACAGAAAGGCTACCTGCCATTTTAACTTAGTCATATGAAATGAACTTAACTTTAATCCTTACTGTTTCATTTATGGGAGCCTTTCTTTTAAATTTGTGTGACATGTATGTACCAGTATACGCATTTCTTTCGTGAAGGGGATGTCAGTTTTCAAATCAGGATCTGCATTGTTATGAGGATTTAAAGACCAAATCAATTAACATCCTGATTTAATGTAGAGTAGAATTGTTTTTTACTAAAGAAATACAAGCTCAAGTCTACCTTTTCGTCATTTCTTTCTAGGTACACAGGCAGTTTATAAATATATAATGTGATTTTTTTAATGGGAAGTACCTCAAGTTCTTGTTAAAAATTGTCTCATTTTGAATATTGGTAGTTATAAAACAAAAGAGATTTACAAATGTTTTCTGATAGCCAGTCACATCAGAAGAAAAAAAAATCCATGTGTTGTTACCATGATGAAAAATAAAGAATACAAGAGTAGCAGGAATTTTCTACAACAATCACTGCACTTTTTTTACAACATTTTATATAAATGAATGGATCTAAAAATATTTATAGTAGGGAAGTGAACTAGATGACTTCTTGATGGCACTTCCTGTAAACTGTTTGTATGATTTCTTTGTCAGGATATCCCATTATTACAGACGTAAGCCCAGGGCTGAGAAGTCTTTCTGCATGAACTCATGCATATTGAAATATGCTGAGGTCTCTTTAGTTAGAACATTGTATTTAGCTGAAAAAGATCCAATAAAGAAGGCCTAAGTGCAGAAATAAAGGTTTACATGATCTAGTAGTGCAGCTGGACTAATTTGGAAGAAAATGTCATCGTTTTTTTCCCCCTCTTTTGTATTTTAAGTACACTTCCAGTATGGCAAGGGTATTTATCTATTTCAGAGGAATCCGTCTTTTTCAACTTAAACTTGTATCTTAAAAGGATACAGAATTAAAATAGGCACTATCAGATGTTAGCATGTAACCTCACTGTTTAAATTTAATAAATATAGCAAATTGGAGTCTTGCTTAAAGAAAGAAGCAAAAACTGAACAAAGGGTTTGGGACTCAGCTGTAAAAAATAACTCTAAGTATCCACATGTTTTTAAAGGCTTGGATTCCAGCATTACAGGAGTGTGAATGTTGTTGGAGACTGGATATAGTATTATTCTAGTGATAAGTCTATTTGTTGCTTTTTAAAAAAGAATTTTCCACTAACATAATGGCTGCCAGATTTCCAACACCCCTTGCTTCCCTCAAATATTGTGGAGGCTCCCCTCATCTTAATATAAGCTGTAAAAGAGATGATTTGGCCCTGGGATCACATATGCTGCAGTTCCTGTGACACTTCAGACAGCTGGTAGTCTGAAAAGCACAATTTGAAAACACTTACGCGAGCAAATAATCATGTTCTCCACTTACTAAATTAATTTAATGAGCCACATTGTAAAACTATACTGCAAGCCATTCCTGATCCTTGAGATGAAACATGCTACTCTTCAAATAATGCTGTACAGTGAAATACTTATTCCTTGAAAGGGGAAAAAAATCATAAAAATATCTTAATTTAGCTGTGGTATCTGATCTTTGGCACTCTAAACATATGGACCCAGTAAAAGTGATGATTGGGTAAATAGACATTCAGGCATATGCCTTTTAGACAAAAACTTTTAAAGTCTCATTTTCTTAATTTGAAGTGGGTGCTGGATAAAATGCATGAGGAAAGTCAGATTTTTTTTGCCAACTACAGCATAGTGGAAATCTTCTTGCATAATGAAGTGTTAACTAAGTCATGCTTTTGGAGAATGATTTAAAGTGTGATTCCAGCACCAAGAGACTGTGAAAAAAGCAGGGCACCATGGTGTCTCAGTAATTTCAGCATAGGATATGATGAGTTTGCAAGGAAAAAAGGTGGGAATGTTTGGTTTGGGATTTTTTCCCCTTCCTAATTTCCAGCTGCCCAAACTCCTCCTCTGGGATTTTTACATCTCATGCATGATTAAGTGGAATAAATTATCATCAGACTAAATTACATGATTGACTGTAGCTGAGTTGGCAGGAGAGAAAGGGAGATTTTAAGCTGCACCAGGGGCAAATTTGGTGGGCAATAACTGATAAAGAAAATTCTCAACCACCTCACTGGAGCTCTTTTGCAAAATAATATCTTATAGGAGAATCGGAATTTTCGGAATAGCATAACAATGACCTCATACAAGCTTGTATAAAAAGATACATTATCTCCCAGTTACAGGAGAACTCACTAGCAATTTTATGGACCAATTCCAGATTGTTCTATCAAACTTCAGGGAAAAAAACCCAGGGAATTGAGAAGCACACAGATAAATAAAATTTTGATACTCAATCGTTTGCTTACGATAAAAAACAGGCAAAAGAAGAGAGAATACACAAAAATGCCCTAAAACAGGTAAATCTCAACAATCATCAGAAGCATAACCTAAAAGAGCAGAGGATTATGGAGCACAGGCATTATCTGTCCCCCCACCCTGTTTAATTTGCAGAGGTAAAAAATTAAGAGGCAGCATACAACATCTGGCCTCTATTCCCTACGGAGGCCACATTTAATTGTACTTATACTAAGAGACCATTATTTTGTCTAAACGACTTTCTGCTCTTTCAGCCAGAGAACTCTTAGGCTCTGGCTCTATCTGTGCCCTCCAAAGCAGCAGCAGAAGGAAATGGATGGAGATTCTGGGGGAGAGGGCAGGGGTGGCCACTCCCAGGGAAGGGAGTAATCCGAGAGGTGAGAGGGGCTGGAAATTCACTGTGCTCCCTGTTATTACAAATGCTGGGAGGTGATCCATGCAAGAAGTAGTTTTTTCTTCATAATTTATGTGTTATGCCATGATGTTTTGCTACAGTGGGATCCAAACTATTCCAAGTATTTTTAATTAAGGAGGACCCATAAAGGAAGAATTATATATCCATGCAAGAAAATAGGACAGCAGGGAGGTTCTCATGTGAGCCAGGGCTCTAAAGAAAATGTTGCCAATGAGGCATAAGGCTTCCTGCATCTGGACTTACACAGGGCTGTAAATACTTTGGGTGAGTGAAATAATGCAAATTTGAAGCAAAATCAAAAGCAGAGCATTAAATAGGCTGTAGAAGTGCTATAGAAAAGCGTATCCTCATCAAAAATGAAACTGTGTGACAAAGTCCTTAGACCTTTATTTTTTCCTCCCTAAATTACACCTGACCTGTTGACCAATGTTACTCCTAAGGAAATTCAGGTTTGAGTGATTTGTTCCTTAATACTTGCTCGTTGTAGGCAAAAGTAAAGTGTTATAGATGTCAAAACTATCTTTTTTTCCTAAATTAGAGTATTTTAATACAAAGTTAACTGGAGTGAATTTGCCATAGAAGTGGGCCATCAGGATCTGGCTGTGCCAAGGTACAGAGCTGGCTTGGCTTTTTTGCTATGCAAGTTATTTCTGTAGATACACCCTGACTGTAAGTTTTGCTAAACTAGAAGTGCAAAAACAGTTGTAGGAGTTCTCTGAGAAGGGGAGAGGAGGATTTAAAACAAAGAGCTTGTGTTTTACTTTGCTTGTAAAGTGAAAGCAAAGGGAAATTCAGGGATAATGTGCATTATGCATGCTTTATGACAACTAAAATAAAAGGGAAGATAATTTTTTACATCTGGAAATAATAATTATCTTGATTCAAATGCTAAATAAGATGTTGATAATTCCTCTCTCAAACATGGAGTACATAAATAAGTTATACGAGAATACTGATTTTGTTGTGCAGTATACTCATAAATATTAGATAAAAGAGAATCTCAGTTACAGAAAGAAACAAAAGCTAGTGCAGTCTCTTGGGTTTTCCTTTTATTAAAATAAATTAGTAGTCTTGCTTGGATTCTTCAAAGTAATTTCTATCCAGAAGTTAAATATGTTTAAATAAATGGACTGCATAGATTTCCAACATTACAGTCAGATTTCTGGAGAAAGTTTCTTGTTTTTATTCTCATAGATTGAAAAAGTATATTTTAAATAAAGCACAGTTTCTGTTGATTACTTGATAATAGTTTTTATACAATGTATTTTAAAAATTGGTTTCTAGAAAAGAGTTTGTTTTGGTAGGAACTAAAAGTTTTCACTGGTGCTTTTAAAAAAGGTACCATGAGATTACATTTCTTAGGAACATTTAAAAATATCTTTGACACATGCAGCAATAAAAAAGTGTTATTCAAAGCTTGATCATTTAAAGAGAATTAATAGAAATCCATTTTGTTCAGACTGGAAACCTAAAAGGACAAGACTGAACAAGACTTTCATGGCCCTTTTTAAAAAAAGAACTAACAGTCATATCCTGAAATGTTGATTGAGCCGTGCACTCTTAGTTCTCCTTGGCTTTAAAGGTGCCTTTCTCTTTGTCTGCAGTGTGTGATAAGGGAAGTGACTTCTCCTTTCTTAAACCCGTATAAAGATCCTTGGGGCTGATTTGATTTAGGGAAGCTGACAACAGGAAAGTTTCTGGCACTTCCATTGTCCTTAACTGGCATCATGATTATTAGCAAAGGGCACTACGGATCCTCTTCACGTTGAGGAAACTGTTTGCAAAGGCCATTAATTTTGGGTGGTATAGACAAGATCTCAAACCAGTCAAGCAATTTCATGGAAATGGACAAAGCTAGAGGGGAAGGCAGACTATGCTTCCTCTGTGTTTCCAAAGATTTATAGGGAGCTACATAAAATATCCTGGCTTCTGAAGTAGGAAATCACATTTATTCCTAGGTGGAGGTTACAACCTTTCATAAGGAGACAAAGAGTTATTTTTCCCACAAAGGCTTAAGTGCTAAGAACTAAAGTACTTCTTTAGACCTTAGTTATTATCCTTACACATATCTTTTAAACCCAGTTCTAGTGAAGACATGTATTTCATAACAAGTTCTGACCATAGGAAACAATTTTGTCTGCCATAGTGGATATAAAAACCACATTTCACAGCTTACCTTCACTTCTGTCTCCCGCCAGTCAGCAGGAGCCCTCATGGGCCAGTCTGGTGGGGCAGTAGACAGGAACACCTCTGCTGCTTACAGCCTCTGGTGAAGCCAGCTTTTTTTCGGGAAGTGCCAAAGCTTAACAAAGTCCTTTACTCAGCACTGCTAATACTACACCTGGAGACCTGTGAATGCCCAGGTGGCCAAGAAGGCCAATGGTATCCTGGCCTGTATCAGCAATAGTGTGGCCAGCAGGACCAGGGTAGGGATCACCCCTCTGAACCAGGCACTGCTGAGGCCACACCCCAAATCCTGTGTTCAGTTCTGGATCCCTCACTACAAGAAGGACATGGAGGTGCTGGATGAACCCAGAGAAAGGAAATAGAGTTTGGGAAGGGTCTGGAGCAGAATTCTGATGAGGGAGATAAGGGTGTTTAGTCTGGAGGGCAGGAGTCTCAGGGAAGCCCTTAGTGCTCTCTAAAACTACTTGAGAGGAGACTATAGGCAGATAAGATTGGTCTGTCCTCACAGGTAATAAATGACAGGACAAGAGGAAATAGCCTCAAGCTGAGCCAGGATAATTAGGAAAAATATGTTCACTGAAAGAGTTATCAAGCAGTGGAAGTCACCACCCCTGAAGGCATGTGTAACCCACGCACAACCCATTTGCTTTTGCAGTTCAGATGTGGCACTTGGGGACATGGTGTAGCGGTGGGCTCGGCAGTGCTGGTTAGCACTTGAACTCGATGAGCTTAACCCCTAAAAGGCCTTTCCAAGCTGCAGGACCCCGTTCCTGTGTGACTCCAGCGCAGGGCCGGGATCAGGCACGCCGGGTCCGTGCCGCAGTGCCTCTGTTATGCCACCAGGCGGCGGCAGTGAGGGCGGCGCTGCCTGCCGGCCCGGTCGTGCGGGCGGGCGCTGCTGCGGGGCCGCGCTCCGGGCACCAGGCGGCGCCAGCGAGCGCTGGGCGGGCGGCGCTGGGCGGGAGCGATACCGCCGCGCTCCCTGCCCCGACCTTATCCCGGCGATCCACAGCCTCCTGATCGCCCCGTAGTCACCGCACCCCGGCGATCCACAGCTCTGGACTGCCCTGCAGTCACCGCATCCCGGCGATCCACAGCCTCCGGATCGCCCCGTAGTCACCGCACCCCGGTGATCCACAGCCTCTGGACTGCCCTGCAGTCACCGCATCCCAGTGATCCACAGCCTCTGGACTGCCCTGCAGTCACCGCATCCCGGTGGTCCACAGCCTCTGGACTGCTCATCTGGCAGGGAGATCTGCGCTATTGCGAAGTGACGCGGGGAGCTCGTTCCAGTACCCAGCGCGGGATGTTAAATCGCAGCTGACGCTGTTTCATCGCCCCCTCCGGGCAGGAAGAACTCCCAAGGCCAAGAGAGAAGGGGAAAAGAATGAAGCGCCTTGAGGGACGGGTTTCGCGGTGGTCACACGACTCAAGCACACTACTTTTGCTGGCCATCATTATGGGAAATAAATACAAACGTGTACATCCTGGTCTCTGAGGAGGAAATGCGCCGCTTTTTGTCCCAGATTGAAAAGCTCCCGATAACGTTTGCTCTGAGGCACTGGGCAGACCCTGCAAGAAAGCACCCCTCCAAGCCATTCCATTCCTTCAGCGAGGCTGACCAAGCCTTACAGTGTTGAAGGCAGTTCTTGTCTGGCAATTACTCTTAGATACTTAAATCAACTTACTGTTACCATCTTGGCGCCTCTTCCAGTCAAGCCGTTGAAAAACCTCACATTTCAGCTAGAACTTTTCTCCCATGCACAGATGGAGACCCAATGCACAGGTTAAGCCATGGCAGAGTTTGCTGAGAGTGGGATATCCTGGGAACCCAAATACCTGAACTACTCCAGCCTGCAGGCACCACCCTGCAGGTTTCCCTCAGAGACCAAACTGAAGCAGGGAATTTAAAACGTGTTTTCCAACTGTTGGCTCCTGTGACACTGTGCAGACAATCCCTATGACAGCTGCTGATATGGGGAAACCACAGCCCTGGCCAGACACAGGACACAACAGCAAAGATCTCATCTGTCACACACAGGCTGCAGAGTCTCAGCAGGACTTGGCTGGTACTCGTGTTTTGTGCTCTTCTTCACAGAGCTGGCACTCAAAGCATCTATTCAAGGGAAGGGGAATACTTGCTAATACAAATCAGCCAGTAGGAATTGCAGTGCTTCTTCTTTGACTGGCATGAGGGTCATGTTTCCTGATTTATTTCTGTACCCGAGGCCAAGGTTATATTTAATGTGCCCTTTGTATGCCTGCGGGGAATGAGGGAGGCAGATGAGTAGACATAAGTCTCAGAAGAGCTGCTGATTTCAGAGCTGGTCTTGATGATGAGCAGCAAGACACAAAGGTAATTTTGTCAGTGAGCAAACATTTACAGATACATTGCATTTCCAATGGAGCAGGTAATGTCTGCCTTGCACAGACGTGGACACAAGGGAACAGCTCTGTGGGGAGACAGATTTTTGCCTGTGCAATGATTTGGGGAAAGGGAATTAGAATAACTTTGCAGCTTACCTGCCATCTCACTCCCAGCTTTGCTGTTGTCTGAGATGTCTATGAGCATTTTGCTAGGAAAGGACATGATGAAAAGCCACTGTGGTCCTGCGTTTATAATCCTTTGTCATGGTTTATCCCCAGCCAGAACTTCAGTCCCACAAAGCCACTCACTCACTCCTCTTTCCTGGTTATAGGGGGAGAGAATCATAAGAGTAAAACAGAAAACACATGGGTTAAGAGAAAGACAGTTTAATAGGTAAAGCAAGAGTTACACACACAAGCAAAGGGAAACTAGGAATTCAGTCACTGCTTTCCATGGGCAGGTGTTCAGCCACCCCCAGGAGAGCAGGTGACTTGGGAAGACAAACACCATCACTCTGAATGTCCTTCTCTTCTGCCTTTTTTCCCTCACCTTTACATGCTGAGCATGGCTCCCAATGTTCTGGGATATCTCTTGGGTCACTTGGAATCACCTGTCCTGGCTGTGTCCCCTCCCAGCTCCTTGTGCACCCCCAGCCCCCTCACTGCTGGGCTGGGGGGAGAGGCAGAAAAGGCCTTGGCTCTGTGCAGGCCCTGTCAGCAATAACAAAAACATCCCTGTGCTATAAACACCATTTCCAGCACAAATCCAAAACACAGCTCATGCCAGCTGCTGTGAAGAAAAATAACTCTGCCCCAGCCAAAACCAGCACAGCCTGGCTCTATGAGAGGCCTCGGTTATTGAAAAGGAGCTACAAGGAGGTCCCCTAACCACAAAAGGTTAGGGGGACCTTTTGTGCAGACCATAAAGGTCCTTTTCCTTTAGCACCCAAGAGAGACACCTACAAAAAGACAATCAAAAGCCTACATCTTTACCCAGCAAGGCTGCAAATAAAACCAAATAGGTTTTATTTATTTACCTCAAAAACTCCATAGCAATATACTCACTCCAGATAAACACAGTATGACAGACAGGTTTTCTTAGTGTCAGGCAATTAAGCCTTTATCAAGGTGTAAATCAAAACACCAGGTTACAAATAATTGTCATCAAACATTGCTGGAGGTTATGTTTGCCTGATTCTTTTCTACAGCTTACTAACCATATCTTTCTGGAATATGTTCTTTCAGATTTGCCAGACAATAATGCAGAACTTGAACTCAGGTATATGGATGAGTCTTAAAATATTGGAAATGACATTGTGAACATTTGTTAAAGCTGCTTGTGCCTTCACCCATTGGCTGTTCCATTCACTTGAACCCGTGTCATGTTATTGTGGAGAAGTAAGCACAGATACAAAGCTGTCAGATGTGTCACAGCTAATCGTGTTGGACTCCAAAGGGCCTGAGGGTCTGTCCTGTCAGCTGGATTGTGCACCTGTAACTGATACCCACCTCCCCAAGTTAATACATGTTGGGAAGGTGCCCAACAAGGAGCTGGGCCATCTGCCAGCTCGCTGATTTCTGACTGTCACAGGCTGAGGTCTGTGAAATTTGACTTTGCTGTGCTGCACAATTACTTAAGTGCATTACCTGCCCTATGAGGCAAACAAATCAAATTTGCTGCTGCTGTACACTGTGTTGTACTGAGCACTGTGCCTTTTATTTTTTCCAGCCTTACAGCATCAAAGCTTTCATTGAAGGAAGATGTAAAATGGAAGGCAACACACTGTCTGCATTAAGTGACATTTTACTGTGCAGGTCATGCTGGAAGGAGTCCTGTTTATCTCCTCTCTGTTGCTCATAGTCAGACCTTTTAGAAAGGAGAATATTTTGCATGGCTTTATCAAATATTTTGACTGTACTTCATGCAAATGTCAAGTGTTCCTATGTGGTCGATAAGTGATAAGCCATGTTTAATAACCATTTAAAACATCAGTTAAAAGAGAGCCTGAAAATGCTGCTTTTCCAAAAGCTCATGCAGAATTCAGAACACGCTGAACTCAGAAGCAAGTACATTGTGACTGCTGTGGGAAGTGGAGGCCAAGCAAAAAGGGACAAGGTGCCTGTGAGGAAGAGGAGGTACAAATCTTGCAGGAACAACAGCCGACTCCACTCACCTTCCACAGGGTATTAATGCTGACCCTAATAGCTGGCCTTGGCTGCTCTGAAATGAAGGCACAGGGCCCGTGTGTCCCCCGTCTCCTGTGTGCCAGAGTGCTGCTCTTCAGCCCCTGCAGAGGTGTCTTGCAGAACAGCTGGAGCTCCTCCTCAGCTGCTCAGAGTCTGCTTATGGACACTGCATGTGGAAAGGATCCTCCACTCCCTCTCTGCAGTTTGGGCCCAGATGTAAAGCAGCATTTTGGAAAAGATGCACACTACCATCTCATTGGCTGCTCCCACTGCGATTTAGGGTGAACAGCTGTTAAGACAGAAGCAGCATGTACACGTGTTTTTGTTTTCCGCAATGGTGTTCAAAGCCAGACCTTGTAAATCTGCAAACAGCAGTGGTGTTGGCAACAAACTGTGCTCTGTGCAAGGGAGAACTCTGGCCAACCATAGCTGGAGCATGAGGACCACAGAGAGGAAGGGAATGGGGCCAGAGAAGGGAAAGATTCAATAAAAGTTAGATGTGCTCTCACAAAGCATTTTGGCTGGTTCTGTGTTACAGAAAAAAAACTTTTCTTCTTTGTGGCACCCAAGCACAAAACATGTTTTTGTTTATTTCAATATGTGGATCAAAAAGCATTGGGAAAACAGCCATTTCACAGTGGTGTAGAAAAAGATGAAAACTTAAATACAAGCTGGGAGCAACCTGAAACCCTAAATGAGAGAGAGGGAACATAATGATGCACAGATGCAACTGTGCAAAGTGACTCACCTGAAAGGCAAAAAGCTGAAGAGCTCATAAGAGTCTCCAGGAGCAGAGACCAAAGGCACATGGAGTCTGGAGCCATGAGAACCTGTGAGAGAACAAACACTTCTGTCTACTGAGGTGTCTCCAGCTGATGGGATAACCTTGCATGTTTTCATTCAGGACTACAGCTGGGCCAGCTCACCCAAGGTTAGAATACAGTAGGTAACAGACTGAATCAGGATGGGCCTACCTGCTCAAAATGACCACTGCCCTAGCTAGGTGCAAAAAACAGGTAGGCTCTGCCACTTCCTGTCGCAGAAAAGCCAAGAATCAAGGCCATTCTTCATTTTTGTTTTCATCAGTATTTACTGTCATTTCTTTCAAAACAGGCTTCTGAATTACCCTCCACTTTGTCTTGGAAATATTCAAATAACATTCCTAAACATCAGCCTAGGTAGTTAATCCTGCTCAGGTGGATTAAGCACAATGTGACATTTAACAGTGTGACTAACCATCACACCTCCACCTCACCAACGAAACTAAATGCAAACATTACTCCTTCCCTCTCCCTGTATTGAGTTGTCCTGAGAATTAAGCAGGCTTTCCCTTCAAATGCTGACAACACGATTTGTTTCATTCAGTCGGCACAAATGCTGAGTTTTGAAATGATCAGAAATGGAAGAAGATGACAGCAGCAGACATTCTCCAAGTGCAGAATCGCAGCACCCAGTGCCTGTAATGGGCCTGTACAGAAGGTAGATGGCAAAGCAGCTCAGATCACACAGAGAACGTTTCTGCCTGACGCTCTCATGGCAAAACCAAAGATTACACACAGCTGAAGCTTCCATTCAATGCTGGACATGATTTTGAATGCTTCCATCTTCCTGTGGACCCGGTGCCAGCCATGCTGAGTCAACATTAGGATTCTCCCAAATTTCTGTACACTTTGGGTCAGGACCTGCAAGTTCCCAGGCTCACTCATAAAGACAAGATTTCATCAAATTGTTTACATTTCAAAATTATGCTTCAGGATTTCATTTTGCATGTGGGCCATGGTTTTTCTGGTTTTATACAAGCATGTAATTTAGTTTGAATATTGCTTCAGTTTTGGTCTTACAGAAGTGGCATGGATTTACAAGACTGAATGATAATTATCCTACTCTTGTTTGCTCTTAGGATAAAGCAGTAACTCTTTCAATAACAGCAGGCAGCGGTTGGATAATAACTGGTAAGCAAAGATGAGTAGGAAATAAAAAGGAAAAGGAAATAAAAACTGCTAGCTAGTACAATAATGCCACAGACTGGGTCACACATAAGCTGTCTTCTGCATGTTTCTACTTTGTGGAATTTGGGCTGATTTCTGCCTTAAAACCCACAAATCCAAAGTAACAATTGCTTTCAGAAAGGACTCCCTTTTTCTGTGTCAGTTCTAGAAAAGCCTTTCTCTTGCGAGTTCCAGAAAGAAAAGCATGGCCAAACAGGAAGCTACTCCTACACATCAGGCTTACCTAAAGAAACACAAGTATGAGAATCTCTTCAAGGCTGCTTGTCAGCAATTACCTCACTTCACCAATCCCATTTTCCAAGTCTGCCCCCAGAGACCCCGGCACTGCTGGGGCATCTGCTGAGGCTCCCACGGGGCTCATAACAAACATCAGGCAGGTGCCCTCCATTAGGATCACTGCTGAGCACATTTCCCCTGAGCAGCATTTGTTTTCTTGAAGATGCAGAGCCCAATTCTGTTAAAGCTGCCTTAAATCCCGGATGTCCACAGCAAATAAGGAAGCCAATCCAAATCAGAATGAATACATAACTGGAAAGCTTTGGAAGATAGGAGATGTTCTTTTCATTAGTGATGCCTCCAGGATTCTCCATCATTAATGGCTTTACATTCCTATTGATCATAAATACTGAATATGGGGTTGAAAGATAAATTATGTGATGCCCCAGACTGCTGAGATGTAAGACAAAAACAAAAGAATGCAGGGTGTGCAGCTAAGAGCTGTGCTTTTTCTCTCTTTTAAAGGGGAACCACAAGTCACAAATATTGTGTTGCAGTAGGGGGTGAAGCGTGGATGAATGAGAAGTAAACCCTCCATTCCTCGGGGCAGCTGGATAACGCAGCCAATGTGAGCACGGCCAGCTCCTCCACCCCTCGGGATGCCTACGCCAGCTCACCAGCAAGAGGTGTGTCCTTGCTCCTCTGGAAAAAAGCCTGGCAGGCAGCGAGCCTCCCTCTGAGCTCCGAGGCTGCCGGACAGCGAGGGACTGTGCATGACCTGGCAGTGTTGGAAACAAGTGCCTTTAATATTGCAAGG
Organism: Cyanoderma ruficeps; assembly: GCA_008694505.1. Lineage (NCBI taxonomy): Eukaryota > Metazoa > Chordata > Aves > Passeriformes > Timaliidae > Cyanoderma > Cyanoderma ruficeps. The sequence goes on from VZDJ01000084.1 coordinate 8,730,618, forward strand.
CTGATCCGAGTCCGGCAGGACACTTAATAGCATGCGTCGATCTCTAAAGAAGACTGGTTGCCAAGGAAACCGCTTAAAAGCCTGCTTTAAAATATTTGCTACACATTCAAAAGCCGCAATCATTTCCTGCTGTCAAATTACAACAGCTCTTCAAAGATCATTAGGAATATTCTTTAATCATCAAGGCAAAAATAGCCACGTGGTTCTTCTCAGCAGGCAGATGACAGAATTCTGATCTGGAATATTATCTTTGTAAAACCAAAGCTATGACACTGAAACAAAATCAGCTGTGCTACTGTGCAGCCCTCCCAAAAATCAGATCTTTCAATTGCATATTCCTAATACAAAGTTATCCTGCGTGGCATCCTCATATTTTGAAGTATCACAGCTTCTAACTTATGATACTTCCTAATAGAATCATACAATCATTTAGGTTGGAAAAGTTCAAGGAGAAATCCAATTTACACAGCTAACGTGCTGTAATTGGAGAATGCCAACGGCACAATGTGAAGGGTTGGAACGTTCTGTCCTAACTCACTTTTCCCTGTATTTAAGAAGACACATTCTTCACTAGGGGCACAAAAAGATCAGCCAAACCTTTTTTTTTATTTATTTTTTCTGTTTCCAAATAAACTCCTTGAGTACTACAAAGCCATTTAAAGTGTCAGGATAAACAATTCAACCATTTTCTTTTACTTTCAGAAAACACACTGTATTGTGTTTGTTAACTTCCTCGTAGTAGCCCTCAGTGCTGTGGTTTTGTATTTGTTGGAAACACAGCCGTGGTTTGGCTATTGCTGAGCAGTGCTGGCACTGCTCCCTGAGGAGGAGGAGTGACAGTGGATTCGCTTGGTAGCTGCTGTTAACCCACCACACTTGGGATCACCAAGGAATGAAAGCTGACTTTGGTTTTAATGACAACAGCCAATCCCCATGGCATGCTCTTGATCTGACCTTCCCAGCACAGTGTTTAGATCCAGCTTATTTTCCATCTTCACCAGGACAGAAGCAAGCCATGTCATCTGAACTGAGAGGAATCCTGTGGGAACAGATGTACATCTGACTCCTGCCTTCCCTGCGGGTGAGAACTGGTTCAGAGCCTGCAGTTTGATCTGGGCAGTCCTGGGAATGTGCTTAAGCTACACCCCAGCTCTCCTGTTTCAGAATGCCTTCAGTCTGGGTGTAAACCATGAGTCTCAGATGAAGTAGAAACTTATTGAGCAAGATAGCCAGAGGAAACAAGATTACCATGTCGCAAAGTCTGAGCACAGAAAGTTCATCACACCACCCATAAAAGTATCCAGCATGAGCTTGAGAATTGTTACACATCATTTGAGCAGTCTCAAAACCAATATTTTTTTATTTCTTGTTTCTAAACAGAACGCCTATTATCCTGCTTAGTCATGTTTCAGTGTTAACACTGTGATTATTTATGCAAAGGCAATACCTGGCAAGAGTGCCAAAAAGCACATTTCCCTGGAGGAAGAAAACGGCTTTTCACCCACACCCTGAGTTCTGTGTGCAGCTCTTGTCAGCAAGGAGAAGCATGGCTGTCCCACCAGGGCTGGGGATAAGGGGATGGTGAGGGGATGGTCCCTGCAGTCCAGGGACCATCAAGCCTGACCACAGAGACAAGCCAGGTTCGAGGTCAAGACAGAGGATCCATCAGCCAGGGAAGCACAGGATCAGTGAGGTACAAGGCCAGGCGTGGGCACACCCACAGCATAGCTAAGGCAAGAGCTTGAACTTAAATTTGGCTCCTGATCCAAAGAAAAGGGATCCCCAATAAACTTTCCTGCAGCTCTTTTCTCAGCCTCAATGTCCACCCTGAGAGCTGGACTATCCAGGCAGCCAAACAGCCATGGCAGGCGTGGCCTTTCCCACAGTACCTCACCTGATTTTGTAGGGCTGCCTTCAAAAGGTGCTGCGAGAAATTACAGCTGTTGCCAGTTATTTGAAAGTTGGAGTTAAAATAGTGGCCACTTCACCCCAGCCACAGGATGTTTTCTGGTCTCTTCTGACCTGCTAGCAGACCTAGATTGTACAGACAATTGGCCAGGAGTGTACCAAAAGGAAAAATTCTTCACTTACGAGGATAGAAAGCATAGCGTAAAAGTAGATTCTCCAACCTTTAACGTCATGTGCTGGTGAGAGGAGCATGGGGTTCAGAACCAGCTTGCTCTGCATTTATAGCTTGGTCTGAGATCTGATACATGGAGATTACAATGGACATTTCTTTTCCCTTCACCCAAGAATTCCAGCTGCTGTGTGTTCAGTTACAATGCTGGACAGGACAGAACATAGACAACCAATTTGCCCCTGCCCCCAGGAGTTTGGTTTGTTTTCCAGTCACACGAGACAGTCCCAGATTAAAGGTTTAGAATTTGAAGATGGAAGCACACAGGAAAGAAAGATGAGTGAAAAAGGGAAGAGGCATCAGGCTAGAAATAATCACAGAAAAATATGTGCAAATCATGAATGAAAAGGAGAAAAAAAATAAAGTAGAAGAGGTGGAAGTGGGGGGAAAGGTCAGGAATGTAACAAAGCAGCAAAAAGAGGCAGTAAGACAGAAAAGAGAGAGAGAACGTGGCAGGAGCAGAAATTTCTTGTGAGGAGAACTGGAATCTAGAAAACTTAACTCATCCTTTAGGGAAAAAAACAACTTGTGAGGGGAAAGTCCAAATTAACTGTTTGCAGTCAAAACCAAATATTGCATAGTACAAGCTCCTGCCTTTCTTGTTCCTGAATTTTTTTGCCTCCTGTCCTCCAAATGCTATCAGAAGCCCCTCAAAGTACCAAATGCTGCACTGCAGCCCATCCTGCCTGCCCTGTGCTCTGACCTGTCTTCAAGCCTTCTGCCAGTTCTTGCCATTGCACCCTGACCTTGTCTTCAAGCCTTCTGCCTTCTCACAAAGCTATTCTTATGCTCACTGCCTCATTTTTTCCTGCTGCCTCTCCAGATGCCTCCCACTTGCCTTCCAAAGCCTCGTAAAGATAAGAGCAGTTTTACTGCACATAAAGGCTCAACATGAAACATTTATCATTTCCATGCTGGCCCTTCACTGCCAACTCAACGGGGCAGAAATTGTCTCCCAGCACTTGTGTCTCCATATCGTGTAGGACCCTGACACTTCTGGGAAGACTGCACTGGTGCTTCTCTGTACATAGCAGTACCTGTTTTACAGAAAATATGCTGGTTTTGTTCTCAGTAATTTGCTGTACTAGCTTGGATACTCTCCTGTATGAATCCTTTGTGCTCAGGAGAACGGCTGCTCTCTGCCCAATGCCAGGAGAGCTTTGTTTTTCCTATCTCACCGAGGATAAATGGGAACCAGAGAACAACCTGCAGTGGCAGGTGATACTGTTGCTATCTCAAAAGACTCCCAGGATCAAATTCCATTCTAAATGTGGGACACCACACATCTGGAAACCACAACAACCTGGAACGTGCTGCCATGTTCACCTAACCCCTTCTTCTGCAAGTAGGGCTGTACAGTGAGGGGTCTGAGAGCTTTTATTCTTGCTTTTCTGGCCAGCAGTAGCTGGTTTGCAGCAACCAAAAACCTCACTCCAACAAAACAAAAGCTTCTTTACCTTAGGACAAACTTGACAGTGACCTCCTTAAGCTCCTATGGATAATGTGTTTGCTCTCCTTTTTCTCTCAGGTGTTTGTTTCCGGGTACTCTGGTCTCCAGCAGACAGCAGGAGGTGGAATGGATGATGTGTTTCAAAGGCTTTTGTAATCAGAGCCATCTGATTTGCCAAAGTGCATCAAAGGTCAGAGACTGGCAGTAGCACAGCGTGGAGCAAATTACCCCTTTAGACTCCTGATGGGACACGGGTCACGGCAGGAGGCAGCAGGGCTTTGCTCACGGAAACAGCTGCCTCGGAGCAGCGCACACGACTTCAAATCTTTCGGGGAGCTGCTCCATAAGGGCATCACCTTTCAGAGGCCTCTTGGACAGCAGCTGCGGGCACAGCCCGGCTCTCCTGGCCCTCGGGCTTCCACCTGCCCAAGCCAGGCTTGTAAGGAGGATGGAGCCAGGCAGGGCTCGGGCTCCTCTCCCAGGCGACCAGCGAGGCAGGACGAGGGGACACGGCCTAAAGATGTGCCAGGCGAGGGCCAGGCTGGACCTCTGCAGGGCCAGGATTTGGACTCAATGGTCCTTGTGGGTCCCTCCAACTCAGTAAATTCCGTGGTTCTGTGAAATTAGGGGGAATTTCTTCACAGAAAGGGTGATTAGACATTGGAATGGGCTGCCCAGGGAGACAATGGAGTCACCCCCGCTGGATGTGTGTAAAGAAAGACTGGACGTGGTTGGACTCGATTATCTCCGCGGTCTTTTCCAACCTAAGCGAGTCCGTGACTCTGTGAAACCGCGGGCTGTGCAGGGTCACCTCGGTCACAGCCATTGACGTCTCCCTGCCCTTGGCCCAGCGCCAGTCCCGTGTGAGAGGCCGGGCGCGGCCGGAGGGCGGGGCGGGGGCGGTGGGGGAGGCTCGGCCGGCGCGGCCGCCGCGGCCGGGGCTGATTGGCCGGGCGGGCTCCGGGGGCGGAGCCGATTGGCCGGGCGGGCCCGGCGGGCGGAGCCGATTGGTCGGGCGGGCTCGGAGGGCGGGGCCGGGCGGCGGCGGCGGGGCCGCGCCGCAGCCTCGGCCGGGGAGGCGCCGCTCTCGCACCGCTGGGGCGCTGCCGCCGCCGGGCCCGGGCGCGGGAGGAGGTAAGGGCCGCCTGCCCGGGGCCGGGGCCGGGGCCGAGGGAGGGCGGGAGGCCTCGCTCACAAGCGTCTCCTTTTGTTGCCCCTTCCGCTCGCTCCGCTCTCCCTTCTCCTTCAGCTGCTGGGCGGGAAGGGCCGCGGCAGGGCTGGGAATGTCAGGGAGCGGGGCTGGCACATCACGGAGCGGGGCTGGGCACGGCCGGCGTTCCGCAGGGGCTGCCGCGGACGCCGCGGCTTTGATATGCACGGAATAAACGCGGCCTGTGGTAATTCGTGATGGGCAAACTGCAGGAGAGACATCTTTAAATCGCTGCTGCCCGTGTGCAGTTTGCTGTCCAGACAGGGAGGCGAGACTAGATTGTCACGAATTAAAAAAAAAAAAACAAAAAACAACGCACCTGCTTTAAGGCGAGCTTAACACCCAGAACTGTACGATCCTGCCCACATCTGTGGGGTTGGGAAGGCACGCGAGGCAAGTGCACTTGGAGTTTTACATTCCTTTTTGCATACGTCGGATCCCCTGGGGCAGCGGGCATGCCTTCGCTTTCTTCCGGGTTTCCTTTTCTTCCCTTTTTCTCCCGGCAGCCTGGAAAATTTCCATCTGCCGAGCAGCAGCCAGCCTGTAAAACTCCAGGTTTAATCACCTCATCCCGCTTTGAGTGCTGTGTTTCCCTGCCTGTCTGTAGGAGCTGTTCCTCTGCAGGAAAATGTGCACAGATGAACAGGATCAGATGGAGCACATCAAAGCAGATTTCCATCTAGAAGTGTCTATCTGGGACTTTGTCTCTAACACCAGTGCCCCCCTTTTCATTAGCTCAGTCTTGTTCTGCCCAGTGTTTGCAGACGTATCAGCTGGGAAAGCACGGGCTGTTTTGTGTCCAGACTTGTTTACATAACAAACTAAAGAACAGGTTCCCACTCCTGACTTGCAGAGGCACTTGGAAGGCAAAACTATCGTCACTATTTTTACTTTCCTGGTGAGAGTTGAATTTGATAGGGAACAAATTTTTTTTAATTACCTTGTGAGTTTGGATTGATCCTCTGCTTCATGCTGTGGGTACTGGGTGGTCTAAATATAGCGAGCATTTCATGTTCTCTTCTCAAGCTGACAGAAGTGAAAGCGAGCGTGGGTTTTGCTAACTGGCAGGCTTTCCTTATGCTGTGTTTCACAGAATGAAGTTACCACGCTGTTGTTATCAGTCAAGGATAGCAGGAAAGAATAAGCAGCTCTAGGAAGTAAACCAGGTTTTAAATACCTGTAAGTAAGCTAAAATAAGCCTACTAAAATAAGGGTGTGATATTGCCATCACCCTGAAGTAAAATGGAAAATCTTAAGATTTCAAGTAGTTCCATATTCAGCTGGTGCAACAACAGTGATTTCCAGAACATTCAGCCTTTTATCAAGTCAACAGTTAACCTCTAAGTGCTAAGTAAAGAAACCTTTCCTCTTTTCATACAACCTAGGAATTGCATGAAAGGTAAATCCACAGCGTCTGAAGCAACATGCTTTGAGCTGGGAACAACACATTTGTTGAAGGCCTCCCAAAAGCTCTGTCACTGCCATCTTCTACTAAAGCAACCCTTTACTAAATTACCTTTGATTGTGTGCTTTTTGCAAGTACACAGATTTTTATCTAGCAATTTGAAAACATAGTTTTAACAAATATTTCAGATCTAGAGATGCAGTTGTGATTGGCTTGGGCAAAGTGGAAAACAGCAAGGCACTGCAGCCCAGAATTAAAGTGTCTCTGGGGTACAAATATTGCTCTTTGCTGCTCATTTATATCAGAATATCCTGCTTTTTTTTTTTTTTGGTTGGGTTTTTTTTTCATTCACCATAAGCCTGGGTATTTTGAGATCTTTTGTTATGTCATGTCATACTTCTCACTCATAATTTTGCCCTTAGCAAACTGTGAGCAGTTAAGTTAGAAATCCCTCGCTGGGCTTGTATCTTTAGTGTGGTTAATTGCAGTGATTTGTGTGGCCCAGTTAAATTACTCCAGTGCAACAACAGGTAATTACTACAAACTGCACCCCAGCCTGCTGGACTTGGGTCAAGTTGGGTGTTACTCTACAAAAAGTCAAATAATTAAATTTCTACACTTTTCAGCATGCTAGCAAATTTTTGTCTGTGCTGAGCCAGGTGGTGTGTTTGAATTTATCTGGACTGGAAAAGAGAGCTGAGAAGCCAGTAGACCTTGCCTGCCTGTGTTAGCCCATTTCAGGGTTAGGTGACCAAGAAATTCAAGCCAGACAAAACAGCAAATAGCTGCATGGGGTTTTTTGAGGGGGAAGTTTGTGTGTACAGTTGTGGATGTCCATGAATACACTCTTAGTAGTCATTCTTAGCATTAAAAAAAAAATCACAATTAATTTATAGCTCTGTGTTAAAAAGTATTGGTCTTGAACGGAACCAAATGTGACGGAACCAAATATCATGTGCAGATAAAAAGTTTTAAATCTGAGCAAATATATTTCTCCTTTCCCCCTGGGGGTCACAGTGCAGGTATCTCAGCTGGTGTTTGCAGAGCATGTGTGGTAAACTAATTTTCACAACCTTACCTCATATTTTCACATAGTCATATTTTAGCATTATCGTCACTCCCATTTGCTCCATCCCAAGCCCTTTGAAAACTCGGGATGTCGCTCTGCAGGGGAGCAGCAGCAGTCAGTGCCTCCCTGGCTCCGTGCGCAGAGCCGGGGCTGGATGGGAGCTGCCGCTGCCTGTGGGATAGTTTCGCGGTGAGTCACGCACATCCCGCTGCAGTCGCTTCCAGGGAGTGCTGTGCTCCGCATGATGAGCGGCCTCTCAGGGTGACTTTGCTTCCTGAATGATGCAACTGAAAATTCCCTTTCCCGTGCTTCTTGCTCCCTGATCGGTTTTCCCTTTGTTCTCCAAGACGTTCCAGCAGCTGCGCATCTTTTGCCCCTGGTCTTTTTTTTTTCCCTTACGAATCTCTGCGAAGACAAGTGATGTCCACAGCTACTCTGATTACCTTGGTACGGAATGGAGGGTTCCAAGTGAGGAGGAGAGCCGCGCTCACGTCCCGCTTCCTGCAGGACGAGAAGCGCCCCGCAGCCGCCTGCTCCATCTCCACCTGCGAGCGCCGCGCCTCCCGCTTCGACTCCGACGGGAGCGGGCGGCCCACCACATGGGACACCTTCGGCATCTGGGACAACCGCATCGATGAGCCCATTCTCCTCCCGCCCAGCATAAAGTACGGGAAGCCCATCCCAAAGGTGAGCCTGAGCAACGTGGGCTGCGCCAGCCACATCGGGAAGCGGAAGGAGAACGAGGACCGGTTCGATTACGCTCAGCTGACGGAGGATGTCCTGTACTTCGCAGTGTACGATGGGCACGGCGGGGCGGCAGCTGCAGACTTCTGTGATAAGTACATGGAAAAATATATTAAGTAAGTGCTTCGCGAGGGAATGTGTGTCAAATGAATTCCAGCCGAGATTCCTTCCTTAGGGAACCGGTGGATTGTATATCGTAGCTAATCCTCCCAGGTTGTGTAGGTGCCTGTCCTTACGGGACAGTAGGAGCGCTGTGTGGAACAGACGTGCTGTGAATTACTGACTGCGTGGTGCCTGCCCTAAAACACAGGAGAGGAAAGCACCATTGTGCCCCCTGTTCAGCAAAGGTCTTGGAACACAGGGAGAGTGTGGGCCGGCTGTTTTCACACAGTGATTGCTGACCTATGATTTGTTTACACTCTTCCGTATCTATCCCATCCCTGGGTGCTGGATAAGGAACTTAGATATTTGCAAAATTACAGGGTTGTGCTTTCAGTGCACACAGTAAAATCACATTACCTTGAACTCAAGTCCAGCATCATTCAGTGGGTGCTGGGAGGAGATAACACTGTGAAACAGATTGATTAGGATGTATATTTCTTGGAAAGAGGTTTAATTTCTTTGCTTGCTTGCTTGCTTGCAGGGAATTTCTTGCTGAGGAGGAGAACTTGGAAAATGTTTTGAGCAAAGCTTTTCTAGAAATAGACAAAGCATATGAAAGGCATGCTAATCTCTCTGCTGATGGTAGGTAAAAAAATATTCTACTCATATAGGTGTGGAGAATAAAGTTTATCTTATTTGCTCAGTAGTTTTACAGTAAAATGTCCAGAAAAGCTCTTGAAAACAATTTTGCTTAAGACAGGATTTTGCTCTGGTCCCTTACTGCAAATAAAACAATTATGCTTTAACTCCTAAAAATGAAATAACTAGTGTAAGTCTCAGTCAAATTTACTGGTGGAGTTATCAATCTGAATGTTAGCATAATCATTGATGAATTTCTCTTAATGTGATTCTGAAAAGGATTATGTTTGTCGAGGTAGCAAAGAGCGATTTAGATTTGCAAGGACCATAATTTTACTGGTAAGAAATGTGGAGGGGTGTTTTTGATTTGCTGGGGTATTTTTTAGGGGTGGGGAGATTGGTGTTTTTATATGTCTGTTTGTTTTAAAGCTGTTACTCCTGTGGATTAAAAGCAAGAGTGTCAAAGTTCCCCTTCCTAACTTGGCTGCTGCACCTGAGGAGGAACGTAAGCCAAAATTAATGCAATTGATATTGCTTCTGCACAAACAGAATCACAGGGGTAGCTGAGTGGGAAAGGGGAAAAAGCAGTGAAGAGGAAAACAAGTTTGGCTGTGGTAAGGCTGTGGTAAAGCTGGCACCAGCCCTTTTAGACTCCCATTTAATCCTGGCTGTTAATGAAGTTCTTGTATATGTGTCTAGAGATTAAGTACATCTGAAGTCCCAGTTGCAGCATGTAGAGCTTATAGAGAGTGACTTAGGAAAGGAGATAGAAGTGCCTGTCTCAGTTCTGTCACAGGAGCTTTCTCAGCCATGAGATACAATTTTGAGAGTCAGTTTAGGCAGCCTTAAAAGAAAACCCCAAACGAGCCCAATTAAAAAAAAAAAAACAACAACCAACCAACCAACCAAAAAAAAAAAAAAACAACCAACGCACAATATAAAAAAATTCAAGCAAAAAACCTGTCCCAGTGCTGGCGCAGGCACTGGCCAATTAACTGAGGTTGTTCCAGAAGAGCAGAAACTGTAAAAGTCTTTTCTCCAGGAAGAACTGGAAACCAAGAAGCCCTGTAGGGACTGAAGTGATATTGTATTCTCAAGCGGCTTTTCTGAAGCTGTGGCTGAATAATGCAGTGGCTTTCTGCACTCTAGCTGCTAGATGAATCTAGGTAGGCTCAAATGCAGGACAGGCAACCTGACTGTTGCAGCACTGCCTCTTACCTTAGCCTGCACCAGGGATCAGGAAAAAAGTCTTAAGCCCTGAGATGCAGCCCTTAAAAAAAAAGGAGAATTGAATCTATACAGATCATTTTCCCATTGGATTTCATGTGGTAAAAAAGATCAGAGTTACTTTTGACCTGTGGGCTGGGTTTTAGCTGAGTTCATGAGAGACATCAGCAGAGCAGATGTGCTTTTTATCCCAGATTCTCTTTGCAAATGTATTTTCTTACCAACCCAAATCCAAGAGAGCATTTGAGCACTAATTTTTGTGCTTGCCTGGATCAGACCATTTCATTTTAAGATCTAATTGTCCCCTTTCCTGCCCCTTTGCGAGTAAGCTTTTGGTTTGGCTCATTGTAGTGACCTCTGTGTCAGAGCAGCTCCTTGAGGAGAGGGATTGAGAACTGTACAGGATGTATTATTCTGTTTTTCTGAAAACTGTTTCCAATCATAACACTTTGTAGGCGACACAGAATTGGATAACAACAATATTTAACAGACAAACTGTGCAGCAAGCAGAATATTTTAGAACTGCTCATAGGATTTTTTTCATACCATTTAACTAACTGTTGCTGCTTAATGCCAGAAAAGGTATGCAATGGTTACCAGGATACTGCACAAGCCCCCTTCATTAAAAAAGCAACACAGAGGGTAAAAGAGTTGCCAGACATCACAGGGGCCACGCTCTGGCAGGCACTCAGTGTTTCTCAGGTAGGCTGAGGACCTGCAAGCTCTTGCAGGAGCCTGGGGGATCTAAGAAAGCCCATTGTTCTTGGCTGAAAATCAAGCTCTAAGGCAAAGAATGGAGTAACAGGGTGCAAAGTCAAGTCTGGGTTTCTGAACAGATTAAACTTCTTGTATATCTGTTGTTAAAATAACTGTGTTGACTGCTTTGTGTGGATGTTTTTGTTGTTGCTGATGTTTTGAAAGTTACACAAAATTTCAGTGTTTGACATGTATCTTTGTTAGAATGCTACTTCCAAACTGAAGCAAAATTTCTGATTAAGTGTGGCTATTCTGGATGTGATAGTCAAGATAGTTGCTAGTGTACCCTGAAGATGGTGGTTGATTGTGTAACTTGGTGTATCTGGGTTACACTGGATGCTCCCCAAGTCTGACCTCCTTTGAAACCTGGCCACAGTGGATGAAGGGCAGGATAATAGCTTTGACTTTTCCAGCAGATGACCCTTCCAGGGTTCACTCCCTTCACTGTGTCTGCAAAAAAACAGTGCACATTCAGGATGTCCAGGTCTTTACTAACACATAACCAACTTTAAAACCTGTACCTGGGTGATGAAGGAAATTAAACCCTGGGACAAATCCCTGTAGCCAAAGTGGCACGTTGGAGGCATTGTTTGTAGTGCTATTTAAGGGGTAAAGCCTTACCTAAGGCACAAATTTTACAGGACTAGAGAAGTGCCTTGTTGGAGACCCCAGCAATGCCTTCAAGGGCATGGCCCTCTGTAAGTCACTTAACAATGATGCAACGTTTGAAATTAGAGATGGAAAATACATAGCACAGGAGTTGCTGTGAGCTTTCAATAATAAAAATGGTTTATGAGTGTGCTCCAGGTACTGCTGCTGTGGCTGCCATGCAGTTCACCAGTGCTACTGGAGTCCTCTACTGGTCTGCTGGAGCCTGGTCCAGTAACCCCTCTGACAGTGACCTATCCCTGTTGTTTCACACAAAAGCATAAGAAATTTGCTCTAGGCAGGTCTGGGATGATCTGTGCTCTGCCTAAATCCTGTGTAATCATTAACAGCTTAGGGCTATGTCTGAGCCCTGAAGCTTGGTGTTTGATACCTCTTAAAAATGCTTTTTCATTCCCTTCCATGCATTTAAATATAGCCAGTCACTTTCAAATCCCTGCTAAATTTAGGTATAGAACATAAAGGAAGCTCAAATCCAACAAATGACATTATCCACAGGACAGCTGCCAAAGATGGGCAGAATTTTCTGCTATTTTTTACCAGCCATAAAAACTGAAATCTAAAGGCTGAAAAGCTTTGCTCAGCAAGGATAGAAATAAGAAATTAAATTTTGTGCTTGAGGAAATTTGAGCATTTCCCTGGAGAAATGTGAGACAAATATGAGACTCCCAGTCTACTGGAGTCCTACCAGGTATTGTTACTGCTTCTGTTCACTGTGAGCCAGAGAAAACAAGAGGGAATTTGTCCATCAACCTCCACAGTGCATCCAACTCTAATCACATAGACCACTCACTTCTGGAATAGCCATCTGATTAGAACACAGCCAGGTATTAACTTGTCTACCCGTGTTTGAAAGGGTTCTTACTTATGCAATCTTATTATGCTGACAAACAGCAGAAGTTATTTAAAAGTAATTAACTTTTTAAAGTAATGTTTGTTTTGTTGGTTTTTTTGTTTAAGTTAACATTCAAAAATGATTTTTATTTCTTTAAATATGTTAATCTGCAACACTGAGGAAAAGAGAGAGCTGCAGAAATTGTACTTGAATATTTCATAAATTTATCAGCATTGTAAAGGGAGCCTTTTTATCCAAGGGCCCTGATGATTACCAAATCAATTTAGAAGATACTAATTACAATATTAAAGGGATATTTATTTTGCCCATTTTTCCATTAGTCAGAACGATTCATATACTTCTATCCTGTGCCTTGAAGATGGCCCCATTACATTTGGCACTGGTTTGAACTCCCCATATTGGTGTAATTACCTTGAGGGAGCAGATGTTCTTCAGAGTGGCCACTCTTGCCATACATGAGACAGCTGGCCCTCTACCATTGATAAAATTCTTCATTTGATCTGTTGGTTGGTTACTTATCTCCATAGGGGAAGCAAAAACTTATATTTTATTTGGGCTGAATTTAAACTGGTGTTGTCACACAGTTTCAGCGAGAAGGCGAGAACAGTGGCAATTCCCCAGAAATGCCAAGGCTGATTTACCAAGGCCAAAGATGCAGGTGCTTCCTACATGGCCTGCACAGGGCAGTGCAGGCAGACCTGAGAGTGCCTGGCTCCATCCCTTGTTCTGCAGCCCTTATTCTTGCATCTCCAGTGTTGCAGGTTGATTTTGTTTGAACAAAGTCCCTGGGTGAAATTCCTATTTGCCTCTGTGTACGTGTTATTTGTGGCAGACACTGTACCTGGTCAGCAGCTCTAGAACTGGAGGCCCTGGACACTTTAAGCTGGGCTTCAGTGGAAAGAGAGATCTGCTTAATTTTGTCCCAGGTGAAGGAGTCCAGCGGTTCCTAGCCTGGACTACTGGAAGGTTTCCACATCCTCTTTGTCACATTAGTTGAGATGACTTGCAGTAGAAGTTGTCCAGTGAGTGTTAAGAACCTATTGAAAGATCTTAGTTTTATAGTGATATTGTTAGGAAAGCAAAATAAACTCTTTTAATTGTTAAAACCAATACATATGTTGATGCAACATATTTTGTCTTAAACTAGCAGCAGTTGTAGAAAACCATTAGAAATGTTATCCCATTACCGTTCCTGTGGTTTTGAGCTGTGCTAGAAATCACATAATGCTGCAGTTGGCTTCATGCATGTTCCTGCATCCCTACCCTGAGCATGAACTGGATCCAAGGAAGAGACTGTGAGCAGCATGTACTTTTTTCTAGGACTGCTGTTTAACTAATAAACATATAAAGTTCAAGTTCATTACCACAGCTCTGGACAATCTCTTGTTCTTTAGTACCAGCCCTTGCTTTTGTGATAGCAGCTCTTTTCTTTGGGAGTTTGCACTGTAAATATGCAGATCCACCTGAATTTGAAATGTTTCCTGTCTTCTGTGAATTGAAGACTATGATTTACCTTTTTTGTATGTTTCTCAGCATAGTTCTAAAACCACAGAATGAAATGGGAAAGTAGCAGCAGTTCTGCATTAATTTTAATGTCTAAATACAATGTATCTTCTGTAAAGTAGAAAGGTAGTTTTACGTAGGTTGCTCTAGCTCACTTGTTCTAACTGTTGGCTAAAACAGGTATTTTACTGGTCCTACTAAAATTTCTCCTTGCACTGGTCCTTTTTAATATCTTATTTTCATAATGTGCCTCAAAGTGACCCTGCACTGGGCTAGTCCTTGCTTCAGATGAGAAACAGGATGTCAGTGCCTATCCACCTGGATAGTCAGAGGCTGCCACATCCAGTTTCCAGTGTCCCAGCCTGCGTGGCCCTGGCACAGCCCCAGGTGTGACCGTGGCTGATGGTCACCCCTGACCTGCTGGTTCAGCACTCAGCTAAACCCAGTCCTTGCTGCAGTAATAATACCTGTTTTAAATAATAATAACACCAGCTTAGTTAAGAGCGGGTTGTGAGGGTTCGTGTTTGGGTTTTTTTGGATTCATGGACTCACTGCTTTCCCTGCACAACAAGGCTCGATGCATCTTCCAGGGCTTGGTGACTTCAGTGTGCTCCCAGCCCCGTCTGACTTGCAGGGAGCTGAGACCTCACAGGGCTGGGGAAGGAGGCTGTCAAGGCCTCACAGCCCTTGCATTTCTGTTGCTATCTGTTGGCAGCTGATCAGATTTGGGGCTGCCTGGCATTCCTTGGGATCAAACACTATGTCCTGTCTCAGATCTGTCCCATGTCTTCATGGTCAGGGCTGCAGGGCCAGGAGTAGAAGCACGTGTAATTGTAGCTGATCTCTGCAGAAATAGTGGTGGAAATGCATGTTAACTGTTAGTGACATGAAAACAAGAATATAACTGGGGAGTCACATTCCTAAGCAAGCCCAAAACTCAGCTCAAATTGGCTTGCTTTGAAAAACTGGAACAACTGGAAAAGCCCAGAATGCAGGTGACCTACAGAGGGCCTTTCAAGGGGATTTGCATTGGCTGTAGATGCAAACGTGTTCCAGGCAGTAGCTGCTCCTGTCCAGACATTTTGGTGTAACAGCTCAAGTCAGCAGGAGCTTTCCAGCCATCTCTTGCTGGGTTACCTCTGCAGAATTTGCAGGAAGAGAAGATAATGACTGTAAAGTGGGACTTGGCCTTTCAAAAAGCAAAGAAAACGAGGAAAGCTGGGCAGTATTTCTGACACTTTCTTCACTGCAGATTACACTACAGACCTTTTTCCTGAAATAGGCACTTGCATTTCACTTTTTCAAGAGTTTCTCTTTTTTTTCTCCAGACCATTGTAGCAATGAGAAGCCCTTAAATCTGCTTGCATGGGTGACTCCAGGCAGGTCCCTGAGCCAGATCAGCTCAGCTCACTCCCTTCCTCTCCCTGCAGAGAGAAGGAGGGCAGCACCAGGACTCTGTTTTGCCCTCTGGGCTCTCACAGTGACCCCCGTCAGGGGATCCCAGCAGTGCCCTGGGCAGGCTGCCCAGACAGTCACTGCCACCTGCACCAGTTTGCAGGCACAAGGCAAGGCTGAATTCCAGAATCCAGCTTCACTATAATTATATATTACTATGTAATTGCCTGCTTCACTACCTAATAGGAAGAAAGAGCCATCACCTTTATGGTGACCTACTTGTGCAGTCACTGTGCCCAGGAGTAAGGACAATAAAACTGTAACTTGAGGTGAGCTCACAAGGCTGAAAAACTCTGCTACAAAGTGAAAGGAAGCCACTGTACCTTGTACTGCTTTTATCCCCCTTGCCCTGTTTGCATGGAGCCATGTTGTTGCACAGAAACACTTAATCCTTTCCACCTCTCCTCTCTTCCATGTCCTACGTGCATGCATGTTTGCTTTTTTGTTTGTTTGTTTGTATGTATGTGTAAATTTAGTTTAAACTTAAAAGCAGTTACTTACAGATTAGGTAGAGCACAAGTTGTCTTCATTTTACCAGTTGAAATTGTTGCTCTTTTAAATGGCTCCAGGATTTGAGGCAGTGCTAAAACCTCTCTCTTTGATGACATTTGTAGCAACTCTGCTGAACTCTGGGACCACTGCAACAGTGGCTCTGCTCCGGGATGGAATTGAGCTGGTTGTGGCAAGTGTGGGAGACAGTCGAGCTCTGCTGTGCCGGAAGGGAAAGGCCATGAAACTCACCATTGACCATACTCCAGAGAGAAAGGAGGAGAAGGAAAGGTACTGCTGGCTGATGATGTGGCTTCCCAGAGCATGGCCTCAGACAGGATGGGCTTGTGCTCTGCTGCTGGGAGAAAGCAGAGTTGAATATAGAGCCCTGAGACTGCTCTGAGCTGGCAGTAAGCTCCAGTTAATGCACTGGGTCCTGTTTAGAGCACCAGGGATGTGGAAAGGCCTCCATGAGCACAAACTGTCTCAGCAGTAAGATCTACATTATTGAGATTCAGAACAGGGCTGTGACCACACGGTCCAGACTTCTCCAAAAGTGCCAGGTTAGAACCTGAGGAAATGCACTGTGGTTCCCAGGGCAGGACACGGCCCACCAAGACACATCCCCTCCATGGAGCCCTTCAAACAGCCAAAGCCAACCCTCAGCTTCCCAGCTTAGCCTCTCCATACACCATTCCTCATTCTAGCTAGTGACAGAAATAGAGGATAGAGATGGGGGTAATTGTGAGAAGCAGTAACTCATTCACTTTTTCTTTTGTGCCTCTGGACAGGATTAAGAAGTGTGGTGGCTTCGTTTCCTGGAACAGTTTGGGACAACCTCACGTGAATGGTAGACTTGCAATGACACGGAGCATAGGAGATTTGGATCTTAAAAACAGTGGTGTGATAGCCCAGCCAGAAACAAAAAGGGTTCAGGTAAAAGTAGATCTGGTTTACAGCGACAGCAACACTTGGACTAAGGGGCTTCATAGGTATTTGATGCTGTGGTGATACCCACACGACACGAGCCCAGGTGAAGCCTGAGGGCCAGGTGGTTTTTTTTTACTGAAATAACCAGAGAACAACTCTCATTAAATTGTTTCAGATTAACACTGACAGGACAGAAAAGAATCTGGTACTAAATTCACCAGATCAACTTCTAAATCCCATTTATGGCAATAATATATATGATGAGGGAAGAAAAATAACACATGATATACATTGCAGGTGTTAATCTGTTTGGGTCCTGTGGTCGAATGGATAATTTTGAGGTTAATGCTGGTATAAAACCATCACTGAGAACTGGGTGGAATGGGGATGAGCGGCCATCAAAGAAGTAGGATGTGTAGAGACTTGCACAATTGAGAGGGGGAGGAGGAAAGGACAGCTGCATGTATCTTACCATAGCTCTGTAGTGGTCTAGAAAACAAATTAAACACCCAGAAGACATTCAGCCTCCATTTTGACAGAAAGCTCTCCTGTCAATTTGCATTCTGTTTCTGACTTTTCCCCAGTGCACCTCCCAGGGTCCCAAGAACTTATATTATTTTAGTCCCAGTAAAGTGCCACCCACTAGGGATGTAGGGAGATGACTGCAGTGCTATCTTTTCTTCCTTGAAATCTCAGCTTCAGGAAAAATTTTACAGGAAAGCACGCAGCACACCCAGAAAAAAAAAAAAAGCTTTTCAAGAGTGTAGAAACATGGGGGCAGTTCCCTTGCCTTGCAGCACTCACCCAGGGTGGTGCCTCTGTTGCAGCTGCACCACGGGGACGACAGCTTCTTGGTGCTGACCACTGATGGCATCAACTTCATCGTGAACAGCCAGGAGATCTGCAACTTCATCAGCCAGTGCCACGACCCCGCCGAGGCCGCCCACGTGGTCACTGAGCAGGTACTCCCCGTGCTGCTCTGGGCACCAGGGGCACCTGCCTGGGTTGGGTTGGCTTTAAAAAACCTGTTTTTTTTATTTACACGGTACCACACGTTCAACTGACTTGAAGGGGGTGGCTGAGACATCCACCAGTCCTGCTGGCCAGCCTTTTCCTTACCCTGGGTCTCACCACTTCCTTCCAGGCATCACATCCATTAGCTTGCTTACCTCACAGTCCACTGAACTGCAGCTTGTGCCTCTGCTGAAAATGTCACTGTCATAGACAGAAATGGGCACTTCCTGACCATGGTTTGGCGTGGTGGCATATCCTATGGGAAGCTCTGGGGCGTACCAGAATGGAGCATCAGGGCTGGGAAGGGTCAAAGGACTCTTGGGCCTCAGGGCTGGGGAGGGGCATGGAAGTCTCCAGCCTCAGGTTTTATTGTCTCAGATGAAGCCAGACATTTGTTTGCTTTTCCAAGTGAGACACGGCTGCTGACACTTTGTTTCCTCTCTCAGGCAGAGCAGTTTGGCTCAGAAGACAACAGCACAGTTGTCATAGTGCCCTTTGGAGCTTGGGGCAAGTACAAGAACGGGGAGATGACCTTCTCCTTCAGCCGCAGCTTCGCTTCCAGCGGGAGGTGGGCGTGAAGACAATGCCACCGCCATCCTTTCCTGCCGTCACCTGGACACAGCGTGCTACAGGAGAACACCTCCATCCGTTCCTAGGCTGCCTCAGTGTCTTGTCCATCTCTTCTGTTCCCAGTGTTAGAAGGTGCCACTGCTCCCTTGGTGCGTAGTGCCCGTTGTTGCTTACGGCTGACCGTGTCCTGCTGCCCGCGTTATTCCAGGCGGCGTCGGGGCAGTGCCCTGGGTTTGTAGCCTCAGCAGCTCCACGCATCACTTTGTTCACACAGACGAGGTTCTGGGCTTTCACCTGAGGCTGGAGGGGTGCACAGTCATTTCATGCCTACCTGTATTCCCCAGGACCCTCAGCTCCCTGGCAGCTGTGAGTGCCTGAGCCACGTGCTGGCTTCCTTGTCCGATAAAACACGGGAACAAACGCACAATGTTCTTAGGTAGACGGGAAGAGGGTTTGTTGTCTTCTTCTGCTGCAGCCACCCAAAACTCCCCTGTGCTCCGGGAGAAAGTGGGTGAAAAATAAAGGAGAAGTTTTGGAATGTTTAGGTTCTGATGCCAGTGGCATTTGGTGTAGCTGTACGGGTCCCTGAGACAGTGCTGCTTTATGCTCTCACTGCTGTCATCTGTGATCCTCTAGCTCCAAGGAGACAGACCAGGCTGGAGCCATGTGCTGTTGGACAGATGGGAACCTTTCTCCATTGGGTCCAAAGCCTGTGCAGTCTCTGTGGACCATGCAGCAGCCCCTTGCACTGTCTTCTCTTTGCTGTCAGTGCCTGACAGAAGCACAGAGGAGGGAAAAAGACGCACAGTTTTGATATCCAGTGACTCTCATCAACTTGAATTTCTTTTTTTTTTTAATAAAGAAAATAAGATAATTTCAAAGAATTTACTCTTCAAGATCTGATGCTTAAGACAGTTTATTTCTCCATACACACCTGAGGATTTTCCTGCCCTCTGCTGAAGGTGTCTGAGTTAGTTGTGATCTCTCATGTCTCTTCATGGTACACAAGGAGGTATAAAATGCCCCAAACAAGCTAGAGAAAGGAGACAGCATTATAATAATGTAATTTTTGTAAGTTTTGGGTATTGTTTCTAGTAGAGGTCAGATATTCAGACATCAGAAAGGAGTTTTGTACTTAAAGGAAGTGTTTCCACTTCCCTTCTTGGAGGGGAATCTATATCCAGTGAGGCATGGGGGGACCAGAGCTCTGATCCAGCTCATATCACTGCTGTGACATGGACTGCAGGTGACATGTTGGAACAGGTGAAGATCTGTCCCAGTGTGCCTTGTTCAGACCTCTTCCTTCCTCCATTCCCTGTCATCTGTCAGCTCCTGTGGCAGTGAAATATGGGCAGAGAAGCACTGGTCTTTTCTCAGCCTTGCCACAGTGTTTTTCCTTCTATGGATGCTTCCAACAGCACAATTGTAAAAACAAAACAAAATGTAAGAGAGGTTGCCTGATACTAAATCACCTTGCGAAAAAAAAAAAAAATTCTGAGGTGCCTGGCCTGATTCTGCTTTTCCAGTGTGAAATACATGTCTTCTTTACTTTTATCCCTTTCCTTTTAGTCCAGGGTTACTCCTTAGGCAGTCACTCCCTGTGTTTTTCCTTGCCTGTGGTGGAAGGCCCAGCAGCACCCAGCAGAGCGCCGTGTTGTACTGACAGCATTGAGTTCTGGGTGTTCAGAGTGCCCTGGCTTTGTCTGTCCCAGCACTTGGTGTGTACAATGTGCTTATTTGGGTTGTAACTGCAGTGGTGTGTGTAAATCCCTGCTGCACTGGATGCTGGTGCCCTGGCCTGTGTAGTGAGCACATCACTGGTTTACAATCCTAATTCCCTCTCTCTCTCCAGATTTTCTCCAGGGTTGGGGTTCAGTGTTCACCTAAGGTCAGGATGGTTGCTGTTGGGGGTTTTTATTTCTCCTAATGGTGTGGTTGTCTTCTCAGAGGAAGAATCTGTCCATAACTTCTTTGAAATTTTGCCAAGGAAGGGATAAGACAAAACTCTGTGAAATAGAGGATGATTAAGGTGTATTGGTGGTTGCTATTGCTGCTTCTCTACCATTGCAGCAATACTTGGATTGGGAAGGACTCCTGGGCACCATCTCACCTCCAGTCCTTTCTACTGGACCCACTGTTTTCCTTGTCCAGTTTCTTTTTCACTCCTGAGGCAATTCCTGTAGCTGCTGCTGTTGTTTGAGTCCTCAAGTCCAGCCCTCTCAGAACACTGAATTGAGGCCTGGTAGGTACAGGCCAGGCCCAGCGTGGGGCAAAAGCTGCTGGTTTTCACTGGGGTGGGCAAGGCACCCTCCATCAAGTGACACAGAGGTCCACCAGGGCTGTTGTCCATCCAGGTGTGAAGTCCCAGGCTCTGGGAGGTGATCCCTGTGCTGCCCAAATCCTTCCACACACCCTGCCAGCCAGGGAACAGCCGCCTCGGGGTGTTTCAGTACTGCCTCACCCAAAAATCTCCTTATGCCACGATGACACCAGATTCCACCGACCCCATTAGGTGCCAACAGTGTGAGTTAGTCGCATTAGCAGCTCAAGCAAACACGAACAAGGACCTCTGGAACCGTCACAATCCTCCACACCGATCCAGAGTGGGCAGAGGGAGATGAGTTCCCTCATCCCCTCGTGGAGACAAGACAGCTCCCACGGCACAGCAAGGCCATCATGCTAGGACACAGCCCAGAGCCATTGCTTCTACCAACACATTCCCAGCTTTATAAAGGATAAGCACTGCAAACTCCCTGACTCCCACAGGAGGTTGCCACTGCTGTAGCAATAACACACTGGATACAAAGCTGCCCTTGTCCCTGTCCCATGCTGGGTGCCAAAAAGGACCGTGCAAGGTGGACCTTGGCTGGACATCAGTTGCCCACCAAGCTGCTCTTATCACTCCCCTCCTCAGCAGGGTGGGGGCTGGAGGGAGAAAATAAAATGGAAAACCCCCCAAACCTGGTCAAGATAAAGATAATTAATAAAGAGTGTTACCAGCCCCTTCTCAGGGGCCAATACACAGCCCAGCACTGTAAGGATGCTGTGGGGAGATGAGCTCCATACCCGCCAGGCCCAAAAAACACTTTGGCTTTTCCATCAGGTCATTAGGCCTCCCACAGCCCGTGGCAGCTCTGCCAGCAGCCAGCTCCACTGTACCCCCCAGGGACTGGCAAGAGCCTCCTGCACAGCAGAGCTCCTTCAGCTTGAGCACAAAGAGCAAATTGTCCCAACAACAGCAGCTGCCTGTCAGAGGGGTTTATTATTCCAGGACAGTGAAGGATCTCACACTCTGAATGGAACAAAATGGAATGTTTGCTCTCTAGCTCGCTGTCTTTCCCGTGCATCTTGGGTTTCAACAAAAAAAGTATTTTTTGTTTATGACAGACTGAACCAAACATTAGGGGTGACCTGCTGAACAAACTGTGAAAAACATTCACTCTTTTCTGCTTTTAGGGGATGGATTCTGAAATCCATTGGATTTAGTAAGAATATTTTCTTGCCTGAACATCCCCCCTGGAGCAGTGGAATCTCTGTCTGTACAGGCACAGCAGGAGGGCGGGCTGTGGGTGCAGAAAGGCAAAAATGTTGTTCAGCTAAGTATTCATTTTTACTGTGAGGATATGGAAGGCATGGGGGGCTAATGTTGCTGGAGGATTTACTAGGAGAGGTGTTGAGACTGCAGATGGATTTCCAATTTAAGTCTCTCCACCAGTTGGAAAGGTGGGGGTTTCATGCTTCACAGAGGGAACTCAGAAAAAAGTAATTTGCAGTCTGGATTTAGGAGAGCTGGGCTCTCTGGATGATGAACATAGCACAAGAGACTGACATGGGGCAGAGATCCAGTAATTCATTTAATACAGGTCTTCATTACAGTCAGTCCCTTTGGGCTGAAATGCTCAGGGCTGAGGAATAATCCTGAAGCAGCTGAAAATGGGGGTGAGAAATCAGCAATATCCCTGCTTTTTACATGTTTGGAAATTGAGAGGAGCTTAGACTCACCACAGGATTTCTGCCAAATCCCACGGGATCAGGGTTCCATGAGCCACATTTTCTGTCCCAGGTGGTGGATGTGCTGTGGGCAAAGACATTGGGGTTTTTAGCTAAGGGAGAAGCACAAAACAACAGCTACCAGTGAAACTGGTTCAATAATAATTCCTCCTAAACACCTTCAGTTGGGCACTGCCAGGTCATTGCTCGCTCACCCAAGAAGCTGAATGTAGAGAACAGCAGCACTCCGGGCATTCCTGGGTTCCAAACTGCTGTTCTGGACACAGAGATTCCCATCAAGTGCCCTCTTGACCCAGGATATGGAGTGCTTGGGCAGTGGTGCCTGTCATAACTCTCTTACAGACTTAAGTGCAATTGTGTACACTTGTTACATGCTTTGCCTCGGGGCTGTGTGTAATGCCTGTGGTTTGATATTTATCTTTGGTGTAATCAGTGTTTGAATTTCATCTGCTGTGAAATTTTAGAGAGGTATCCATCTGGCTTCTTTTTTTTTTTCCTTTAAAAATGTTTTTTCATCTTCATCAACTCAAAGCTACAGTAGAGCAGCTAAGTCTGTACTGGAATGCTTACAAGACCTTGCAATAAAGAATTGACCTCTAGGAGCTGTGTCACTACGAATGGATTTTTCTTCTTCCACCACATTGCCAACTGCCAGAAAAAAAAAGCTGCAGCTTCTCAAGCTGTGTCACAACTGTCCTGTTAACCTTGGGCCTCAGCCCTTGCCATAAAAAGCTTCTGATAACCACGGCTTTGCCTACAAAGATGTTGTCCCAGCGATAACCAGTACAAAGCACCTGCTGTCTTTGGGCTGTGCTGCGCCAGGGTGTCACGTTCTAACTGGCTATTTCTGTCTGCTGGGTGGCTGTCATGGGGAGCAGTGCCAGCCTGTGACGCACTGCGAAGACACAGATTGGGCCTCTGCAGGAAAACAGAGTTTTGCTGCCACATGAATTCAAAGCTGCTCTGTTACACTAGAAGAAACTATAAGGAAGAGCTGAAGGTTTTAACTCATCTGCAGCAGTAGCCCTGAGATCACTGGTATTTTTAGTTAATAGTTTAAAAGTTTTAGCTTTTCACAGCTAGGCTCAAACCTATTTTACTCTCTCTCTTGAAGGCAGCAGCCTTGACTTCAGTGAGGTCTTAGCAGTTTCCTACAGTATTTCTTTTTAGGAACTGAGTCCTTTTCGTTCTCCTTTGTTGCCAGTCTATGTCTCAGCTCAGTTTGGAGCTGATCAGCTCTTGGATAAATGCACATATCCCATGGTGGTCTTGTAACCTCTGCTCACACAGGTAAATTTGGAGAGCTTGGGTGGTAAGGGAAACATGCTGGACAGCTCTGCCCTCTCAGAGTAGCTGGAAAATGGCTCCCAGGTTTCTCTGCAGTTGGAGCACTTACCCTGTAATGAGCATCCCTGTGGGCCGCTGCTTTGTGAGGAGAGAGCAGCCAAGCGCCAGCAGCACCAGGGTGGTTCCCTCCCCCGCTTAAGATGGTCTGGGCAGAGCAGCCAAGATTTAAGGAGAGCTTAAAGCTCTCAGAAGGTGTCCCTGGGAAGGGCTGGAAGCGCTTCCCAGAGCCCGTGTGAGCACCATCCTCCGCACCTCGCCCGTGCGGGATTTTCATCACCGCTGCGGGGCAGAGCCTCGCCACAGCTCCCGGCGCCTCGGTGTTCACAGTGGAAACACTCCCACCCAGAGGTTGGCTCTGCTCCTGCACCAGCGGCTCTGGGGCCCTCTGGTACAGCCAGGATTGCATTTAGGTTTATCCGTGACCAAGTTTTGATCCCATTCCTTACAAATTGCCCTTTTCTGGGGGGCCAGGCCCACATCCAACGCAGTGCCACGCAACTCTTCTCCAGGAAGCCACGGCAGGATTTGGCTCCCAGCACATCAGCCCTGTTCCTGGGCTTGCTTACCCCACCCTCCTCCACACGGTGTGGCACAGTAACCTCACTAGTGAATCAAATCTGTGTCCTGACATAGACAGAGATGTGTCCCACTGCCAGGAATTCCCTAAAAACACTCCCGTATTTTACACAGAACACCGAGCCTGGAAAGCAGCTCAGCCCCACCCTTCTGAAATGAGTTACTGCACCTGTCATGAAGGACAATGCAGTCACAGCAAATTGACCCCGAATTTGGTTTTACCTGCTAAATGGAATGTCTGGCCCCAGGCAGCGCTTCCTGGCAGGAACCGTGGTGGAGCCAGAGGTAAAGGCCAGGGCACTTGCAAGGAGCTGCCCTGTCACTCAACAAGTGCCTCGTTTCACTGCAGAACTGGCTGCTGGCCCAGCTGATGCCTGCTGGGGTTTTACAGGGCTGGGACTGCTCTTTCCCAGTCAAAAGGTCCATCAGGATTGTGGGCTCCACCACTTCCCAATGCTCCTGGCACCTCTGCTCTCCACCATGCCTGGAAAATGAGCCTGAAATACTGCACAAAATAAATGGCCCAGCTGCACAGAGCAGCCTGGAGCTGCTGTTAGCCAGAAATCCCTCTCAAAAAAAGCGTGGGAGGTGATGCCAGACCCCACAGCCTGGAGTTGGCATGGTTACCTGGCTCAGAGTGCTTTGGTGACGTTCATCCATGACCTGCTCCCTGGCAGCAGAAGGACACTCAGGCTGTGGCTGGCAAGCGCTGAGCACAGTAACTCCCCCAACTGTTGAAGAGAATGGGTTTCTTTCAGTCTATGGAAAGACTTAAAATGTGGAAATGGCCCAGTGTGAAACACTTGAACCTATGAGAAGTGGACATCACCATCCTATATAACCAAAACATGGCTAAGCAAGGCCATGGAAAAGGCTTCTGTAACTCCCTCCTTTTCCACTGCCTTTAACCAGCATGACTTACACAATTCTCTTCTGTTTGCTTTTGCTATACTGGCAGAGTCTGTTCTTCACATTGTCAGATTCTGCTGAACTCACACTCTACAATTTAAACCAAAAAAGAACAAACTAAGGCACATGATTTCATGCTGCACCATCATGGATGGCCATACCCACATTCAGAAAGCAAAACTGTGACAAGATATAGAAACTTTCCCCTCATGATGACACAGAAAAATGTTACTCATTAGTTACCACTCCCGAGTTAAAAACTTTTATTCAACTGCAAATGTTGCGTCTTTCCAACAAATGCAAAACAGCTTTTTGGTGGTAAATAGCAGGTATTTATTTGAAATGAAAAAAAAATACTTCAGTACCTGAACTATTGCATTTAATCATGTATTGTTGTAATTGTGTTACTCTACCTTTTTGCATTGGAGACAAATATACAATGAACATTCAGATATCACAGATTGCACACTAGATAGTAAATCGTCAGGCCTTTTACGTAACCACCAAAAAACAGATATTGGATTCTGCAATATAGTACAAAATTCCACACTCCAGTCTTAGCCAGTTATCTTCAATTTACTCCTGATGCTGTACAAATAAATGGCCATTTAACTAGGGCTTACAAGTTAATAACAGGACAAAAAAAATATACATTGCACTGACACAAAAAGTCAGCTGTGTTAATAGTCATGCAACAAGTAACCAAACTTGCTGAAATTAAAAATACTTTCTAAAAACAGTTTTAACTGCATAAGTATTTTATACACAGTTCATTTACCGAAACAAAAGGAGTCTTTAAATGATACAAAGCAAATATAAGTTTCTACCAATTTTATACATAAGAAAGTGCAAAATAACTTATCTAAAGTGTTTTGCTATTGAACTGATGAATGTTGGCCGGAGGCAGCCAACTCCCTCTCAAAAGCATGACATTACAGTTGCACACTACATACGAATGTTAGGAGTACATGGATAAGTTTACTACAAAGAACAAGGCAGGAGAAGACATGTGAGGTACTTGCAGAGAATACAGTCTACTAATGTTAGTGTACATGAGTATACTTTTGCTCAACGGATTTTTACATGGAAAACAAAGCAAGTATTTTGCGTTAGAAGCTCGAATGAAATGGAAAAAAACCCCACTCCCACGTGAACACTGCAGTTGCCCACAGCACCAGCTGCCAGAGGAAATACGAGCAGGTGTGTTTGTCCCCCTCCGCCTCCAACAAGCAAAAACGTGGTTTTTTGGGAACAGAATTAAGTCAGAGGACTGTGGTGGTTTGCTTGCAAAATGTAAACTGGGCCTAGCCTGCACACCGCAGAATTTGTAAGGAATGAGGATTTCCTTCGCGCGCTGCCAACGCCGCAGGCGCGGAACAAGACCCGTACAGCGCGCCTGCGGCTGACAGCCCCGCACTCAGGACCCTGTCCCGGCCTCAGTGCTGCACCACATCAGGGTTGTTGGCAGAGCCTTGCTTTTATCAGGGTTTAACCACGTGGCTGTACACGCTGCAGTCCACAGAAAAGAAGGCTTCCTTAAATTTGGGGGGCATTTGGAAATCTGGAGGCAAAGGGAGGAAAACTGTGGACTCAAAGGCATTTGAGAGTTGTTAAAACAGCCTTTTCTTCCAACAGAAAACGTTAAGGCCACTAGCCTGTCTTCTGAACTATGCTGGTTTTGCATCATCTTGGGAAGGGTGAAGGCAACGTTAGAGAGAACAGCTGAACACAGAAATTCCAGTGCTCTGCACATGCTTACCAAGGACCTCTTCCTGTTTTTAGGGTCAAATCTGCCAGGTAGCCAGTAGTCAGTGTGACCACTTGACCATCACTCTTTGGATCCAAAATTTGGGTCAGCTAAGCTCAACAAACCTGCATTTACTCAACAGTGTGCAAGGGCTCTAGAGAAGCCTTTCTGTTCATTTGGGGACCTAGTATACATACCAAAACAGGAATATATCTCATTTTACAGACCAGCACATACATAATAAACAAACAAGTATCAAAATACATATTTAACCTTCAGTGCATAAACATGTGATACCAGGGTAAATAGTAAGTGGTCAGAATTAACAAATTATTCACCACTAAAAGCTCAAATCAAGAGAAGACAGGGGTGCCCCCACAGTGCCAGGGACCCTCTGGAAGGAGCTCACCCCAACACAGAGGACCTGGTCTTTTTGATGGTGCAATTCCAACAACAATGCTGGTTTTAAGGATTTGCCGTCCCAGGGCCAGAACCTGCCCAAGTCATTCCAAGTGAAGGACAATCTCATCCCTTTGAGTGACAACATCCACTCAAGCACTTGTCAGAACCACCTGTCTTCTGTTGGTCTGGGTCATATCCTTACCTCTATTTAAAAGAATCCATTGTGAATATACCTAGCTCTAGATCAGTTTGTCACCCATTTACAAAATATATACACATATGTTAAAAAACAAAACCAAACCGAGCACCAGCCTGCCTGCTGCCCTCCCTCTCCCCCCTCGCCCAAACAAAAACCCACTGGCAAGACCTCATGCAGAAATTAAGTCCATGGGCCTATCCCAATGCACGTGCTCCAATCCCAGTGGATATCAGTGTCTCTACTTCATCCCACATGTAGTGCAAAATAAATGACAGAGTAGTAAAAAAATACTGCAATTAAATTCATATTGAAACTTAAAAACCATCATGGAAATCTACTGCTGTCCTCAAGCTGATGGTGTGTGCTGAAAGACAAAGAGGGCTCCGAGGAGCATTTCTGACATGACCAAGATCACCCTGCTTTAGAGCAATGCCTGTTGTTCCAAAAAGGGTTTTTGCAGAGAAGCTACGGGACAACAGCGGTTAAATTTTATGCACAAGGAATTAATTCTGTGCCTATATGCAAAAGCCAACTGCTATTGACTAAAGAAGGTAAAAGCTGGTTCTTGCACTGCATGAATCAGCTGCTAATGAACAATAAGTAATTAACAAAACTGCAGCTCTGACATATGTATAAAAGAGGCCTTATTAAATATGAACAACACTGAGGTGGTAAATAGTTTGGTATAAAATGCAACACAAGTGTACAATTTAGTTCCTGGTTATCTTACAGCTAGAATAAAATACTCCAAGTTCCTATTCTCAAAAATGTTTTCTTTTGAAAAAATCCATGTAATTCTATGAATAGCCTCACTTAAATTAAGATACTGTGGGCAACTGAAAGAACAAACATGCACAGACTGGAATTTTAACAGAAATACACGTAATGCCTTTGAGTTTTCTGGTTTTGTTTTTGTTGCTTTTTTTTTTTTAAACATTCGTATTTAAATTGATAGATGAGATAAAGACGCCACACAAAGTACAGTGGTTAATCTGAAGTCCCATGTAACAGGCAGTTAAGTTCATATTTAGATAAAAAGGCCGTTATACCTATTTACAATATACACAGTTGCTTGCGAAGAAGGCAGATTTACAACTATCTTCTAAAAAGCCTTGCCCTCCCCTCCCCCCAGTTAAGATGACTAACTCTACAAAAACAAGACAAGAAGGGGTGTTTAGGATAAGTGAGGATTTTCTCAACAGCCACGTCAGCATGGGCTTAGGGGCTGCCAGTTCTGTTGGATTTGTGGTTATTAACCATGTCTTCCTGGGCCTTGCTCTTCTGCTTACGCTGTTCACCTCCTCGTCTGCCTTCTGTCAACACAAACCAATGCAATGATCCCTTTTGACTCTTAGTGCTTAGAACACAGTATAAATGTAAGTGTAAACAGACAATATTCCAATTCCTTCTGATGCTCTCCCTGGTTCCTGGGGTGACAGTGGGGCTGGATGAGGTTTGCCAGGCCCCCATCAATTTCTGGGCCCCTCCTCCGAGCCCCGCTCGTGCTGCAGGTTGTAGAAGCAGTTCTGGCACACCCTGACTGGTGATGAAATCTTCAGACGTTTGATTTCTGACTGAAACCGGCTGCACCTGTGGAGAAAATAAACAACCACCACTGAACACAGGTCCTCTCCATTTCTACCCATTTTCTACTGAGCTGTGGGAATCATCACCATGACCTCAAACACCAGAAAACTGTCCTAACTCACCTTGACATGGAGATGCAATGCAGTGTGGCAGAAACAGAATTTAAGTCAAATGATCACCACAGAATCAATGCAATGAGACTATGTGACAGATAGCTTAAAAACAGCTGTTGTCACCAGTTTAGACTCAGATATATAAAATTAAAAACATCATCTCTGACCCAGTGGATCAGAGAGATTTGTACTTCAGTTTGTGGGTAAGGGGAGCTCACACACATCCTCCATGGCACACATTTTGTCTGAGGCTGACTGCTAGTGACCCCTAAATCAGCATCCTCACAGTCCCACACACAGTTTAAGCACCCTCAACCTTTCACCGGAATTCTGCGGTATTTCACAGCTTTCCCCCACCTAAAACCCTGGGGGGAAAAAGAGCCCAAAGGAGGCTGTTGGCTGCTTACTTCTGGCAGAAGAGCTGCCCACAGTTCCTGCAGTGGTGCCGCCTCTCGGTGAGCGAGAAGCGCACGGTGCAGCCCGAGCAGCTGTCGCCGCCCTCGTCCTTCACCCAGTGGTCGGCCGCCGACCGGCCCGGCTGATCGCTCACGGACCAGCTGAACACCCTGCCCCGGCCGTCCCCGATCAGGATCCTGCTGTGGTCCCTGCAAGGAAAGGCAAAAGCGTTCCTGCAACAACTCTGGCACAGCTATCGATGCCTGATTTTACATATCAGAGAATGTAAAATGGCAAAGCACTGGCTTGGTAACTAGCGCCCCAATTACCCTGCTCTGACTGAGAAACGGAGCTGCAACACCCTGTGTAACACAGAGCAGCTGAACAGGTCTCCCTCTCTTCAGTGTTTTTATCTCAGCCCTTGAAGAGGGCTGCCCCAAATGGAAGCACTACAAAACAGCATTATGAACAATGGTACTGCTGCCTGCTGGCAACAC
Source organism: Cyanoderma ruficeps (assembly GCA_008694505.1). NCBI lineage: Eukaryota > Metazoa > Chordata > Aves > Passeriformes > Timaliidae > Cyanoderma > Cyanoderma ruficeps. The sequence goes on from VZDJ01000084.1 coordinate 8,760,624, forward strand.
CCAAAAATCTTTGAAGTCCTCATGTGTGAGTTACTCACTTGGAGACGCCGAGCGCGGTGATTTCTGCTGGGTGTGCGTTGTCTTTGCGATCAAATGCCGTGTGCATAGTTAGTTTGCTTCTGAACACCAGCTGACGCTCCCATCTGTATCCTGCAACCGAGTGGGAAGTGGGAGGGAATAAAGCAAATTTGTTCCTTCTCATTTTTTGTTCCCTCCTCCCCCAACATACTTGCAGCTGTAACTTGGTAGTAAGAACAAAATCTCCCACAGAGATTCAAGTTTTTTTCTTTTTTCTATAACATTTCACTTAGGAATAAAACTGAGGGCTGTGCACGGTTTCTTTTACCTGGTTTGAGCTTGCTGTAGTGCCGTGCTTCAGCATAGCTGGGGTGGGGGTGGTTAACCTGAGCATGGGGATGCATTTTTGCTTGTCCCTCCGAATAATTCACGAAGATAAATCCATCTTTCTCATCCAAGCTGAGCTGGTCTGACCAACGCCTGGAGTCATCGGAGCCGCTGTCTGCTGACCATGCTGCTGCTGCTCTGGCTGACGATGACCGAGGCCTGTGGCTGGTGCTGCTCGGTTGGCTCTGGCTCTCCTGCACTTTTGTGTCCTGGCCCATGCAAGGATCGTCTGCCTCGGAGTCACTGCTGTCCTCTTCGTGGGCTTCCTGCCCTGGATTGGCACAACAGGGGACAAGGTGCTGTTAGAGAGCCTGGTCATGGCCTGAGCTTTCTCCTTACTCTGCTGCTGCACTGCCTGCAAGCCAACAGGCACCAACACTGCTGTGAGAGGGACACTGCATGCAGGCATCTCAGAGCCTTTGCAGAGATTCAGCTCCTGCCAGCAATCGCACCATTTATACTTTTTGTACTTTGTTCTGGTGCCGGAGAACGACGCTCCTTATCTGAAGCTATTTCCTACAACAGTCCCTCTGAGGAAGGCTCTGATAGACAACAGCAGCAAAAACTTCAGAAGCACTCAAATTAGCAAAACCTTTCAGGAAAACTTACACAAGTAAGCACAGTCAGCTATGCGGAAAGTGACTGAAAAATATGATGCAGACTTGTTAATAACAGGACTTGTTAACACAAAAAAGTAATTACCAAAGACATTTATACTTCAAGTGACACTGAAAATAACCAAAAGCTGTATTCATATAATAATTACTAATGAGTATCACGAGATTTAGATCCAAATCCAGATCATATCTTCAATATGAAGAGGGCAAGAGGAAGACGAGAAGGCTAAAAGACACAATTATAAACCACAGACCAAAATCTTCCAAGAGCAGAAAAAGATATCACTGCTTGTCTTGTTTAAGCTATTCCATCAGTAGATTGAGCTCAGCTATTACGCTGTAATTCCATTTCATACTAACAAGTATCTAGCTTTTGGATAATCCACTGAGTGTACCAACAGCAGAAACAAACACAGAGGAAAGTTCCACCTTCAAAATGCTACAACGGGCAACATTTTTTCCTATTTTAGCAATATGAAACTACCTCAAGCAAGGTGGTGAACACAGAACTGACATGCTCTGTTCATTGTGCCCACTGGATGTCTACTGCCTTTTGAGACAAGATCTCCATCATTCCATTCTGCACTGAATAACCACAGGACTTCACCTACCTATAGCAAAGATCAGATACAACAGGGAAACACCAAACACTTGTCACGAGACATACCTATTTGTGCTTCCTGACAGTCCTCTTGCATTTCCAGCATCTCCACAGGCTCTGGAGCTGGTGTTTCTGGCACTTGCAAAAACTCCATCCGCCAGAACTGGAGGGACAGGGGATAAGCAGAGTGGCACTTACTGAACTCTTGGCTTTTTCTTGAGCAACTTGTAGAGTTAAAATGGCTTGGGAGAACTGTGCATTCGCACTGGTAGCATGCAAGGAAGGTCACATCTCCATACTAAACCCTGTTTTTGAGGACTAGAAACTTATAGTAAGAGGACATCCATGTTCATGCCTGAATCCAATCTACACACCTGTGTGACCAGCAGACTCTGGTTAAGGGTGCACACAAAAGTACTGAAAATTGGGTTAGACTTGTAGTGATCAGAAATGACACTAAGTTTCTCTTTTCTTTCTAGGCAGAAAAATGAATTGTCTCAAGGTGTGTGAAACTAAAATGGTGAACCAAAACAAGAGTCTCCAGGCATGAAAGCTGGTGACCAAAACAGAGGAGGATGGAAAATACATGTTCTGTTGACTATTGATGGTTACCACATCCCAACGGGGGCATCAAAAAGGAGAAAGAACTGTTCAGGTGAAACTCCCAAGCACAGCAGGACTGCTTTTGGTCCTGGCCAGGACACTGTGCTGTCCTGGATAGGCATGACTTCTGTAAATACTACTGCCACCAATTATTATTTTCCAGGCAGTGGTACTTACCCGGACAATTCCGTCTGAATGCCCGGTTACGATGACGTTCTGGGTGTCCCACTCGTTCATCTCTGACACAAAACAACACATGATCTGCTGGCTTCGGCCAGTGAAGGTGTTTACACTTGCAGTAGGGCTGCCATTAATGCTCCACACATGGATGTAAGTGCCAGCACATGATACAATGTCTCCCTGCAAAGACAAAGAACGCCTCCAGATTTCAATACGAAGTTGCAGGTATTCTTCAGCAAAAAATACAAGTCAAGTACATTTATAAGCCAAGTTGCAAGGCTAGTATTTTTCAGGAAGTTCTATTCAAGGGGAGTCTGGCCAGCTGAATAAACCTTTAGGATTATATACATATATTTTTTAAAAAAAACTCTACCTAGAAAAGCACACTCAATAGCAACCTATTTGTTCTATTTACAGCATAGAATGGGTTGACCAATTCCTCCACTTTTCACAGCATGACAATCCAACAGCCTATTTTTAGTACTTTCCGTTTCCAAACACTGCTCACGTTGACTCCACTTTTTTTCACAAACATGTCCCCACCTTAAATTTCATTTGCTTCCTTATTGGGAACAGTCCAAACTAGTGCAGAGGGAAACAGGAGCTGCAGTCTAAAGCACTGGCAGTGCTACAACCAGACCACCAGCAGCAAAAACTGTGCCACTTGCTACCCCCTGCTTGCATTACAGCCCTCTCTTGCCTTGATTTCAACCACTGCATCTGCTCCAGCTGCAACAGGGTCCATCCAACCCTGATGGCCATACGTGGGAGCTGGATAAATGGGACTTGTAACTCACAGGACCACCAGGGACAGAAGCTTTTAGGATACATCTGTTCCCACTACAACTGGCACTGCATTTTCACCCAAGGTATCTCGTTTCCTTTAAATTCAGCTTAAGACAAAAGAAACCAACCAATCAAAAGCTTTTATTAGCTCCCGTGGCAGATCTGGCAGCTCACCTGGAATGTCACACTAACTAACACACACTCACTCACTGCTTCCAGCACTGTTAGTAACTTCTTCTGAGGTCAAGCCATTCTGCACTGAATGCACCCACATATGGCTCTGGGCAAATGACATAAATTATTCTGTAAACCAGTTGTTAATCAGTCTTCAGATGCGTTATACCAGTTCTGCCGATTTATCAGGAGAGCCTAGTGTTTGTTTTTCCTCTGGTTTAATGATTTCCAACCCTTGCTACTGCTCCCAGCACAGCCCGGTGGATGGAGGTTGGCTCTCACCGTTAACTCATTTATGCAGAGTGCAGAAATGGGAGCCCTGTGCCCTCGGAGCTGTGTCAGGAAGGAGAGCTTATTGAGATCCCAGATGATGCAGGTGCGATCCCGGGACCCACTGACAATGATGTGATAGGCCAGCGACGCCGTCAGGCACGTGACAGTGTCAGTGTGACCCAGCAGGGCCTGCAAAACACAGGAGCAAAAGTGGAAATCAGGAGAGAGCACAAAAATTCCACATCAAACTGTCTTACCTGAAAGATTCAGATAACATAGCCAGAATATTCTATCAGAAGACACAGCCACTTTGTAAGTCTTCAGTTGATAACTATTTCTGTAACTGACAATGGTAAAAGTAATCTTTTTTCCATTTAAAAAGAGCTCTGACAAAACCAAATTTCAATGGTCTAAATGTTACAGATCCTTCCACTAAAGAAAAACCCCATTCTGCATCAGTAGCCTGTTTACAAGGTCAGAAAGTGTTCCAGGCTGCACCTGAAACTACATTCTGAAAATAGAAGTTAATGACTCCTATAGTAACTGCTGATGACTAAGAGAAGACAAAAGAGACAAGAAAGACTTATAACCAAAAAGGCAAAGTCAATTGGAAGGAGGAGAAAAATATGAGCATCTACTCATATCAAGCCCTACTTTTACATTTTAGGCTCAATCTAACTACTGGAAAAAGTGTCTGAAATACAGTCAGATTACTACACCGTACTCAGTTAAAAAGAACTTGCTGAATACAAATATGCTGCCCCAAAATTCACAATAGTGTTTTTATCTTGTACGGTTTTTAAGTAAAACACTTTAGAAAAGCAGCTTTGGAAGTTGACTACTGCCCAAGGGAAGTTATTAAATAATTTTCTAAATTTCTTTTCATAAATTTAAGGAAAAGACTTCCTCTAAAAAAAGAGTCCTGCTATTAAGATGCTAATGGAACAGTAACACAACCTGTAACAAAGATACACAGCTGCTAGAATACTTTGACATAGTTGTGGTTGGGTATTCTTGGTTACATTTGATGGGTTTGGTTTTTTTAGTAAACACGCAAAACTTACTCTGCACTTAGTTGAAGCTGACTTTAAAGCATGGGTGCTTGTTTCAGATTAAAAAGTGCTGCAATTAATTTTTTCTAAGAAAGAGGAAAATTAATCTTTAAGGCAGTCTCCTTCCAATGTCCTTCCTAATACAGTTTTTAGATGGGGTATTATACATAACACTACAAAGCAGATCATTTCACAAAATTCATCTGTATAATTTTGTTAACATCACTACTGAATTCCCTTTCTCTCCAGAAAGCTCCAGGCGATTCACTATTCTTAAGAACAATGCAATTTTAAAGATGCAATTTGCCCATTTTCAATGCAGATCCCTATCTCAACTACTCCATTCTCCAGGACTCATAGTTTCAAAGGTGACCAACACTCATTATGTAAATACTTTGATCTATAACATTAATTTACATGAAAGGCAGTTCTATTGTATTTTACCTGTTTCAGTGTGAGAGCTTTAGCTTTTTCTTTGGAGACACCCATTTCCCACACACAAACTGCAGTGCTTGTTCCTCCAGTGATAACTAGTTTGGGGTTGGGGCAAATGGCACACAGGATCTGACCCCATTCTGACAGGCATTCATAAACAATCACGGCCTAAAAATGCAGAAAACAAAGAATTACTTGCAGAACTAGTACTCTGTAGGATAAAACATAAAAACCTGGCTGCCACCTTGCACTCATTAAGTCACTAAGACCTGCTAAAAAACTATTATGAGTTAATGTTATTCTGCCAGCATTCTGATGAAGACCCTCAAGAGGGAGCAATAAAACTGATGCAGCAGGAGATTATTTCATTCACATGTGAAATAAATGTACATTGTTAGGTTATTTTTCACTATGGAGTACTGATTGTTGGAACAAAATTCAGATTACAAACCTTGTCTGACTCATAGGTACCCAGTCTGCAGCTGAGGTCTGCATAGCCCCAGGCAAACGTTTTATTCCACGTGGGTGGGATGAGAACCTTGTTCTGTTCTACTGCCAGAATGCCTTTATCAGTACACACAATCTGCCCCACAGGCTCCTTGAGCTCTGAAAGAGAAGATGGGGTTATGTTTTACTGCTGGGAGAGACAAATACTATGTGATCCGTTTAAGTACCTGCTGCTCTGCCAAAGCAAAGTCTCTGTAGTGGCTATTTATACATTCTTTGCTTCAGCTGCAGTGATGGCAACTTTTGCTCCATTCCTAACAAATGCAGAGCCAAATATAGATTAGTGCTTTCTAATTTCCTGACTTAGAGTCTTCTCTCTAAGTCCTGCTATGCCCCATTTAATAGAACGTTCTTCTCTCTTTACAGCACAGAGCCACAAATTCCTCTACTGAGCTAGGGAAGAAACCCCTGTATAGCATTTACCTGGCTCACAGACAATTAAGTTTTGTTCAGTTCAATATCAGATATGAAGTCAAAAACTACTTTCTTTTGCCTAAGTGCAGTTACCACTGCACTTCCCTGACATTCCCTAGTATTTCTCGGCACTGTGATAAATAATCCTTTTGCTGTGAAAATCACCAAGGCCCAGAAACAACATACCCTGAATGCTGCTTGTTAAATTCAAACCTATAAAGAGGTGCTTGGACTCCATTTTATCCCTCTATTTAAAAAATGTCATGTTAAACTGGTGCAGCTATAGTATATCTCAAGTTCCTTTAAGTAAGTAAGTAAGAATATTAGAAGTAAGAGAAGATGGAAAAGTACTATCTTGCTGAAACTCTGAATGCTTGGGCAAAGTAACAGCACTAACTACTGTGGGTTTAAAGTTTACCTTTCACTGGGGCAAGAGATGGCCGCAGGTTGTCCAAATGATGGAAGAAGATCTTGTCACCTGTGGAACCAGGGGGCACAGAGGCCCCCACAGCCTCTCCGTTCAGACGGCTCCTGACACGCTTTGGTGGGTGGGGTTTTTTGAAGAGCTGAAAACCATCAAGAAACTAATGATCATCAAAAATTACAGGCTTCCGAGGGCACAAGCTTAGGAAGATCATAAATACATCCAAGTATTCAGTAATAACTCATGGTAAACACTTCAAAAACCTTCAACAAACAATATGAAAAACAACAAGGAGCTAAGCTGCTCTGGCCCCTCAGGCTGTGGCATCTCAGTACCCTCAGAGTCTGTGAGAGCTCTCTTCCAAACACACCATCAGCTCTGCAACGTTTTGCATCACAACTTTTTAAACTACAAACCCAAACTGCCAGGCACATCACTAGTGGAAGAGACGAGATAAAGAAGATGCATGGTACATTGCGCAGGAAAGGAGTGCAAAAATGCACAGCAGCCGTGTCACTGAGAGAGCCTGCCTTGGATCCCTCACGGAAAACAACAGAGGGGAACAACAAAACTCTACAGTTACATAAAAATGTGCTCCAAGAGCACTAACCACCAACAAAGGCTTAAGGAAGTTTTGAGTTTCCCAAGTTTATTGCAGTGTATTTCCCCCAGCAAAGCATCATGCAATTTCTGGCAGATTTCACCACAGGTTTGTACCTAACTGGCATCTGAAGATTCAGGCAGAGCTCTGGACTCAGCTGCAGAGCTCTTCTAGTGCCCTGCCCTCTGCCCCAGAAACCTGTCTGTCCATCTGGCTTTAGCTGGGCCATGTCTGATTATCATCACAACACAGGGATTGGCTATTACATAAGAGGAGAAAACCCTACAGCCACTACATAATTAGATTATTGAGAGGGAGAAAGGAAGGGAAAGGAGAAAAGCCACAGAAGACAGATGAGCAGTTCTTAGTCTTCCTTCCAAGCAATGAGAAACAGCTCTAAGTGGGTTGCCACAGGAAATATCCTGTGGCTGTCCTGAAACGTGTGCTGAGAGCTGAGTTTAGAGTTTCCAACACGTGGCTTGAGTTCCCAGCAAACTGCTGAAGGTATCTGTGGCTTCCACAGATCTAAGACTGTTAATATTCAACAATATTCACATTTAAGATTTTCACTAGATAGCAAAAAGACAAGAGAAATGCCCAATAAAAAACCCAAATCAAAACAATCAACACTGAGATCTCCCAAACCTGAACTCCCAGATTTAATATTACATTGAATTATTTAATGTAGTCTCTTGAAGAGAACACAGCTTAAAAGCTGCACCAAAAATGGGTCTTTATAGCCCCTTAACTACAGCTGTCCTACAAGAGTGAATCACCCATGAGACTGGGATAAAAAATAGGAGCAGAAGTTATTACAAAAATTATTTTATTACAGCGTAACTTCAAACACCTTAGCACTAGGCATTACTTTGAAGTTGCACTTTCACTCCTCCCCTGACTTCGCAGCAGGAACATACTTCCCTTTTTTTTAATGCTGATTTTTAGAGTTGAGCCATAATTTATTATGCCTTTATTTTAAGGATGTAAAGGGGAAAAAAAAAGACATTTCTAATCTCACAAGCAAAGCCCAAAGTCGATTTTTGTTTAATCTATGATGGAAACATAAATGACTTTGTATTAGTGAAAGAATATTTATGAATCAACACTCCCAAGAAGTTTCATTCCTAAAACATCTTCCTGTTTTATATTAACACATTTCAATTTGAGTGTTAACTGGAAAATAAGAATTCTACCATGGGTATACCTGCTTTGGTATCTGTCCAAAGTTATTAATGAATCCTATGGTAGCTGTCTCTTTTAAGGGATCGTTGATGTTATATATGTCCACTTGTCCCTCATAGAAGAGATGGTGAAAGACATTTACAGCTTCTACTGCAGCAGGACCTTGCTGTTTATAGCCAAAGATCAAGTCAATCCACTCATGCAGGTGAGCACTCACGAAGTCACATTCCAGAGCCTGAAATTCAGAAGGCATGCATTAAAACGAGACAAATTGCTCACTGGTTGAGTTCACTACACTTGCCTCAAGGAAAAATGCAGAATGTGATTTGACATATTTTTGTTAGATTTTGCTAAAGCTTTTCATTGAAGCAAATCTCAAAGTACTCTGTAGCCAAAAAGGAAGGGGAGGTGAGGGAAACACTGGTTCTACAGACCTTGGCGACTCACAGACTGGTCTGTGACTGCACAAATTGAGCTTAGATTAATGTGCAGTGGAAAGTCCCAACAGACATTTTCTACTGTCACCATTAAAATTCAAATTACCTCCCGATGGACTCTGATAAACTCACGAGGATCTCCTTTTGCCCACGGAGGGAGTATTACATCACCAAGTTTAGTGCCATTTTGTTTACAACCTAATCAAAAACAAAAACAAGGAAAAAATTTAGACAGAAGCACTGAAACTGAACTGCAACAGCAAAGGTGAAAAAAAAAATCAAATTCTAATATGTAGTATGTATAAAGGAAGCCATGTCAGTCTTTTCTTTGAAATACTATCTCGGTTTTAAATGTCTGGCAATAAAACATGAAAAATTCTGCCTCCATTGTTCGTGTAAGATTGCTTTCAGGAGAAAGAATCCAAATACTCCTCACTAAGGCCTCTGAAGAGGAAAATAGTGTTGTATCATAGAATGAAACTGTTGTTTTATTCCTGAGAATAGCCTGTACTCCTGTGATGTGTAGCCAAACTCTCATTTCCCAACAGTGCAGAGCTAACTGGTATCCCCCACAAGCTCCCTGCCCAAGGATACTGGCAATTCCCCTGATGTGCCCATGGCCTGGGCACAATACATTCACCCTGTCCTGGACAGCCCCCTTCTCACTCTGGACATTGAATGGTGGCATGTTGTGATCACCAAAAATATATTAGGTAAAACTCCTCCCTTACATTCTTTTTCTGTCACTCACTGTCAAGAGACAATTCCACACTTCCTATTAACTCAGAAGAACACCAACAAATTTCCAGCTTTACAGGGGCACACAAAAAAATAAGTGCAATACTCCAACAGAAACATTACTTGCATCACTAAACTTCAAATCTTCCTTTCTTTTCACCTGGGAGGAAGGGAAGCAGGATTGCTACAAATTATCACAATCAAAAATACCTCAGTGTTTGACAATTGTTCCTAAAAAAACAACCTTTTCTACTGTTGGTCCAAATGCTCAGTGAAGAATTTCCAGTGGTTACAGTCCAAAATCATCAGATACAAAGACAGGTGGACAAGAGCTCAACATTTTTTCAGTATTACCCAGATTCTTCTGTGTAAAATATAGCTGGGAGATGTTTTTCAGGGTGTTCTTCAGGTTTTGCTTTTCTTCTTTTGTAAGGTTGTGCTTCCAATCCCTTACAATAGATTGTGAATAAAGGCTCTGAGGCCATTAAAACCTATGATTTGATTAATCTTTATTATTGCTATTAGATTCACAGCACAGAGCTCAGAATATACAAGCTTAATGCCACTGTTTAGAGTGACATATAATAAGTTACATGCATCTCCTACAAACAGGTCTCCTACGTGACTCCTGTTGAATAATCACTGCCACAAAAGCTGTGACAATTCAAAAAACCTTTAGGAATATTTTCAAATGAAGCTCTGAAAGTGAAGATTTGTCAAACAGATTTCAAGAAGCTTAAAAAAAATAAACAGCAAGGATGGCAAACACCATCATGGAATAGGTTACATGGAAAAATGCAAAGCAGAGAAACTCCAAATAAAATATGTTTATTTGTGCATTTTGAATGGGTAAAAAATTCCAAAATTGACAAAAATACATTACTCCAAACAAAAATCCTTTCAAGGACTACCTAGTTTTGCAATTGTCAGAAGACACTTTGTATTAACTGCTTAAAACGAACACTCACTACTTAAGAAAATATCTGAAGCCTGTCTGGCTCTGTTCTCCCACCCACAGTGCTGCTATCAAGCTCTTATTGCTTACCTAGGTCAAAATTATTGGAGTTGAGCAGGAACTCAGGGAGGTAGAAGAACTCGGGGATGAGCTCCTTGACGTCTGCCATGTTGTGCTTGGAGGCGGAGTACCAGGCCTCGCGCACGCTGTGGAACATGCGGTCGGCCAGGTCAAAGTGCCCGCCCTGCCGGGCACAGAGAGGAGAACGTCAGTGGCACAGCACCCCTCAGCAGGGCAGCCCTTGCCAGGAAGGCAAATCACAACATCCCCTGCCAAATGAAGACGCTAGAACACAGCACATTTCTTTCTCTCACACAACTGATCGGATCAGCTGCGTCGCTTTCAGGTACATGATAACAGAAAGTATAGATAGAGAACTTTCAGAAAACAGTCATCTGTCTGATCACAAGTCTAGTCTCTTTCAGAGGAACAGCAAAATATTTTTTACAAGAAAGCTTGTTTCGGTTTTTGTCTGCTGATACTTCGTTTTGTGTACATTCAGAGAAATGTTCAAACTACAAGGAAAAAAAAAAGGTGAATTCCATTACGTCTTTTAAAAAGACACATCAAAAACCTGCCAGGCAGTAAGAACTCTGCTATTTCTTCTATGATATTGAATGAAAACAAAGCTGACTGATCTTATTTCCCAGTGATGTCTGAAATACACAGCAGGCAAGAAACTTCAAGTGAGGTGATGCAATTTTTACCTGTAACCGTAAGAAAATCTGAGTAAAAGGCTCCATCCGGACAAGATAGGAAGCCACAATCATGGCTGAGGAATAGTGGGTCCCATAGTGATAAGCTGGGGTTTCCCCTGCAGATTAAAAATCATAAACATAGGAGAAGTAAAGTAGTTAGGTGACAGAATCAGTACTAACGGAAAAAAAAATTAACACTGAATTTTAATTACTCTGTGGCCTTGGACACATTCAGAATAGGAACTAGTAATTTTCATTCTCAGATGTCTGAAAATTTCATGTTTTGCCACTTCAGTTTGGGCTGCAGTGCAGTAGCCCTAATTCAACAGGGTTCTGCAGAGCAGTACTGAATGCTTACTCATTTTTTATTTTAACTAACTGAAACGTTGCAGCGCAACTATGGTGATTTCTGCCAAAGAAGCATTTTTTAAAAGATCTTTTTTTAATTTTTGATCTTACTTTTTACCATGGATTTAAAATCTTGGGCAGAAATATGTATCAGAACTGTTGCCTACAGATTTTGTACAGCTTTTCTTAATATCCTGGCAAAATGTCTGCATAAGTACACTTAGAAAACACTGTTTTGTTTCTAAAAATGAATGTCTTTGCCACCTACTGCTGTTTGACACAGAACAGCACTGCAGTAGTTAAACAGGCCTCTATCTTCAGTGAAAGCACACAAGAAAACCTGTCTTGCCAAACAAAAGTTTTATTTTCAATATATAAGGAAGCTCTAAAATCATGAATAGGTAACTTAATTGCATTTCATTCTGAGGTTTTTTTAACTGAGAAGCTGCTGTTAGCCAAAAAAACCACTTTAAGATTAGAAATGAAGAAGCTAGAATACTGCTAATGCAGAAGCATTTGCACTCTTTGTACTACTAATTTTCATGCAGCAGCAATCAAACTGTATTAGCAGACACAGCTGGTTGTGTGCTTCATGTGCCTGCCCATTCCAGTCTTTAGATAATGTTAAATTCATCTAAATGTGCAACTGTTCTTTGTTTCTACATATAAACAAAGCTGTCATTTGGATTTAAAACAAACAACACAGAAAGAAAGCCAATGTCCGTTTGTTCTAATTTAGTCTTTGTTGGACAGTCACTAAAAAAAACATGGCAGAGTTCTGCACATCCATATCCAGATCTCTTTACCCACACTATAAAAAAATCTGTGAGTCCCTCCCATGATGACAGGCACATGCTCCCCTGCTCTTTCTGCAGGATGGATTATTACTCACCATTGGGATCTTCCCAGTCCTTGTATCGCTTCTTGTACTGGGCTAACCTGTCCTCTGTTTGAGCTCCCATGGGCTTGGCCAGGTTTCTGAATGTTTTGGGATTTGTAAGATCCAGTTCCTTTAAAAATAAAACAGACAACAATTTTATAGAACCAAACCACATCCTTTCAACACTGCTGATCACCACAGTTAACACCACCTACCCCCTAAGGCTGTAATCTCTGCTTTCTACACACACAGCAAGTGCAATGTTGGATATGCTTAAAACAGTCTTTCAGTCTGATCCAAGAGAGCCAACACGTTTTATTTTAAATCACATCTGGGCTCAGCATAACTTTTGCCCTGCTCCTCTTATCCTGTCCCCAGTTCCCCCTAATTTTTTCACAAATACTCAACAGGCCCCCAAACAATATTTTAGGCAATGGTCTGGTTGGTGGCAAGGGCTCTCCACAAAAGCATTAATAGGATGTTGCACCTTTTTCAAAAGCAAATTCTTTCACCATGGGGCCAGATTTCACAGGAGCTCCTACCACAGTCTTCTGGACAAGGATGCTTTATCTGTGGGCTTAGCATACTTCAGGATACTCAGTTTAAAGTTAATGCAGACATTTACAGGAACTGCTGCAAGGCAGAGGGGCAAATGTCTCTCTGGATCCCTGCCCTCACCTGTGCACAGACCAACATCATCTCTAAAATCAGCATAGCCAAGATTCTCTAATACCCCCACCTGGTGGGAAGTGGGAGAAACAAAAGAGCAACCTCCAACTTATAAAAGATTACTAACAAAGCTGACAAGATGTTTTATTTACCTCTGAGTCATAGTCTGCAAGGATCCAGGGAAAGACAGGGTACTGCATGAGGTCGTTATAGGATCTGCCAGCCAGAGTGTTTAAGTGCATCAGGTACTGGAAGTTACTGATTTCTCCTCTCTTAAGGAAGACAGATAACAGCACAGTAGAGTTTTTACTTTACAACAATCAAATGTCAACCTGCCAGACTGTCATTGTGCAGCCCTCCCCAAATTTAGAAACTTACTTCAATATTGCAATGCTCGGTCTACTTTTACTACAGCCCTTCCCCTGCATTTTCAACAGTAGAACCACTTCCTATTTGATGATATCATAAAATACTAAAAGATAAATGCTGAGATATGCTTTCTGTAACGGTATGTTCCACCTGTTAGAACAGGAGGACGCCACTTATGTGTATTGATTATTTATATATTACTACAAAATGTGGAATTTAATACAAAAAACTACCACAACATTTTCATACTTACTTCCCATCTTTGAGTAACAGATTTTTCTCCCACTAAAGTGCTGAGCAAGCCAGACCTAACAAGAAGAAGAAAATAAATTTTTTACTTTGCATTAAGAGTTGAGTTACATCTTCACAAGACAACCCAAAATTTCAAGATTAAAAGTTATAAATTGCAACAATTAGAAGAACATGCCTCTGCTCCTTTTTGCTTTAGCAGTACCTTTTTTAGAATTCTAAACACACACTGTAAAAATTATACATGTTAATTATGCAATTCAGTGCAAGTGGTGGCTGATGAGTAAAATATTTTTAACAACTTGGATAAATCTGATAGCTTCAGCACTCCAATTCCTTTCAGAATGTATCTGTATACTGATAATGTTAATTCTGATACTCTGCAGATAATCCTGACATCAATGCAAGCATTATTTATTGGCAACTGATGAGCCACAGGGGTTGTGGGGAACAGAACCACCTACCCTTGCTCTACGCTGGTGTTTGGCCTCTGCCCGGACACCGACTCCGAGCTGTCAGTCAGAGATGGCACCACAGCCAAAAACCTGCAGCAGCAGTTAAAAGATTATGATTAGTGTTTCTGTCCTTGGGATGTCATCTCCTGAGAACAGCATGCATTTAGTACAGTTACAGACTTCCTTTTGAGCAGCTCCACAACATCTCCAACAAAATCGCAGGAGCCTCTTCTCACTGAAGGCATGTAGTGCCTTCTAGTGGCTGTTTCCTGCAGCAGTAAGGTGCTAACAGGCATCAAAAAAGCCTCCACACAGGTATTTACAAACATTCACGTTAAACGTTCTAATTTATTTTACAATACCTTTGATAAACTTTGTTTCTAACCCCTTTCTGGAAAGCTAGAAGATAGTTCCGTCCGTCTCCTGAGAAAACTTCAATTGCAATCGGCTGAAAACAAAGAGGACAAACCCATGTCAACACTAACTTATTTTCTTGTCACCTCTGAAGGTCAGGCACAGATCAGTTTAGTCACGCTACATGTGGCACCAAATTATGATGAGGCAGACTTTGCTTAGTGCAAATGTTTTATTTTTGGAGCACTGACACTGACTAACACCCCCAATAAGCTAAACCTGGGTAAGTTCTAAAAGGGATGCCCAACCTAAACGCTTCAATTTCAACACAGTCAATAGCTTCACTTTCCAAATACTCATCAGTTATGTACTGATTTTCATTTTTAAAAATTACATCATCAAAACACTCCAGATATGCCTCCCCCTATCCAAATATGGTGTCCAAGTTACCTGCAAAAGGTATCTCCTTTTATGCACCTCTTTGATATCTTCATATGCAAAAATGCTGCAAGTTCTTTTGAGTTGACTTGGACCTTGCCTTGCTCCCCTAGGTATGATTGGCTCATGCATCCTGCAAAGAAACATAAACAGGCAAGAGGGAAGTGATTAAAAAGAAGAGAAATTAAAAGAATTATCCAATTAATTCATATGAGAGTCCAGCTACAGAAACAGCTGTTTTCACAATATACCATACTACAAACTGCTCAGCACCTGAGGTCTTCCTGCATCTTACATTATCTTGGAGCTGACTCCTCAAAAACCTCATTGAATACTCCTTGTTCAGCTTGTGAGGATCAAGGAAACCCTCTGTGCATGCACTCACTTTGGAGGCAGAGTCTCGATGTCCCGAATCTCCCTGGTGGCTGTCATGGTGAACCCATCGATGACATAGAAATGCTCTTTCCCAAAGAGAAGCAGCCCCTCGCTGGTGTCCAGGCCCTGAACCCGAGCACAGCGGTACATGTGCTGGATCTGGGAGGAAAAGCAGATGTTTAGGGAAAGCAGGGTAAGGAGCACAGGCTCAGACCACTGCTCTGTTAGAACAAGTCCCAGACCTTGCTTTAGCACCTGTACATACAGCAAAAATCCTGTCAGTCGCTCCTTTAATTAGACCTAATGCCAGTGACTAGTAACTGGGGAGGAGGTTGGATAAAGCCTCATTGGTATGATATAAATATATTGATTTACCAGTTTATCCACTTGCACTATGCTGCCTGAACACATTTTAGGACCTGCAGCCTACTCAACCATGATTACAATGCTATTTAATGGTATACTTCAGATGGACAAAGTCTGAAATATCAAATGCACAGCACAGTAGATCAACACTGATCTCGGGGATAAAACACTACTTTTCAAGCTTTCCCCATTCTAATGAAGGCAACAATTAATTAGGAACAGCATGCCAAGTTCAGCACTTATATTTTCAATGTTTTTTTTCTATCTTGATCATTAAGTTGACAGGACAAAAAAACTAAGCATGGGATAGCTCATAGTCTTGCAGCATTTTAGTTTTAGGGTCAGGCAGACAAAGTACACATTTTAAGAAAGAAGCTGATAAAATATACAGATCAAGGAAGGTATATAGGACATTTATTCATGCTTGGGACACATAATGAAGAAATTCCAATGCATTAAGTTCTTAGTGTGTTTGAAATACACAATACCTTCTCTCCTTCTTCAAGAAGTCGAAGCAAAGTTGTATTGTCAGTCTTCTCCTCTTCATCAATTGAACTCCCCTCAACAATTTGATCCTGTGACTGGTCCTGGTTCTCATCATCTCCTCCATCAGGAGCAGAACGAGATCGTTTCAGAGGAGGCTTCACCAGGCCTGGAAAAGAACACAGATAAATAATAAAAAACTGACTTCGCAAAACCTATAACCTTTCAAATTACCGACCCAATGCTAAGAGAGAAAAACAAGAGTCCTGCAGGACTCATGCTTGTCTTCATGCAAATGCATGAGAAGGTGACAAACCAAACCATCTAACCTTTGACTCTTGCAATAGTGTCCTCCCCGTGCTCTGGCTCCTGCTGAGTTGTCTCCCCCACCGTGTTCTCCTCTATGGCGTCCTGGAAGACCGCGGGGTTTCCGGAAGCCAGGCGCATGTAGTACTCCTTGCTGTCATAACTGATGGCTCTCCGGTAACGAGCAGGTTTCTTGGGAATAATGGGAAAAATCCACTGGTCAGCCAAGTCCTCACTCAGTCCCTCAGTGAAGGTGTTTCAGGAACAGGGTGTGCAGCACAGTGCATGCCCATCGAGTGTTTTGTGCATGCGCATACACCGACACAGACAGGAACAGAGACTCTCCAGGAGATCTGACCTGTTGGCTAATTTGCAAGGAGCTATAGAGCCACTCAAGCAATAATGGGGTTGCAGAAAAGCCTGCAGGTAAAACTACATCATGGGGAGTAAGTGTAGCCAGTATGTTATTAACTGTCAAAAAAGGCTGTGATTCTTGTGCTTAGAAGGCCACTTCACCGTCTTTTTACTCCCTACCAACATGTGCAGCTTATTTCTCAGCCAGCTGACTTCTTTGTTAGGCAGTAATTTGAATAAAAAATTGCCTCAAGAAGATACAGCGATGTGGAAGCTGGTATGAACTAAAAGCACCCAGGGATTGGCTTTAAATCTCAAAAATTCTTCATTAATTCAGTTGCCCCTTTTCCTAGTTTCTGATGGCTTATGGCAGGAGACTGGCATGAGAATACACATGTACCTGAATTAATTCTTTGAGCACTGTTTGTACCTTTGTGTGGTGCTTTTGGTCTTTTTTTTGTGGGGAGTGTTTTGCTTTGTTGAGAATTTGTTGTTTTGGTTCGGGGTTCTTTTGTGTGTGTGGTGTTTCATCCCTCTTAGTCTGTCCCAACCCCCATCACAGGGTAATTCTTACATTCCTCACTTAATTAAGGAAGCAACATTCAGAATGGAAATCAAACTACCTTTATCACAAGCTGATGCTTGGGATGATAAAGATACTAAGATCAGCAACACAAAAATTAATTATTCAGGTAAAATTGGCACTGTAATTTAATTTGATCTCTTATGTTTAACCAAGTCTTCACTCCTTATCAGCACAAAATTGCCACTTAAAAAAATGCTTAAAACATTTGTGGAAACAATTTATACACAACCTACAAAGAGAAACCCTTTATAGCACTGCTAAGGTGAAGAAAAGAAAACAGTAACAATTTATATTAGATATTCTGTATGATAGAATTACTTGCATTTATATGAATTAGTTTATTGTTGAAGGTAATTCAAAATGAGTGAATGCACATTACACACTGTACTTAGTGATGGGCAAGACTGCGACTCCTATTAACAGACAGAGGCATAATACTGAAATGCTTGCAGAGAAGCCACTTCCAAGCATGTCTGTTCTTTCCCAGACAGGATTCATATTTTCTAAGCAAATGTGTGCATTTTATTAATAGCAAAATGGAAGAGAGTCAGCTGAGACAAAATAATTATGGGCTTTAACAAAAGTCAGCCTTTTAAAGCCCATTACAGCCAAAAAAGAGAAAAAACTCTCCCCAGATCCTCTTCTAGAAGGAAACACTTTCCCAGTAAGTGCTTCCAAGTGCTGTGTTGCCCATTACTAGACGTGTTCCACTGACCAATAGTTTCAGGTCCCAAAGCCACAACACTCCACACAGTGAGAACAGTGGTAGCACAGCCCAACACAGCCTGTTAGTGTGCAGCAAAGAAGGGAAAGTCTACAGAAAGTTTTATTAGGTGAAGGTTGAGGACAGCACAGTAACATCTTCTAATGTGATTACTGAAAAAACCCTTAGGTCTGGAATTATTTACTGAAAGAGCAAGTTGAAAGCCAAACGTAGAAGCCTTGTTAAGACTGCCTAACATGCAGGAGAAGTGGTATTTATTTTACATTCTTTCGGTCAGTGTACTTGTTTCTTTACCTTTTGAGGAATGGTATCATCAGATGTCTCAGGAAGTCTGCTTGAGAAGTCAGACTGGAAACAGGGCATCAATTACATAAGCATCAGAGAAAGAACACTTTTGAGAAGAATCCATGATGGCATGTTCTCTACCTCATGTGAATTAGACTGTCGTTACAGCTACTGTGTCTCAGACCACAAGCGGGCAAAAATATCTAGTAGTTTCAAATTGACTGACTTCTATATTTTCCCTGCTTTTTTAAAGTACTTTGACAACTCAGGCATAACTTGAGGGAAAAAATTCCTGCATGCATACACGCATGCCTAAAAAGACAGAATAAAGACTGCTTCACTGATTGAAAACAGTGTTCCAAAATTAACAGGAACTAACTGTGAAGCTTTCAAAGGCCACACACATTTCTGCTACAGAGCCCACCTTTGTCCTCACAGATTGATGACATTTCCCAGTGTTTGGGTTTTTGTGCACCCAAACCGAGGCCTATAGCCTTTTTTCTTTTTTTTTGTTTTCAGATCACTGTTTTCCACATTATCTACATTAGGGCCAAGAGCCCAGACTGAACCTCACACAGTTATGGTACTTTCAGCCTCTGGAGGCTTGTGAAGATGCCTGTTTGCAGGATCACTCAGCACCCCTGATGTTGTAATCTCTTCAAATTTGCTTGGTTTTGAGCCAAGTGATTCAGTCCATTCCCTAAATATATCATGAGGAACAACTGGACTTTACCAACCATTTAGTAACAGACAGACAGATTACCAAGTCATACCAATAGAGAAAAATACATTTCTTAAGAAAAAAACTATCAAAAAAAAACCCCCAAAATTTTGCAACAGGGCCTACAACAACCCATCCCAAACTCCTGAACACTTACCAGCAAGTTTGTTTCCTGCTCAGCCTCAGGCATGTAGGGATACTGAGTATAAAACATGTCATTGCGCACCATCTTTTTCCTCATCCTGCAGGGCCCCTCTGTCATCTCCAGCATCCACTTGTCCAGGTGGGAGCCGATGGGGGGCCCCCAGAGCCCCCGCTCCCGCAGCAGCTCGTACTCGATCTGGGACCACTCCTCCGTCACGTACTTCAACGCGTTCTGCTGGCGCTGAACACACAGACACGTGTAAATGCACTGACCAGAAATCGTTTTGGAGGACTTCCTGTCTTTATTTGCACAGGAGACAGAAGTTCAATGAATCAAAGTTTGGTGGTTGGTTTTTGTTTTTTTTTTAACAAATTGCTTTGAATGACCTGTTTCTCTCAGAAAGTATTTCTTAAGATTTATAGTCTGTAGCTCAGCAACCAGTTTGAAGTAAACATCTTTGGGAATGTTTGGCAGACACCACAGGGTGGAACAATTTCATTCTGGAAGGCACAGACCAGCCACTTTCTATCACTGTATGATACCATAATATTTTCTTTGTGCCACTATGAAAATAGCATTTAGACACAATGCTTCTCTACATTTCCTCTTAGTTTTTCTACAATGCTTCAGGAAGACAGTGTATCTCCAATCTCTCTCTTTTTGTTCCCTGCTTGGTTTTTTTTTTACACTTCTAAGGAATTTAGGCTTCTTTAAAAAAAATCCAATTTAACATGTGATATTGCTACCAGAGTTTTCATCTACAACCAGATCAAAATGAGCTTCCTCATTTGTTTATTTGATTGTATCTAAAAGCCCCTTAAAAATAACAACTGTATGTAAACATCCAACCATTTCACCTATGAGAACCCAACATTTCACAAGCCCCATATTGAGAAATGGCATTGGTATAACCTAGCAGGCCAAAGTATCAGTGTCAGGTAATTTACACTGCAAGCCATCCATACCTCCTGGTATTCTTTATACTGCATATCAACCAGGTCCCGAACCACTGCAATGTGAGTGAACATCCACTGGGAAATTTCCTAAGACAAAAACAAGGTGACAGAATAACACTTTATAAACAAGAGCCTGCTTGAATGAAAAGCCTATGAATACATCACCTTGCTAAACTTAATCACAAAGAATAGTTCTTTAAAAGAAACATCTGGAACCTTCCTAAACAGCCAAAGATTGGCACTGAGAAAGACTCTTCCCTTCCACCTTTAAACTAATATTTTGTGGATGGTACCTAGTTTGCTGGAAATCCTCAAGACACCCATCCCTCCTCACTTTGTCTCATGGTATCTCTGTTTTCACTTATTGCTTCCTTTCCTGATACAACCAGGAACAGTTCCTGTCAGCTCTGTTTGTAAAGTTCTTCCCTTTCCCTTTCACTGTATGTCTGCTCACCAGGAAAAGGACTGAGAGCACTGAGAATTCATTAATTTCTCAAAGCCACTGACTAATTTTCAGCTCAGAAAGACAACTAGTGACATAGTTTTCCACAAAACTTTCAAACTCCTCTTTCCATCTTGAGGGCAGGGTGGAAAAAAGGACCAACATCTGTATCGCAGCTTCCATTTCAGTGCAGTATTGCAAACTGAACTTAAGACCCAGACTACCACAGTCATGAACCAGAAGCAGCTGAACAGTCTCACCAACAATGAAGGGTTAACCCTTGGCTTAATGTTATGAATATGCAGAGGGACCTACTAAATGCAGAGGGACCTACACACAGAAGCAAGAAGCCCAGCCTCTGGATAGTCAAACAAGAAAAGAAAACCAAGCGCAAGATAATACTTCACACTCTACAAGATTCCCCACTTTGGAATATTTACCACAAACCCTGAACACACATTTTAGACTGCAGGCTACTACTTGACAGAAATTACCTGTGTGGAGAGGTTGTGTTTACTCAGCCCACTCTCCTTGCGGTTTCTCCTGGAACCAGTCAGTTTAGAGAGGCCAAATCCACTGCTGACTCGTGAAAGTTTGGACTGTGTGGTTGGAACCAAAGCCTCTCCTCTACTGATGCATTTTTTCTCGTGAGCTGAAAAAACAGAGTGTTTGGAGCACTTTTCAGAGGTTTTGGGTTCCCCGTCTCTCATTGTACTTGTTTTTTTTAGCTAGAACGACCTTTTCTGTTGCTTCAAAGAAGTGTAGCTCTACTCAAACTATTTCTGCAAATATACTGGCCATCAGGGAGATACTGGAAACCTGAGCAAAGGTCAGCCAGGAATACATAGAAATACAGAGACTGCAAAAAGAAGTATTCCAGGTTTCCAAATATGTTTTATGTACATCCAGATTAACCTCAATTATTTCGGAACTGTGAAATCATCAAGTGAGTCACATCTACAGAATCATAATTTCTGCTGTCTAAACCCTTGCTAATTCAGTCAAGCATCAGTTGATTTTATTACATGGATGGAGAGCTAACTTGTCCACCAGGATTCCCAGGTTCTTTTCCTGCAGAACTGCTTCCCATGCTGAACAGACTTCCCAGCCAAGAATTAGTCATAGCATCACTGCTGCTAGAGAAGGACTGCTCAGCCACCCATTTCCCACCTCACCACCAGACCAAGAGTTTGCAGGCTGCACCCAGACATGCTCAAGAGGATCCCCCTCCCTGCCTGGCAGTACATCTAATCCTGGAATGGTAACAGAGGGTTCACGTGGAGGAGCTGAATGCCTCCACCACTGTAATCCACAGAATGCTATTTGCTGACTCACAGAGGGCCCTGTGCACTGGAGTGTAAGAATATCCTGTTTATGGTCCAGTTTCTGAAGGATTGTATGTTACACAGTGCCAGTTTATAGAGCATTTACAGCTACAAAAAAGTTAAGCCTATATTAAAACATCCAGTGCATACAGCTCATTCTGAGGAAATCCACCCTTCAGGACAGACAAATCCTCAACCAGGACTTACCCAAATGATTTTGCCAACATTTTAAACTCGCTTCCTCAATGAAAGGTCTGGCAACAGTTATATCCACCTGGCCACGATCATTGACAGGCAGTGTCACTTTGAAAACTTCTTCCAAAACCTGCTTTTTACTGTGGATCAGCTCTGTCCACACTCTGTTTATGGCTTTTAAAAGAAGCTGGCGACCTGCATAAGTACAAGATCACAAACAGCAAGCTCTCTACAGTGCTCATAGAATTGGTATTTTTACAGCAGTGAAATGAATAATTTCTGTATTACACTGTAGTTTCTCCTCCCTTGCATGATGTGCAAAATGCCTTTGGCCAGAGTGGCTTTTTTGCCATTATGTATACTATCAGAAAGCATCTAACAATTAATTTTAGCAGTTTTTTCTCTGTGAATTTGTTAACACTGGCTCTGATGAGTTGTGATTCATCTCCCACATCCATCTATTAACAAAATGAGATTGAAAAAACCTTATAGGAGTCTGTGTCTATAAATATATATATAATTCTATACATACATTATGCTTCAGCATTTTTACATAAAATGCTTGCCAAAGTACCTGCATAAATATTTATACACAATTTAAGAATCACTGCATACTTTCTTCCACAGCTAGTTCATAAATTTCCTTTGAGTGAAAGATTGTAAGCATGCCACAAAACAGTAATTGTATAGTTTATACCATATGTTTCTTATCTTAAGATAAACCACTTTATTACATTTAAAACAATGCATATAAAACTGTATTTCTAATTCTGGAGCATGTCCAGAAAACAATGAAGAGCTCTTACTATTTTAACAAAACAGTAATTTATCATCAATGTGTCTATCTTGGTATTTCCAAGAGTCTTTTCATCTATTTTTAATGCATTTTTACACACACACAACCCCCACACCCCTCCAAAGAGTAACTGGGTAACACACACACACCACAACCCCCTGTGCCAAGTCACTAGGGTAAAAGATTAGTGATGACAATACAGAAGTGGCATCATGAGACATCTGTGGCTTTGTCATTCTCAGATTACCTTCACTGACATCCTGATTGTAGACTCCATCTGGTTCTATATCAGAGGGGATCATAATGTGCCAAGTTGTCATCCTGGCTTCTGCTTCCAATCCAAACCCATCAACATTGCTACAAACACACAGTGGATTAACAACCATCAGAATAAAAAGACACAAAAAACCAAGCCAAGATAAAGCATTTGATTGTGTATCAGATTCACAAAGATTAATACACACTACTAGAGCAAAGCATCTTCACTTCTGTCCATTTGAGTTCTGACAATCTGTGGTCATGAGCTGAACTGAAGGTTTATGAAGAGATGATGTGCCATGGATAGAGGAAGATGGTGATATTTGAAGAAACACAGAACAGATGAGGCCAGAAATGGAGAACACTGGGGTTTGATGACTGCTGCCAAGTGTCTTTGGATAAAACACAAGTTGTGCATCTTCTTGGAAAGAACAAATGAAAATGCCAGGCTGGCATTTGCAGCAATGCAGGAAAGTGGGTGTCTACAGCATTTATCACGGACACCTGATCTAATGCATGATTGGCCTTACACAATGCTATACAGAGGAAACACCAAGATTCTGAACTTGTATGAAATGATTCAACAGACAATAGATCCAGTGACAGGACCCTCCGACTATTAATTACCCTGCACCAGTGTTTCCTTCTATGTTTAAAACACTTCGATTTATAAAAGGTTAACAACAAAACAGTTGGATAAATACATTTGTCAGTATTTAAAATACCTCTGCAAAAAGAGGTAAAAATGTTCTCTATTTCCAGGATCTTCAAACCTAATTTTGTCTCAAAATGAACCTCTCAAGTTTGCTTACAATTCACTGGCTGGAAAATTATAAACAGTCCTCCAAAATTTGCTGACTTATTTGCAAGGTGAGTAAAAAAAGAGGCCATTTTAGTACTTCCCAGCCCTGGTTTTGGAATACATTCTGCCTAAGATATTTACCTTCCCACGTGCAGATTAATCAAGCAGTGAGCTAAGCAGCTGATGAACTCCTGATCATGATTTCCAGGTCCCAAAATTAAGTTCCTGTTCACAGTAAGGACCCTCAGGGAATCAAGGAGAGCCACTTGCTGAGGAACAGTTTTGTGCGCTCTTGAGAACTGATACAGGATGGTTCTGTTCAGGCAGTGATAAATGGCGTCCAGAGAGAGTCCCTGAGATCTTCTTTTTGACTGAGGGGAAGGAAAGAAAAACCATGATCAGAAGCAGCAGCAACTCTTTTTACTGGCACACAATCTTCCCTTGAATTGACCCAAGCTCATTTTCCAAAACTGGCATTTTACACTAAGTGTCAATTCCATGAATTTCAAGAAATGAAATTACATTAACAATTAAACACTTAGAATTTTAACATCTGTAAAGATGCTGCTGATTTCTTACAGTAAGTCTTCTAACAATCTCCAATGAAAGTGTGTGAGGGAGCGTCCCAAAAATGTCAAGGTGAATTTAAGGAGCTTCTCAAAATTGATGAGAGGCATATTTCATTGTTTATTTGGGAGGATTTCTAAAAAATAATGTGATCTTAATGTAAGAACAGTTCTTACTCAATTGCTCTTCACAGAAACATGTGCTAAGAAAGCTCAGTAAAGAGAGAGTGAGCCTGAGAAAGAAAAGCATATTTCTGTGCTGATGCAAACACATATCACTAGCAGACTGTTCAGTGACATCACTGCATGCATTTCAATATAACCTGCAAAAATGGTTTTTCAGGCAGGGTAATGCAACAGCCTTGTTACCTGTGCAATGAGCTGGATTATGAAGTCCACAAGAAGCTTGGATTCTTTGTTGAACATGCCCTGCCAGAGCTTATCCACCACACGTTGTGTAAAATAAAACACGTTGTTCACCAGCACTTGGTAGCTTCCTCCACTCGTTATAGGCAGAGATGCATCTTCACCTAGGTAACAAAAAACCCCAAAGTTTTCTACATTTATCAAAAAAACCCATCTGCATAAATACATTCACATTAGTTTATGCTTTCTAGACTTCCACAAAAGAGAAAGATTCAGTCAATGAAAGTTAGAATCTCATGGCTTCCCAACAACAGGACTTTCCCTTTGATATAGACAACCACAGTTCTGGACTTTCATTTTATCTTTTATAAAATGATTCTGGATTTTTAAAACATGATTCTGGATTTATTTTATTAATGCACTGCACCCACAGGAAGACAAATTACTGCTGTGGCAAGAAATGGAGGGCCTTACAAGCGAGTTTGAAGAGAAGGGCATCCAGCCCCTCATGACACCTGGGATGGAGGCAGAGCAGCCTGAGTTCCAGGGAAGTCCAGCAAGCCACCATGAAATATGACCAGGTCCCCCAAGCCATGTAGTTTTTGTGACTAACTTATTTTACAGCTTTGGCACATTCAGAGTAGCGAGGGAACATGCAAGCACATCAACACCATTTACACATCAAAGGAAAGAAAAGGGCAGGAGAAAAAAATTAAGATGATCAAGCCGCAACAAAACAGAATACAAAAAAGAAAAAGAAAATCACAGAATCAAAACCTGGTGTCCAGATGAATAGATTGATTATTAAACTTTTTCTGTATTACCTAATAAAACATCAGCTGCAAGTAGGTGGTCCATCACTCCGTCCAAAACATATGTCTGAAACTCTTTCTGCTGCGTCCGTGTTGATCTTTCAGGAGAAGCCTAAAAGAAGGTATTAAAATAATATTAAGATAATTAATATCTCTGAACAAAAAAGAGGAAGAGTGTTCTAGGTGATTTCCTTTTCTCTAAGCTCCCATGAACTACTTTTTTTATCTCTTAACATTTTGTCCCAAGGATAAAGTTTTGGCTTTTTCAAATATTTAAGCATGTGTCAAGTATACACTGGCTGCATGTAGTCCTGCAGCGTAGGCATTATTCCTGTTTAAGTCCAGGAAATTTAACTTCTGCCATAATAGGAACTGGAAAAGAACACATTTTGAAAAGGTGCATGAAACTCTCCACTATAAACAGATGATCAACCTGTGATCTCAGCTGACACAAGTCACCTCCTTCAGTAAACAACAAGTAAATGGGACAGATCAAAGGTTCAAGTTGTAGAAAGAGAAATAACAGTAAATTTAGCAGTGTGTACCCACCCAATCCTATTCATGCTAAGGGGCCAGTAACACTGACAAGTGATAGCAAGTTAAAAGAGCTGTAAAGAACTGCAGCCACTCGAACATGGTCTCAAATATGCCTCCCAGTGTCTGTGGATAACTGCCATCTTCTGACATTTCATTTGGTTTTGCTTTGTGACAGCAAAGAGGTGCCTAACTGCCCCAGGAAATTTGTTAGGAAATACAAAAGCATGCGAGCATGGTCCAAAACTCCTGCAGCTTTCAAAAAAAATCAGGGAGACTCAGCAACACACGTAAGATGAGGTAAATAACAGGTAGGTCAAGGAGAATGAGAAGTGATGTGAAGTGAACATTTCAAAATGTACTGTCTGAAGGTGTAGGCAGTAAAATAGTATATGAACTCCTCACCTCCCTGCCTCACCATTAGCAGAACAATGCTCTCTTCAAGTGTCATGAACTTTGGAAATTGATTTTCAGAAAGATAACAGAGTCATTTTGTGAGGTTTTATAGTATATGACTCCATATGTCTTTTTATCTAACTGGCACCATCTATGGTACAATTTCTTTTTATCTAATACAAACAGAACAGAAACCCTAATATTTCTGCATGGGTTCTATATTTTTAACAATGTCAATATAGATGTCTGGAAAGGTGGCTGGAAAGGTGTTTAACCACTAAATCATACTCCACAAAAATAAAACTTGAAGAAAGCTACAACTTCTCATGCTGGTTTTCCAAGCCATTAAAGAAAAGTGAACAAACTACTCTTTATTAAACACTAGTGCTTGTTTTCCTTTTTTCCACTCTTATTTCATGACAATTCCAATGAATCTCAGGTATCACTAGCCTAACTTTGTCAGGCAATAGAAAAAAACGTTTTAGGGAAATAAGGTGTCACAACTAAAATAACAAAACCAAACCAAAACACAAACCCAAAAGAAACTCTACCTCTAGCAGAAGGTCTACCAGTGGAGTTTGTTTGCTGGCTGGTGTGAGACAGAGGTTATCAATGATCATCACACGCATGAAGTCAAACACAAACTTCTTGGCAGGGTGGTTGGTCAGGTAGGTCTTGGTGCCCACATTGCAGTATTCTGACTGGCTCCTGTTCATGCCAGAATCAGCTGCAAAGGCTTTAAACTCTTCAGCTGGGGAGCCAACTTCATCATCAAGATCAGTGACCTGTAAAAAGCAGCATGTTAAAACTGTAGGGATCAGCTAATTAGTGGCAGTTTCTTCACTTCCCTGTTCTTTGTCTTTCTAAGGGCATTTCACTTCACATTTTGCTTCTTAAGAAGCCTTTTAGAAAATGATGATGTTCAGGATCGGTTCCCCAATATGGAAACATCCAGTTTTGGATTCCCAAGGCAAACAATGATCTGGCATGAGTTACATTTCATGCTCCCTGACCAACAGAATTACTTGGGTGATTTCTAGATACTTGGCAAAAAATAAATGGTCTCATTGCAAAAAAAAAAAAAAAGAAAAAAAGATAAATGTTCTGCTAGGATGTATTAGGAGNATTTCTGATGAACAGAAACCTTTGAAAGGCTAGCTCTTAAAGAGGACTGTAACAAAAGCACAAACAGTAATGAAAGCTGTCAAATGCAGAAGACTGACTCTTTTTACGTAGCTCCCTTCTTTAAATGCAGAGGGGACAATATGATTTCCCTCAACAGGCCTCTTGCATCGTCAGCTTACACATCAAGTAACCAAATGTTCTGAACATTTGGTCTGTTTTACCAGGAGAGTGTTTTCAAGAAATTAAGAGAAGCCCAAATATGTATTCTTTCTGTTTTTAATAGCAATCTCAGAAAAGCTGAAAGACCTTTTAAAAAATTAAGAATCTTCTCTCATGGCTGAATTTAGATTATAATGTTTTGTTGCAGAAACCTGGCTGTGATTCAGCTATTTTACCAGGCACTGGTAAGTACTACACAACTGGACAGAGGAGTAAACCAATTTGGAGTGAGGAGCACCCTCAAACAGCAAAGAGCTCAAGTTGCCAGGCAGCTACACAGAATTTCAAGGGATCTAGTAGTTAAAGCCTACTCAGAGATAAAAGGCTCCTCTAAAAAGTCTGTATGGGTGAATGCCAAATCAGCATTACCAGTTTGTAAGTGGCACTGTCTTTTGAGAGGGCAAGCTCCTAAAATCTACTTTAAATGCAAGTTTAACAAAAAAGCAAAAAACCCATCTCTTTATGAGACACTCACCAGCAGGCAGTGTTAAAAATTGGTCTCCTGCTTTTATTGACAACAAAAATAATAGCACACCACCAGTAGTTATCTCCTGAACTTCTTTATCATACTCTCCATAGTTCTAGCATTTGGCAACCTCTAGACTAATTATCTTTCCATGTTCTTAATAGAATTACTTTTAGATGTTGGCTAACAATATCTATTTTTCCCCTTTCCATTCATAGTCTAGAAATAGTATCATTTGCAAATGACACTAAGCTCAAAGAAAACCTCAGGCAGCAATGCAAGCAAAGGTGAATTCACAACCTCTCCTGGCTTGAACTCAGTAGTTTCAGGAAATACAAGAACACTGTTTTGTGGTTAAGCCACAAAAACAGAAATGGGAAGTGTGAGGAAAATGAGGTTTTAGGTTTCATGACATTCTCCAGAGCAGAGGGCTGACTCAGTCTATTCTGCTTTTGCAAATCTGAGCTAACATTTTTCGTATGATTGAATATAATGGTCCACTAGAAAACAAGCAAACTGTTTGTTGCCTCTAAAATGCTGCTTTGATGTCCCTCCAGAACAACTGCCCTGCTGTTTAACACTGTTCTCTCAGTTCCAGACCCATCCAGCTCAACATCCAGCTCAGCCCTGATGATGACCTCTTGTGCAAGGTGAGTAGAGCCTTATCTTGGCGTGACTGGTATTTGATAAATCCTCAAAAGTAGCACTCATGTGAAAAACAGAACAGGCAAGTAGGTGGATTTCCTACCATCTCAGAGTAAGGTCGGATGTTGAAAGGAAACACTGTTGCTGCCAGTGCACACAGGAACTCTGGACTCATCCACAAGGAAATGAGGTCGGGTACATTGTGATACAAATACCGAAAGAACTGCATCAGGGTGACGGGGTATTCCCGAAGCCAAGAGCCTTCTTCCTCTGACTGCCAGGGCTGGGTTGAGAAACAAACACCAGATTAGCACAGACAGCACCAATCCAAGAATACTTCAGAAAGGAAGAGCAGGCTTTCAAGCACATCTCAAACAGAAGACCAAATGCATTTTACAGCACATCATTGACCATAAGCTAAAATGTGTGCCCTATCATGTAATGACTCAGAAATATCGGCAAACATGACCAGACTGGAGCCAATCCAAAATGTAATGGCACAGCTGAACATGTCTGGTGACAGCACAAGTCTCTAAGCATGTCTCAAGTGTATGCAAACAGGTGAGGACCAAACACCACCATGGGCCACCAGCAGAGACAGAACAGGTGACAAGAGGAAGAGATACTGCAGCAGGTACACTTGTCCACAAGATGCTTCTGGACACATTACCTTGGGAGAAATGTGCAAGCAACAGAGCATATTGCATACACATGATGACCCAACAGGTGACAACCAAACAGGTGCTGCTTTTCAAGCACTTCAGGAGGCAATTTTCAGCAGATAACACATTCTGGCTTCAAGGAAATACAACATTTTCCCACTGAGAAACCAACTTTCCCTACTCTTGACATTAGGCTCAAAGATGAGAAGATGACACATTTCTCTGGCAGTAAATTCATTTCCTCTGGCATGGGGCTATTCATAGTCAGGGACTTCTCTGCATGAGGAAGGTTCATGAAGGAAATCTGCAACTCACATAGCTCTGAGCAGATGGGATACAGAGTCTCAAACATTCTCCCATGATGTTAATCGGGAAAGAAATTCAATTATCTCTGCCAAGGACACTGTATCCTTCTGCTTTCTTGTTTTGTTTTAACTGCAGCCAAACAGAAAGCCCAGCTTTTTTGTGAAAAAGCAGAGTTAGTTTTGTGGCTGCTAATATTTCCACAGATACTGAAAAATAGTAGCATAGAAAACCCCAAGAAAATTACAAATTTCACCCAAGTATTATGAGCCTAACTCACACCTAATTTTGTCATGATACTGTAACAAAACCTTGACCTTCCTAATTTGGCTTTTGACCATGTGGAAAACTTGAACAACACAGTATACTGAAATACAAGCAAAAATTTTTATGCTTACAGAATTCAGCATGCTCCTCAGCATTCCCAGTAACAAGAAGGCAGCTTCTGTGCAAACACTGTGTATTGAGGAAGTAACAGTGCCACAGGAGGCAGGAACTCCAAATATGAATGTCCAAATGGAGTCTAAATCAAACTGTAAGAGGTGAAAGAGAAGAAAATACATTAAATAATCCCCTTCTCCTGTGCAATTGTATACTGCTTTTTATTACAGATACAATACACTCATTTGGCTGTAGATAAAAAATTAGTTGTTTTACATCCTCCAAGCTTTATCACCAAACTTCATATGAAGGTCACATGTCACTGAAGAAAAATTCTTTCAATCATGAGCTAATGAAACTGCAACTCTCATCTTCTCATTTCTCATCTCTAATAAAGTATGTGTTTTGAAATAAAAGAATTGTTAGCACATGTGCTGCACAATCAACTTAGCTGACTCACATCTAGCAGTAAAAACCACATGGTATCCCCACAGGAAAAAAAAAGATATGAACAACACAAACAAATCTAGTTGTATTTTCCAGCAAGTCTAAATAATTAAATCAATTAAAAACAAAAAGGGACCAAGTTTCCACCTCTAAAATGAAGAGTGCGATCAAGTAGTCAAATTATTTTCACTTTTACAGTGTCATACTTCAATGCTGTAAGGCAGAGGAGTGAGTTTCATGCCTCTACCCCACTACTGCACCACTACTCTGGTAGCAGAGTGCTGAATGCGCTGTCAAGTATTCCTCTTGAGAAACGATGCAGAAGCGCTTCTGGTTTGAAAGTTTTACTTTTCAGTTCTCACTGATAAATAAATGCCAGCACTGCACCCATTCTAAATAGGCACCTTGTCTATCTGGAGTGTGTGTGGTTTTTCTTCATAAAGCATGACACTGGGGTTTCCCAGGACTGTTGTAGGTCATATAATATCTACTCACATCAAAAAAGCCCAAAATAGCTTGTTCAGAATAAGAACAACCAATATTTTTCAGCAACAACTGAGTTATCTCCCTACAAAACCACAGAGACTTTCTGAAATAAAAGCAACCTTGTTCTGCCTGTAACCCATGAACTCTCTCTAACACAGCAACTGCCCACTCTTTAAAAACAAAAAACCACAAAAAAACCACCTCACAACCAAAGAAAGCAAGCAAAAGATTATGTTCCCTTCAATGCCCACAGCATGCCAGCTTGAACTAGGGATCTGCTTCTCATTTGACCCCCAAATGGACCAGAGTGACACCAGCGACAGCTAAGCCATAGCAGGCTGGCTTCTACATACTCCCACCCCAAAGAGCTTAGCACTAAACACCACATCATGACTGAGGATCAGCTGCAGGGAAGAAGGAGAGGGCCTGGTTAATCCATCATTTTCTTTCACAACAGACAGAATTGCATTCACATCTTACTGGATAATCCCTACCTTGGCACCCTGATTACACTGGCTGCTGATGACAGGTGCACTGACCTGCAGGTTTTCAGGCAGTTCAGTGACTGGCTGCTGCAGGAAAAGGGCCATGAGGAGGAAATAGAGTGCAGGCACGTTGGTGTGCTTTGGGAGAAGGGACTGCAGGACGGGGAAGCCCGGGAAGTGGCACGCGTCCCGGTTAATCTCCCGCAGCGTCGATCTGCCGCCGGCACTGCGGCCGACATTGAACCCTGCCACAGAAAACAACACACAAAGCCAACAAGGTTAACAGGGAATCACCTGTGACGACCCTTCCTGCTCACCTGGTGAGATGCAAAGGGCACCTCCTCAGAAAGTAATGCTGTAAAAAGAAAACGTGCATACAGACTATCACACACACACACACTCACGATACCATTCTGCTTCAGAGGTCTCATGTTTTAAAAACAAAAAATAAAGGAAATTACTGCTTCTCAGCACTACACATAGATGACACTGTTCCATACAGACTGCTTAATACAACTGCTTACACGCATCCATTTTCAGATCCATTTTCTGCCTGTGACCACAATTTCTGACTTTTAAAACACACAGGTCTCTGAAAATAGATATTTTTCTGGCTGAGAGCGAAGTATCACCTGAATCTCAGTTACAGATTTATATAATAAAGCAGCAACCCATGGTCCATTTAAGTCTATGGGCAGCTAATGTGTGTCCAGAGAAGTCTCAGGGGCACCTTATTTCACATATTTCGTTAAAGATTAACCAGCTGGTAGTAAGCATTAAATAGTCTTATTTTATTTAAGTGCTGCCAGAACCACCTTTTGTGACCATGCTTCTACATACATTTTCAACTTCCTACTTAAAGAAAAAAAATAAAATAATACATCTGGGTGGCAGAAGCACTTATTTTCAAGCAAGGAAAGAAGCAGGAAGACAATTCAGTCTCCACATCAGCACTGTGAGCCATTGTTTTGACACTGTTCTGACACCGCCAGAGGTCAGGTGGTTTTTCTGAGGCTCAAATACAGATACACTTTCCACCAGAAATCGACTTGTTAAACAGAAAACATCTATCAGAGATCAGACTAATGAAATCTGTGCTACATGGTTGCAGAAATTCTATCAGTAACCATCAATAAAAATGCATCGTATTTGGTTTCATGAGAAATCTTGGAGGCAGCAGGTTATGATTTATTAAAAAACACAGCATACAAAAATTAGATAATCTGTCACTATCAGGTTATGAGACTCGATTTTAAAAATATCTTTTTCACCACAGTCTATCTTGGATCCAATTAAAGTGATACTATAACAGGAAAAATATAGAAACTCAAAAAATGCTTTCAAATGTAATTGTAAATCAAAATCTTACTTAGATTTTGTGACTGAAGAAAATGTTTATGCTGTTAGACATTTAAAGTACATACTAAATAAAGAATAGTCTATTCCCTAAAATGCCAATGGTTTTCAAAGCACAACCATGCAAGGGAAATGCATGTGCAAAATTGTTTCTTAAATAAAACACAGAATCTCAATCAGAATGAGCCAGACAACAGATGCTTTTTATTTTAACAATAAATACTTGCATGTGTTTTACAGCTTCTGAAAAACTCTTTTCCTTCATCCTCCTAATTAATTGGTAATGCAAAGAACCATCACCTTATGCTGAATATCTTGAGGGATATATTGTGGGAAACAGTAAAAAAGAATTAAGAAAAAAACCCCAAGATACTATATTTGAAATCTATCAAAGATACAAAGCAAAAAGAAATATTTTTAATGTTTTTGTATTTTCATTTCATTAAGAGCCCTCTTCCTGAAGGAAGATCACTTCAACAACACTTCAGTTACTTCATTATAGTAAACTAATTCAGAAAAACTTTAAGTGCAGTAACAGGTCATGTACTGCTGCAGCACAGGTGGCTCCTTGAACAGTTATTTTAGGAACAACAATGAAGTTAAAAGTACTATTGATACCACTACTCTGATCTAAAGGCTACTGAGGCTTATGAAAGACCCTCATTTAATGCCAATGAGTTTGCACCAGGGCCTGAACAGATATTCATCTGAAAAGAACTATTTTATTTTGACTGCAAAAAAACCAGGTCAGTGGGAAATTGCCACTACACCTCTCTATAAAGAGCTGACAAACGTTATTTCAAACATTTGGAGACACATTTCAGACAGCTCAGAGATGCTCAAAAAGTGCCCTGTACCACTAAAGCCTTATACACAATTCCAGGTCACAAGGGATAATTGAGAGGTCTGATAACCTGGATAACTGAGGATTTAAGAACCTGAAAAAAAAGGCCTTTAATAGAAAGTGTGCTTGAAGAATGCAGGAGACTGAAAGGAAAAGGAATGCTGAGGTCATACTGTGAATACAGAAATTTCCAAGATAGCAAAAATGCATCCTGGTAAATCTCATGGACACAGCACCCACAAGTCAAAGCAGCTCAGATACAACACTGCACAATGCTCTATTGAAAGTGAACAAGTAAACTCTACTGAATCTTTATTAGTTGTGTGCATAAGGTGCTGCTCTGTGCTTCCTTTGCATGTAGCTCAGCCACGCCTGCCCACGGGACACACTTAACCTGACCCTGATGGCAAGAGAAAAAACCAATTAGCTACATAGGCCTCATGCAGATGAGCCAAAGCTGAACCACAGTGACATCTGTGTCAGCTAAGGGCAGCTCTGTCAAACCACTCCCTTTTGCACAGGAAATCTTAACTCTTGCTTGTAAGAGAAATGAAGTGCACAAGCATCTGATGGCAGCACAGACAGGAGTAACAGAAAGGCCTCAGCCAGACAGCATCCACACAATAACCCACAGCTCAACAGCCCAGCACAGGTGATCCCAGGAATCCCTGAGCTCCCAGGGGCTGAGATGCCTACCTAGCACAGTACCAATCTTATTGGTCAGGACAGAATCCGTCTGATCCAGCCAGCCTCCTCCACTGAGACCCTCCTTAAACTTGATAAGGATGGACTGATTGCTCAACAGGACCACGAGAATCCGCATGGCTGCCGTGACTGTGGTGGAATGCAGATGTTCTTCCATAAACATCATAATCCAATCAAAACCCAGGGTCTTGACCAGTTCTTCACAAGCCCTAAGTAAAGTGAAGTGAAAAAAAGAGTCACATTTCACAGCATTTAGTTTCCTTCTAGACAGCAAAAATCCATGTCCCCCACTGCAGGGCAAACTTTAAGAGAAAATTCTTAGTTAAGTTTGCTACAAACAAGAAACATCAGTTATCAACTCTTGGTAAATGAAACAGCTAATGTGCATTGCTTAGAAGAAAGGAAAGACTAAATACAGCTCCTGGGACTGATTTCCTTGCATGAGATTTCTCCAATTGGTGCTTTTGATAACAAATATGGAATTCTGAATTGAAATCTTTTTGCTGAACAAGAAGTTTTCACAAGTTTCCTACATGAACTCGTATGAAAAAACGAAGGAAGGTTGTTTCTTTCTTTGTTTTTATTAAAGGAAGAGTTGCTTGGGAGCATTCAGATGGTTTTTCTGCAATTTTAAGCACATTCTAGGGTTGATAATCTTAGTGGTAACCCCTACTGAAGCTGACTATCCCAGTTCCCTAAAAACAGAAGTTTTCTCTTTGACAGATTTTATTTTTTCTATAGCCATGCATCAAATTAAGAGAAAGCAACAAAATTAATCATGTATCTCATTTCTACTAGCATACCTGAGAGTAGTTCAGTAACATCTGAATAAATCATTCAACAGCTTATATAAAATGCAACTGAACTAGTGAATTGAATGGAGGCTGTATAATTCTTCCCCTTGAAATAAAAAATTACATCCTTTCTCTGCCTCAAGGGATTTTTGTACTTACTGCAAATTAACAGTTGTCTTTTCTTTAGATGTATAGAGAAGTTTCAGAAGGATATCTAAAAGCCTGTTCCGCAGTAGAATGAGATTAGCTGAAACAAGTCCTCCAAAATCATCCTCTGTTCCTAAATATTGAAAAAAACAAACAACAAAAAAAGAGGCAAAATTAGGATTTTGGAACTTGGGCATTTTGAAGGCTACTCATAAATTCCATACATAAGCAAATACAACCTGACCCCACTCAGGCTCCAAGGAAGCTGTGCCAAAGTGCAAGCAGCCCATTATATGGTGCTGAGAAATGCCTGATGCCTCCTTATCAGTGTCCCACACTTTGGGCAGCTTGAAGAACAGGTGAAAGAGAATCACAATTTCTCAGACAACAATCTGAACTGAGGTGGTCACTATCTGTCACCATTCCTTCCCATCCCTCCCTTCTCTCAAAACATGGCAATTGAATAAACATTTTGTATTTTGAAAGCGGAATGGTTGGGAAGACGTGGAAATCATAAGGAATGGACCCTGATACTTCCCAAATTCCTCCAAATCTAAGAAATGGAGAGAAAAATTAGTTTCCTTTTCTTTCAACACATCCACAAGCTCATCATCAGCTGAAAAACACATTTACTGCAACCAAGCCAATCCCTGCAGCTCAGGACTAACTTTACAGCTATATTTTCCAAATCCCTCTTCCTGTAGTTTATGCTCTCAAAGGAGGACCCCACTTTTATATTATTTAAAGAAAAAAAAGAGCAGCACAGCTTGAGGCAAACATATACAAAAATGAAGATAGGCAGATAAATGGACAATTCCTGGATCAAGGTTTTGTGAACAAGATGCAGACACAAAGGATCTTCTATGGCAGAAATCCAACAGAAGGGGTGAACACCAGTAGCCTAAAAATCTCCCGCCCTTTGCCTCAACAGATTCTCTTTTCATTTCTGCCATACCCTGAATTTCTCCCCAAGGTTCTGCAGGCCCCTACATATGCAAAAAACAGCTCAGGGCTGCCATTAGCCTGGGAAAAAAAAAACAACCAAAAAAAACCCACCAAACCAAACAACTGATGGCCTGTAGTGAAAACACCAATCTGAATCTTTTCAATACCCAATAACCTCTTTTTCACCAAAAAGCTCACATTTAATCATCTTTGAGACTACAAAACCAAAACTATTCAGAAGGAACAGGTGAAGCACAGGAAGAAACTGATGAATCCCACTGGACCATGGAATGGTTTAGGTTGGAAGAGACCGTAAAGATCGAGTTCCTACTCCCCTACCATGGACAGGGACACCTCCCACTGGACTTCCTCTGGTTGCTCAGAGCCTCCATCCAAACTGGCCTTGAACACAGCCAGGGCTGGGGCATCCACAGCTTCTCTGAACAACCTGTTCTAGTGCCTCACCACCCTCACAGTAAGGAATTTCCTCCATACATCCAATCTTAAACAACTCTCTCTGAAGCCATTCCCCCTCATCCTATCACTACATGATCTTGTGAAAAGTCCTTCTCCAGAATGTGCCCAAACCTTGTTCTTTGTGACACCAGACCAATATAATTAACTCCAAAAGGAGAAACTTCTCTCTCATTTGTCCCTCTGCAACAGTATATTCCCAAGAGATGTAGAAACAGAGGTTCTCTGTATAATCCTTCTATTTATTTGGCTGACATCCACTGTGGGACTAAAACATTTCTGTTCAGGGAGACTGACTGAAGATGCAATTGCACAAGGTAAATAAGGGCAGAAATAGTCTCAAAACAATTCAATGTAAGAATTATTGAAGGATGGTAACATTTCTTTTTTTTCCCTAAAAAAAAGTTACTAGGCTGTCTTAGTTAATTATTTCACTTCCTCCACACCTGGAGGGCTGATGCACCTAGTAACTAGTTTTTTCTCCTTTTTTTTTTTACCTTTTCCCACAAAGAAGCAGAGATGCACAGCTGATTGGAAGGAGCAAGTGCAGGAAGGAGAACAAAACCATACAGTGTTAAACGAAGGAAACCAAAAAAAAAAGTGTTTTTCCCTGCTCTGCAGTCAATACTGAAAACTAAAGCCCCACTAACCGGCAGCCAGGTTATAACAAAATTGCAACATTGTTAATGACACTATTTCTACATTTTTTTGTATTCAAGCCCAGAAGAGACCACAAAGTGCTTTATTCTCCTGCTTCTAAGTACTGTCAACACTTACCACTGTCAAGCTTTTCTTCATTGTTTATTTCCATGACCACAAACTTCTCACAGACTGCAAACGTAGGTAAAGTGGAAGAGATGAACTGTCCAAACCTTGGTGGATACAGAAAAAACATCAGTCATTGATATGACAGATGCACTCTCATCTATCAATAATTCACCTTAAATATAAAACCATGACACCAGTGACAGGGAGATATCCAAAAATGTCAGCTTTCTTATATCTGAAGACTGATGAAAACAATCTCCATTTAAAGTTACTAGCCAAAACATAAATTAACTTGTAGTAATTAATGGAATATTTGCAGACAAGTCTGCAGGTAAGGGTCCTTGAAAATGCTAGGATTCAGGAAAGGGAAGTGGGAGATACTGCTGAGTCCTAGTAAAAGGAACACCTCAAGTTAAAGGACAACAAAACATTGTTCTCAATCCCTTACAGCTGAACAATTATTACATCAAAACAATGGTTACTCAACCCTGGAAGAACATTTATGCCTATAGCTTGAAGTTATGTAACACAGGGTCATGGTTTTCCATGACAAGGCACTGATGTACCACTCCAAGAAAGGAGATGCAATAAATTCCTCTTTCTTCTGCAGCTAACCTGAAATGATCCCTAGCTAGTGCAGCTTTTCCCAACTCATGCAACATTTTTCACTTTTTATTTCCAGGAAGGAGACCAGGGAACAGTAGTCTACAATCTATTCTGTAACCATTTAAGCATAAAATCAATAGTTTTATTCTTGAAGCATTTTTCTGTCCTGTATAATTAAAGCAAACACAGGTAAGATACTCAGGTTGAGGATTCTGATACCTTTAATTGGTATGAAGCTAAAAACATGACCTTGCATATGTAAAGTGCTCCCTGCAATATTTTATCAATTTCCATGAGATGAGAGATGAAAAAAATAAAGTTATCAAGGAGTTAAACTACTTTAAAGCACTTAAAATACTTCTGCAATATGAATTGCAGTAACTAGTGTAATTTTCATCAGTCAGAATTAGTTTTACTATATCTGACAACCTTAAATACCTTTTCATACAGTGATGATTAAGAAAAAATCTGGAACTAAACCTTGCATTCAAGATAGTAATCAACACTGCATTTTAACCAGAAGTATCTTTTTAGCCCATCTCAAATAATATTCAGTGGTATTCAGGAGGAGTGCTCAGTGCTCTACATGAACAAAAGCACCTTCACTTTTCACCTGCAGAACATGAAACCAGTTTGATCATTCAACCACGCTTGGTCAGATGCAAACTAAAAATCATATGCAAATCAAGGCTTCAACATATTGCTGATGTCTAGTTCAATCTAGTTCATAGAGGGAAAAAAAAACACCCCAGTACATGAGCATTCCACGCTACACTCTCCTCAGCAGCATGACCATGAAGGACTTTTGACCAAGGTAACAGAACAAAGACAGAATTATGCAGGTGTGAGCTACCTGAGCAGGTCATAGCTGCTGGGGAAGCCCTGGAGCAGAAAGCTCAGCACATTGCTAATGGCAGCAATAGTGGGCTGGGACAGGGACATGTCTCGAAGAGTCAACAGCAGTCTTGGGATGAGCTGGAATTCCCTCATTAACTTGGCATTCTTTGCTGCTTCACTGGAAGAAGAAAAGAAAGGAGATGGCCATTTAAATTTGGAGCATCTTCTAAATACCACCTTATCCTGTAAATCCCATTGCTAGGCTTGTATCCCTTCATACCTTGACTCAGTAAGGAGTTCAATGAAGTGCTCAAATAATGACAGATGAAGCTCATAAGGTGCATGAAGCCAGACCTGAAATACAGAAAAAACAGTATTTTTTGTACACAGATTGACTTGTAGGTTAAAAACAAGCATTAATAAATCAAAGGTTATGAAGAGATTAAAATCATTCATATACATGGCTGTTTACCTGGCCATGAAGAACCACACATGGATTCCAAAAATATTCTCTGTAAGGGTAGGCTTAAAACCAGGCTGAAAACTTGTAAAGTGATCTAGACAAAAGGTCATACACTGTCTTTTTGCACAAACTTTAAAAAGACAGTGCAATGACTCCAAAGGAGCTATTGGGGTTTACAAGGCTGTGTTGAATTTATTTGGTTTAAGTGAAGGTTTATGTCTTCATAAAATTAACTTACTACCTTCCACCAAGATTAAACTCAAGGTCTTCCCTGATTTTATTTTTTACCCAGCATTGCCTGCACTTAAATTATTTAGATTCTCTATCGAAAAATCCAAAATATCAATTCTTCAATCAATAAAAGTAATAGAAGATATAAAAGCCAGAAAGCTCACAGTTACAGCTGCAAATCTTAACATTGATTTGCTATTGCACAAAGCATAATTAATACTTGTGCTCTGGTGTATAAAACTGGCTTAAAGGAAAAGCTTTCTAGCTTTTGCTTTTCTTCTAATCTTATAATTTAGCATGATGAGAACAAATCTTTTAATTTCCCTGTTCTGCATGAATAAGAACATCTAATTTATCCAAATTAAGTGAAATGCTTGGGTCACTGATTTCTGAATAAAGTAAATAATTTTAAAAAACCCTCAAAAAACTAAAAAAACAACAGCCAAAATCTCAGACTTTTGGAAAGTTTCTTCCTAAATAAGGTTTCCAGGAGTGCTTTGAAACACTCAAATCGACATATAAAAAAAGAAAATGGTTAAGTCTATTAAGTCATTTGTACAAAACTGACTTGCAACATTAAGTCAGCATCTTATCAGGTGGCTTAGCAGTAATAGTAGGGTTTTTACTAATTTACTTTAATGTGCCTGAGTCAGAATTATTTTAGTCAGTCTATGTCAGGTACAGATAATGCCAA
This sequence comes from Cyanoderma ruficeps, assembly GCA_008694505.1. Taxonomy (NCBI): domain Eukaryota; kingdom Metazoa; phylum Chordata; class Aves; order Passeriformes; family Timaliidae; genus Cyanoderma; species Cyanoderma ruficeps. The sequence goes on from VZDJ01000084.1 coordinate 8,801,404, forward strand.
AGGAGCACACACAAAAGGATAAGTTCTGGGATTTTTTTATCAGCCTCTACGGCATTAGCATTTCTCTCTGAAATTCGCTACTTTCCTTACTTTAGCACAACATTTAAGTATTTCATAGGTCATGCAAACAGAATTTTAACTCCCTTACTATTAACCTTGCAGGGGACGTGTGATAAAGTGATTCCCATGTGCTATGTTGAATATTTACCTCCTACTTTTATTTTCAGGGCATTTTTCATGCCTTGATATATGTACTGCAGTAGAACACCCATGTGAAAAGAAGCTGATGAACAGAAAACTACAGAATGTTATCTACTAAAACAACAAAAAGCAGAAACACCTGTGGCACCCATCCATTGCTTGTGCAGCAATTCAGGCCATTTTAGCAGGAAAAGTTACCAATGATCTTCTTGCTCAGCTGCTTTACTGTACTATATAAGAAATAGGAAGTTCTCAGGATAACAACCTAATTTCCTATTGTTGAATATTTAAAGTACACTATCAATATCTGATTTAATCACTATCCACCATCATAATCACTTTTCTGTGCAGCTCTATGTACCTCAAAATCACAGAGCAGGTCCTGGAAGGCCGCAGAATTTGGGATAATGGATGTCTCGTGCCCGCTGTCAACAGTTCCCACCAAGGAAAAGGTCAGGTGGAGGATGTGGCTGTTCAGAAGGGATCTCTTCTTCTTTAACAGCATTGCCAGCAGCTTGAACAAGTAAACAGAAAAGGAATTGGTCCTGTGAGCACACAGCACTGTTGTCTAAACAAGCTGGAGAACAGATGGAATGTTTCTGCCCCTTTTGAGAAGGCTCTTAAAGCATGTCTGCTGATTGATACGCTTGATGAAAGAGTTTAAAAGTGGCATTACAGTCCATTGCAAAAGTGGCATATCCAGAACACTCTCCAGCTCATAAGACATCTGTTTACACCACAGACAGGTCTGGACCCTGAGGATTAGGGACACACACATCCCCTCTCAACTCTCTGGCAGTCAGCCACATTTTAAGAGAGCACATCCTCCAAGAGTTGTGTTCCTGGATAGCAAACATGGACATGGCAGACAAACGGAGCAGGCCTAGAGCCCTGCATGCCCAAAATGAGAGGTATTCTGGCACTGAAAAAAAGTAACGTAAATCTGAATAAGTCTCTTTTTTTCTTGCTATGCTTTGTTCCCCTAGGCATGACTGCAGTCTCCACTTCTGTTTAACTTCATATAATCTGGGCTGGGAAAGAACCATTTGCCAGATTTACTGTTACAGTTTCTTGTCTTCTGAAGCAAACTTGTTTAAACACTCAACATCCTGGCCTGTTCAGCTTTACCATTCTCAATGAAACACTAAAGAAATACAGAGTTCTGGGAATCTCCCTCAAACCACACTATTTGCTGATGTCAATACAAGTGGAATGTAAGGTCATTTGTAATGATCCACTCATGGTACACGAAGGACACTGTCTAGACTTGTTTGGTCACAGCAAGCCAAGGTCTGCACCAGGCTCCTTGGATTGATATGTTTTGATGTAACTGCACCAGGCATTAGCATTTGCAAATACACAGCCCAAACCACAGAGCTTTCCATTTCAGTAAAGCAGCCTCCATGAGAAACATAAAATGCATTGCTCATGTGAAGAACTTTTCAAATCAGTCAACCAATCCTTCTGCATAACTGATTGCCTTTTCCCATCCCAATGGAGAATTAATGCCTTCAGCTTGAAAGGAAACAGCATCACTAACTACAAAACGCATGCAGTCTCCTTAAAAGGATTCTTCTAGGAGTTCACTTGTTTGGATTTTTTTTACGTGTCCTTATGCTCCCTCTAACCGGCACATCAGAGACACAAGCTCCTGGGCTTGCAGGGGTGGGTTCAAAATCACAAGAAAAGAACCATTTAAGTAGGACAGTTGTGCTCTTCTGTGCTGTTACTGAAGGCTCAGTTTCAGCAATGCAGCTAAATATGCACTACAGCTTAGCAAAAAACTTTTCACCCTCTCCTTTAAAAGACATCCTAAATAATTCATCTGTGCTAATTAACCAAGAGCTCAAGAAACTTTAAAAGAGAAACTCGGGTTACAACACAATGAGAGATTTCCATGGGAACTGTGATGACAAACAGTGAAATTCAATTCAATCAGCCTGGTCTGTTTTAAGACATTTCTTACATACCTGATAACCTTTGATTCTTTCCATCTCTTTGCTGGCCAGTGGATTGCTCTTTACCACACAGACCAAGGCTTTCACAGCTGCATACAGCCCTTCCACATCTGATGCCATGGCTACGAGTCCCAAAATAGCAGCAGCCCCACCAATGTACTGCAGTGTAGTGGCAACAGGTTTGGGGACAAATGTTCTTACTCCTGAGCAGAGACAGAGAAAATGAATTAAAATACATTCAAATCTATTTTTTTACAAGAAATAATTGTGAAAATGGGAAAGCAATTTCCATTTTAGCATTACTTGAATTATAAAAAGAATATTACACCTCAGAAGAGGAAGTGAAGAAAATAAAGAACAATAGTTTATAACCTAAGGTAAAGAATTAAATATATTTTCATAATGATGAATCATAAACTGAAACAAGCATCCCATGTGAGCCAAAAAAAAGATAATAGTATATCCATAAAATATAAAAATGTTCAATAAATACAACAATGCAGCATTAACATTCATCAGTCACATGATTTATCTTCTAGACCTAAGTTCTTATTGACAAGTAATTAATAACTTTAAAGCATAATAATTCTTAAGTGCTCAACTCACCCAAATACCCTATCAAAGCTGCACCAATGGAGCGTGCTGGCCCATTCAAATGCCCTGCTGAGTTATGTAGCAGCTTCACAGGTGTGGCATTTTCATGAGAAGAAATTGCCAGCTGAAGGAAACAACAAAAAAAAGCAAGGGTTGAAGGGTTTTTTTAAAGCAAGCTTCAAATCTGTAACTTACAAATTTTCCTACTGTAATAAGGAGTAACATACAACAAACTCAGATTAAGCCTTTCCTTTCAGGAGAGATGCTCCATCCCTCTGATCATCTTGGTGCTTGTCCTTGGACTCACTCCTGTGCTGGGACCCCAGACCTGGATGCAGCACTGCAGGAGGGCTCTCACCAGAGCAGAGCAGAGGGGCAGAATTCCCTCCCTCCCCTGCTGCCCAGGATGTTTTGGATGCAGCACAGAACATGTTTGGCTTTCTGGGCTGTGAGTGCACATTGATGGGTCATGCCCAGCCTCTCCTCACCAGCACCCCCAAATCCTTCTGGGCAGGGCTGCCCACAGTCTGCTCATCCCCAGCCTGGATTGCTACCAGGCATTGCCCTGACCCAGGTGCAGCTCCTTGCACTTGGTCTTGTTAAGCCTTATGAGCCTCCAATTAGCTCACTGCTCTGGGCCCACCTAGCCCTGGAACTCGTCCAGATCCCTCTGGATGGAATCCTGTCCTTGAAGTGTGTCAACAGCACCACTCAGCTTAGTTTCAACAGTGAATGTGCTGAGGGTGCACTTGATTCCTCTCTGTCATTAATGAAGGTATTAAATAATACTGGTCTCCACGTGGACTCCTGAGGGCAGCACTTGTCACCAATTTCCACTGGGACTCTGAGCCATTGACCACTACCCACTGGATGCAACTGTCCAACCACTTTCTTATCAATCTTAACAGCCCACTCATTGAATCCATCTTTCTCCAATTTAGGGAGGAGGATGTTGTGGGGGATCATGTCAAAGGCATTACCGCAGTCCAGATAAATGACATCTGTAACCCTTCCCTTATCCACTGATGTAGTCACCCCACCACAGAAGGCCCCAAGGTTGGCCATCTAGTGCCTAGAGAAGCCGTAAATTCTCAGGAAGTATTCAAGGTCAGGCCGGAATGCACTTTGAGCAACCGGATACAGTGAAAGCTGTCCTTGCCCACAGGAGGAGGATTGGACTGGGTTGTTCCTGGCTGCATGGAGTAAATTGTCTTAGAGTAAGTTAAAAGAAAGGAAAAAAGTCATACACATCAACCAAGTGATTTCTCCAACACACCTGTTTGGCAATAGCTTTACTATCCAACTTGTTGTAAACTTTCCTTATTTTTGCCACTGTAAATGAAGAAACTGACAGAGCATAGAGACCAAAGGAGACCTTCTCTTCTGGTACCAGAGATACCGGCGATGGATTGATTCCTTCAGACTTTGAATCTTTACCTTAAAGACAAAATAGAAGTTCCCTTCATTAATGACGTTGTTTTTCTTTTAATTTGAACAGTAAAACCTTAAGCAACTTATACTGCAGAATAGATATTAAAAAAAAGATTTTGCAAATAGCTGAGAAGTGATATTGTCCAGCCTAAGGGCTGTAAACTTCCTTTCCGAAGGAAGACAAAGCAATCAAAAGCCAGAGAAGCATTTGGTAAATTTGCATCTTTGCCTGTGGCAACTGGCTTTTTACTACAGTTTTCTAGGAAAACTGCCTTGGAATGCTATGAGATGCAAGACTCAAAGAGCATATACAATACATATTATGTCTATTGATCATATATGTATCCTTACAATTTTGCATCCTTTTGAATTTCACTTTCTACAGATAAATATCATACAATATGAATAACAACTTTAAGTGTTTCTAACTGGTTTAAAACCAAAGTGAGGAATAAAAGCACTTCTACCATAGGCTCAGTACAAGAATCTGGATTTCCATCATCCTCTTCAACAGCAGCTACTAATCTTCCTATGAACAGCAAGCTTTTCCTCTTTGCTCCTGCATTCTCTCTCACCTCTTCTGCCAGTACCCACACAAGGATTCCAGCACAGCCAGCCCAAGTTACCAGGGGCCACCTGAGCTGTACTTACACGGGACATAAACGGCCTGGAAGCTCCCGACGTAGTTGGGTCCCAGCTCATAAATGGTGCTGACGCCCGGGGCAGGCAGCACTTCCTCCAGGAAGTGTGTGGGGCCCAGGCGCCACACCAGGGAGGAGAGCTGGCGCTGTGCCGGTGGCGTGCCGATGTACGCGTACACCGTGCTGACCACGGGAGGGTTGGCAGAGCCAGAGCCACTCGGGCTGCTGTGGATGTAGTGAAGCTGTGAGGGAGCAAAACACAGGCAAGTTAGTGAGGGAGCAAGGGTACGGTGGCAAGATCAGAAATTCTGCGCAGAAATGGCTTTGCAAGCCAGGGGAGGTATGAAATGATTGCTCTGTAACGTAGGGCATCCTGATGCCCTACTGAACTAGACAGGGAAGAACATTAAACAGAAAGGAAATGCGAGGACCAGAAGTGGCTATCAAAAGATGAAGGTGTGTATGGAAACACAGGGGGAGAACATAAGAATTCTGTGCCTAAAGAGGCTTTATCTTGATTCTAAAGACATGGTGCTCAAAGTAGTGTTGTTTCTCCTTTCCCAGCCTTTGGAAATTACACCATTTCAAGCTAAAGTGCAAACGTGATGAACTAAATTCAGCAGAACTTTTCAAAGAATTAAACAAATACATGAGTAAGATCTTGGCCAATATGTAAAGACAATAACAACCTCACAGGCTTGTTTCTATTTACCTTGTAAAAATTCTGTTAGCAGCTATTGAATGTAGACATGCATAGCCAGAGAGATGCCCAGCTAGATACTCATGTATTACAGCTGTCAGCAAGCATAACAACTTACTGTAGTCCTCCTCTTGCAAAAGGAATACTGAGAGGTAAACTTTGGAAGTCAACATGTTGTTTTACCTACAGCAGTACAGTGACATTAGCTGGTTTAAACCCCACACCAGGTTGTGCTTTATCCCTTAAAGCCCACACGTGACAGGTGTCAAATGATGTTTGCATATCTGTTACACCTTGGGAATATTTTGTGCTCAGTGGACAGGTCCACAGTGCTCTTCACTGCTCTCTGCAGTTTCTTCCACCCAACAATGAGGTATTGACCTTTGCAAATAAATGTAGTGTTTGCTTGTTGTTTTTTGTTTTGTTGCTTGGGTTGGAGTTATTTTCTATTCTGTTTCTGGACAGGGTAGTGGTGGTTTATTTTGTTCTTTTTTCTTGTAAGGTTTTTTTTTTTATTGCACAGAGAGAGAGAAATCACTCCATACAGTAAAAATAAGGATTAAAATATTTATTTTACCTTAACAGTGTTAACAAGCTGTCCATCGAGGTAGAGTGCAGCTGTGCTGTTCTTCAGCATGCCTTTACTCATGACCAGAACTAGATGATGCCACTGGCCTTCCACAATGAGGTCACCGCAGCGGAAACGGGCACAACAGGGAAGAATTTCATAAAACGATGATTCCTCACTGAAGTCATCAACTAAAGGAAAAGCATCAGTTAGTGGGCACCAGCAGAAACATTATAAGAGCTTAAAAATCTCAGGATATATTCAGACTTTTGACAATTGTATTTTACTGCTCACCTTCTCCCCTCCCTTTGAAATTTTAGCTGGAATTACTAGTTGGCTTAAATTCTTGCTTCCTCATGCTGCCATGCAAGTCTCAGGAAGATCTTTTGTTGTTTTCCTAAAGAAGTTCCTATGGCAGCAGTCACCAAGAAACAATAGATGTCTCCCCAAACCCACAGGGTATTTTTCACTTTTCTCACACTGTGGAAAGGATGATATTCATACTTCCTAGACTTTTTATTCCCACTTTTGCCTCACAAAAATGACCCTTAGTCTATTTAAAAGCCATCCTAACAGAAAAAAAAAAAAGATAAAACAAATCCCCCCAAACCCAGGGAGTGTTTCAACATTTCAGATCCCTCTTCATTCTTTCATACTGAAGGAAAAGAAACCATTAATCCTCTTACCACAACAGCTGCCTGCACAGGGAGAACACTCATTTCTTTAGAAACAGCACAAGGAAAATGTTAAAAGCAGAGTACTTAGAACTAACGTTCAGATACAAAAATAAACTCAAGTTCTTTTTCTCAGCCAAACATCCCTGAGCACAAGTCTTGCTCTCAAGAAGGGCCCTTAAATCACTCCATTTAGTCTTACAAGAGACTGTCAGCACTGCCAATCCATGTGCTGTGCACAGCAATTCCAATCTCAGTTCTTCAGATTCCTACCTGCGCAGCACTCAACAGTACACCACCAACTATGATTTAGACACAACAGAGTAGCACTTGAGTGGAGCAAAGTGTCCTGGTTCAATTAAAAAACAGTCTTTATACTCAGACATCTTCTGATCTTCTCTGACAAAGCCTTTTCAAATCCCATCTCTTCCAGGGAGTTTGATTATAGGTGCCCACTAAAGTAAAAACATATGAACTATAGCTTCACTGCAGGCTAAAGCAATTAGTGTGAAGATAAACTTGCTTCATTCTCCAAGAATTTGGTCCTCTGAGAAAGAAAGCATTGTCAGCATCTTTGTAATTTAGGAGGTTTAGTTCCTATTTGATATTATGGGTTTTCAGCTCTCAAGTTTCAGGTTTTGAACCTGACTTCTGGTAAGAGAGACTGCTGCAGTTAATGATGTGAATACCTGCTTACAGATTATTCTTTATTTTCATGGTAACAGTCTGCTTAGCTGTTTGTGGGAGGTTTTTTTAATAACAACGGTTGGATAAATTCCTTATTAGTGCTGCCTACTCAAAAGTAAAGAACAGAAGCAGCAACATGTTTTTGACAACCATTTGGGCTGGCCTAGTGAAGAGCTAAGCCTGAAACAGGCAGAAGGCTGCCCTCTCAGCTCCTCCACACGCTCAGTGTGTAACGGCCTGTCAAAACCAACCACTTTCAGAGGCTCCGATAGAGGACAAGGCTGGAGACAGGACAGCTCATTCTCAAACCCCTGAGTGCACTGATAGCTCTCTCTAGGAAATTTACTGGTATCACCAGCTTCACTTAGATCTTCACTACACCTCCTGTAATTGTCCTTTGGTCACAGATACTGAATCAAGATACAAACTGTTTCTGAAAACTGACCACAGCATTAAAACATGAAGTGAATGACTGATTGCCTTCAAAAAACCGTCCAGTACTGGGACTATCCAGACTGAAAAAGCCTTGAACCTATTAGTTTACTATTCCCAAACTTCTTCAAAGCAAAGAGAGTTAAAATTTGCACCTCAGGAGATTATGTCTAAAATGAATGACACAAGATAAAGCAAAGGCAGAACCTTTCAGTATCAATGATGTAACCCTCCCCAAATACATAATACCTGGGGGTTTTGGTAGAAAATTTTCTTTTATAAACAGACAATGAATCTTCTTTGGAAAGTATAAAAGCTCCATAAGTTAATGTTTACATTTTGCATTTTTCCATTGTCAAAACCCATCAGGAACTGGTGAAGCAGCGGTGAAAGTTCCAGCACATGCAATTCTTCTGGATACTGGGTTTAAAATAAACTTGCTGTTGCATCCCTGTAATATTGCCAGCATTAGCTGATGACGTGGCACAACTCTTACCATAATTCTGGAGCAATTCTTCTTTAGTTGAAACGATCAGTGAGCGGTCTTTTGCCGAGAGGACAATGGCAAGGCAGACGTAATGCTGCTCCGAGGAGTTTGCACGCCGCACTACAGTGAGGAGTCTCACAGGATGGTTATTGGGAGGTGTACTAAAATGTTCGATACAAAACCAAGTTGAGTAGCTTAAACCAGATGGTGGTGGGAAAAACCTTTCACCTAAAGATAAAAAGAAAGCTCATTACATAGCTGCAGTAGGTAGTACTTAGGATACCTACTTGATCCTGTTCCTTTTTTTTGTATCAGCTCAGCTAATACCAGCTGTGTTTTCTCAGATGCTGAAGAAGCCTCTGCTGAGGGAATATCTCTCTACCACATTCATCTTGCTCCCACTAATTCTATCTTACTGCAGTAAGCCTTCACCTTAGTTTTTAGACTTAACTTCTTTAACTAAGTGACCATGTTCAATTAGTCCCACAGCATACCAGGCTCCTGTAGGGTGAATAATCTACAACGTGTATAAGTGATAGCAAACAATTTAGATGGGGCTTTTGTGATGGTGTGTGCAACTACACCTGTAATAAATGCAGTCAAGGATTCAGCAGAACAAAAGCACAAGTACAGCATTACAATTCATTCCACGTTTCCTATGCTATGCTATACACACTACTACCTCAACTTTTTCTTTAATGCATCTGGGTTATTATTCATACACCCCGGTCGATTACAATTTAACCTTCTACTTTAAGCTTTGCATTTTAAAGCAATCACAGATTTATATTTTATATCGCTTTTCATTGTCTTGGGGGCAACAGGAAACAGAAACACACACACAAAAAAGACACAAGAAGTTCTTGATTGTGAGTGCACAGTGTTCAACGCCATACTATCAGTTCATAGCTAACCAAGAAGTCTAAGAGAACTAAACATCAGATACAAAACACTGTTTGTTACTGTGGGAAATACTAAAAGTGAGAAGGTTTTCAGAAAGCTGTGAAAGCAGGCCCCAGAAACAAAAAGAGCAGAAGAATTTAGAATTAGCTGTAACTGCAAAGCTTGAAAAAAGAAAAAGTTACAATAGTATACAGCAAGCAAGGACATGAAACAATAGTTTGAGTCTTAGGTTTGACTAGGATAGATCTTAAGACTGCAGAAAAATACACTTAGCAAGATAGTAGAAAGTTTTAAGCTTAATAATGGAATATTGTTTATCATTAATAGAAAGCATACCAGCAAGCATTGTTTGAAGCAAGGGTATGTGTGCTTTTAGTGATTGGCTAGAACAATTCTGTGTAACAATTGTGTGTAAGCTTTAGCAATATGCTATTGGCTAGAAAAATTTTAAAACGCCCTGTAACAAAGAAATCTTTGGCCACTGCTGCCAAGATGTGAGCTGTTGCCATCTTTCAATTGTCTAAAACCCTGTTATGAGGCTGATGTCGCAATAAAGGCTCAAGGAATGTCTCTCAGTGATCCCATCCCATTTGTGCAAATCTCCAACACAAATTGGTGCCCCTTGAGGCAGGGGATTCGTTTTAAGACTCCCTCACAGACTGTTTGTCAGTGTTGGAACCCCCAGATAAATAAATTGGACTCTCTCGAAAGAAAGAGCTGCTTCCTCTCACCATGGGCTTCGAACGGAGTAAGGTGAGAAGGATATCTGGGGAAAGTTAAGGTTGGATAATATTTGTCCAAAAAGAAATGGGACGTTTTTAACCAGCTTGAGACATTTTTACAAGATAAATCCCGTACAGATATCCAGAAAAATGAACTGTAAGACTTGCTGACTTAGGTGAATACAAACTTTTAATCGATAAACCCGAAGTCTACTTTGACTTATGATTTCTGGGACCTGGTGAACTGGAAACTGTATAATGCCCTCTCTGTTAAGAGAGATGAGACTGTTGGTAACTTATTTCCTGTATATCGGGCATTGCTGGATACCTTTCAACAGATTGAACCTGTGGCCCCTCCCAGGCCCAAGATTGTACCTGTGAGCCCCCCAGGGCCCTAAACAGACTTTGCAGCTCCCCCTGTGCTCCCTTGTGATTCTCCTGGTGTCCCAGAGTGGGCTTCAAATCCCCCCTCTTCCCCTTGCCCGATCTCAGCGTTACCGGTCGTGCTGGAGTACTCACCAGTCCCAATTCCGCTCACAACGGCGCCATCAACAAGTCCTGTAGTAACAGCATTGTTTGTAGGTGCATTGTGGGGAGCCAGACTTGGCAGGAACAGGCAGCTGTTAAACACAAAACCAGTAACCACTTACACTGACTTCCGTAAACTCCAGTGTGAGTTCAATACAAACAAAACATGGCTTAGGAAAATATACCATCAGCACACGTGCTTTGTGACTTTATGTAGTAATGAAAAATAGGATTAATTCTCAAGATTGCTCGTTGTGAGTCTAAATTATCTCTAGCATAAAGAGCTTTGGCACTGTATGCCTTTGGTGTGAAGGCATAGAGTCGTGCCCATGTGGCTCCACAGCCTAAGATGTTCCCTTATGGGCACCTGCATCTTGCAGCAACCTTTGAGTTGTTCTTCTAAGGAGACTGGATCAGCTAAACAGCCAAAGGATATGGCAACTGCAGACAATGTTGTTCTGTTCTTAAGAAAGTATGCTCTCACACTAACATCATATTCCACCAGCTTAGCTATGTTTGGTCCTTGCAAGAGCCACTGATGCTGGCACACAATGGAAACCAATATAAGGAGAAAAGTTCTTAATCTTTTTTTTAAATTTATTATAGAAGCCTTCTTGGTAGACTTGCTGAAATTACAAGTCACAGCTGCATTACGTGAGTTACTTCTGGACATGTTACCAGCACCCACAAATCTCCTGAAGCAAACACAATGAAAAGCCATTTTGCCAGCCTATTTCAAGTCCTTAGGTCCAGACAATTTTCTTTCCTTTTCTCTTATGAAGGATGTCGAACACAGTTTAGAGTAACATTTGCTTAATAAAAAAAACCCCTCTGTCCCTGACTGTATTGGATATTAAGGCTAGATGGAAAATGGGAGTTGCATCCCTGCTTTGCAGAGCTGAAAAAAGAATGTAGAAAGCTGCAGAGCTCCCAAGTATTCAGGCTTTTCTATTCCATTTTTATAACCAAAAAGACCAAACATTTTCCTTTAACAGATGTTGAGAATGCGTCATGTTTTCATCTTCTGAATAGTTAAATCATATTACATGATCCTCATAAAGTGCCTCACTCAGCAGGTGTTTAATTAGAGAGAGAAAAACAAGTAAGTGGTGCTAAAAGAAAAAAATGAGCTAAGCATGATATCCAGGCTATGCCTCCAGTTAGGAATACTGTGTTTTTATCACCTATTTAAAATCATCATAGCTGCCTTGTCTGCTTTATTTGTATTTCTGACTTGTCCACTTTCACATTTTCATGTTCTTCAGCAATTTTAAGTTGGTCTCAGAATACCTGTGCCATCCAAATGTCATACATAAATCCCAGCACCCTTTCAAAGGTATGCTGGCGTTCTTTTGTTTTAAAAGGGATGTGAAACCCAGAACTGAGAGGGTCCTATCAATGATACATACTTACTTTTTTTCACTTTCGCACATGACCAGCATTATTTATCCTGGTATTAATGAATAAGAAAGTGGAAATTTATGTGACTTGAAGCATTCCTTTCTCCTCTTTAAAGAGCTCATTTGTTCCTTACTCAGCAAACAGTCTATTAAAAATTGCAAGCTTTCCTCTGGAGGAAAGGGAAGTAAGCAAGCACCGCACTGTGCCCCACGCGGCTCGAGAGCGCGGCAGGACCTTACCCGAACCCTTCCAGAGACGTGTCAAACTCGATGAAGGCCGGCGTCACCGATGATCCGTGAAGCCTGATATCATGTGGGGTTGTCATGGAGACCAAGCACTTGACTCTGGTCAGGGGCACTGTGCTCCCTTCTGCTGGCTTGAGCAGGCTCTTGCTGATCCGATAGTGGCTGTCCTCATGCACGCCGAAGACGCTGTCAGGACCCAGACCTTCCATGGAGGTCACCATGCTATCTACAGGACAAGCCAAGAAACAACACGGCATTGCAAAAGGGAGGCGTGTTCAGGCTGTTTATTTGGACCTTTCAAGTCCAGTAGAATAGTTGGATTGTCAGTCATTGTCAGCTAGTGCAGCCTCTCAAAAGATAATGAGCTGGGCAGCACTGCTTTGATCATAAAAATGCTCGACCAGGGCAGAAAGATGAGCATCCTGCACAACACGCCAAGGAAAGTTTGTGGTAAAGAGGCCCTCCCATTATCTAATGTCAGCACAATGCCCTTTTTGCAGAGGCTCCTCTTCAAATGCATTCCTACTACCTGACTCAACAGGCAGGGAAAATTCTGCTTTGTGTTTTTCAGATACAGTAACTTAGCTAGAAGTCTCAGAGCTCCTACTAAGCAGAACAGCTCAGTAAACTTAGCTTATGCAATTTAACATTACTTGTAGTATTTATAGAAGGTAGCTTTGCATTCCCTTTCCTAGGCTAAAAACTTCCTAGTCTCACAATTTCATAATTTTCATTGTTTATTTTTCCCAGTGATAACACACTAATGCAAATATATATAAGTGAATAAAGCAGTGGCCAAGAGATAAATTGAATCTCTTCTGTCTTCTTTTAAAATTTACAGAACACAGTAATACAACATGAATTAATATAAATTTTTTTCTTTATTTCATTACCTAATGCTTAATCAGTATCATCTAAGATACTTTCTAGTTTATTTTAAATATATCAATAATTTCAACTAAGGTATTTTTAACCATATGTTATACATACAATGACCATACAATGACCAAGCTGACACACAGAAATAAACATCTCATGCTTTGGAAACTTTTCAACAATTTCTTTGTATTATAATTTACTGAGACTCTCCTATACTACATGAATAACCATTCCCAAGCTCTACAATTCGTGGATAATAACAGAAGATTGAGCAGTTATTTTATCTGACACCTTACGAAGGTGTTTATTTGAACCCATGAGAGATACTACACAGATATAACGATTTCTGATGTGGACATGAAAGTAGCTGAGAAAAAATAATTTTAAATAACTACAAATTATTCTCAAGACCTTCTCAAGACTTAAAAACAACTACTACCATATTTAACAGATACTATTCCTAAAATAAAAACCTATAATTACCTTGCTGGATATATATTCAATATAATTATTATATTCCCTCTGGTTTTAGAGCTTTTCCAGTACAACTGTTCTGATGATTTCACATTCATACAAAGCTGGGGTAAAGTTAAGTTTTTTAAGTATGCCTATCTAAAAATTTTAAACAGTCATGCAATTGGGGGACATAAGCAAAACATTATTTACACACACTTTTAGCACTTCAGCACTTACTTCTCATTTCTGGTTCAAAACTCAGTGAGCTGGGTTTGTGCACTCGGTACTGTTTCAACAGCTTTTTGTCCCAGGCTCCACAATTCAAAGGATTTCCCAAACGTAAAAATTCCCTAAGAAAGAGAATAAAAAAATTTAGAAGTAATTTTCTCTATTTATTTGCCTATAGTGGCACCAAATCTAATAGCACTTTTAAAAAAGACACTAACTTTTAGCTGAAGGTTAAAAAAATATAACTTTTAACTAAGAAAATAAACTAATGCATAATTATGGTCCATAACATCAAAACTATTTCATCTTGGAACACATGCTCTCAAAAGTTGACACTACTTTAAACAATCAAGCAAATTTGATAAAGTAATTTATCATAAAATAAACCAATTTTGATAACTCTCTTCATTTAAAATCCCGCCAGGAGGCTGCTGCAGGAGAACATCAGATATTTGATGATGTGTGTTCAGCAAGCTGAACTCTGCTGGAGAGGCAGATCCCAGGCTGAAGTAAGCCACCTCAGCTTTGTTTCACCAGTGTGTCCTGTTTGGTTGGGGGAATCATTTCACAGCTATCAACACCTGTACCTCTAGATAACTATGGTATCTCACTACAGAGCTACCCAGGCTATCAGTGTCAATGCTTAGAGAAGCTTAAGTCCCTGTACTGTGAGCACCAGCAAAAGGGCTCCTTGCAGAATCCCTTCTGACACAGCTCCATGTCACTGAACGGAACCGAGCAGCTGTCCTGGCTGCAGGTCAGCCAGCCAGTGATCCATAGGAGATAATACAATTGAATTCCCTCTTACAGCTGAGAGCACAGAATCCCAGGACAGTTTGGGTTGGAAGGGACCTTTAAAGGTCATTTGGTCTGAGCCCTCTGCTGTGGGCTAGTACAGCTTTCACTTCCACTAGGTGGTTCAAAGCCCTGTCTAATCTGATCTTGAACAATTCCAATGATGGGGCATCCAAAGCTTCTCTGGACAACCTCTTCCAGTGTCTCACCTCCTTCACTGTAAAAAATGTCTATCTCATGTCTAATTTAAATCCAGCCTCTTGCAAACCTGTGGCCCTGGTCCTGTCACTACAGGCCCTGGTACAAAGTCTCTCTCTGTCAAGAGACAATCTATTTGATGAGAAATAAAATGGGATGTTGTGCTATCAGTACCACATCAGGTCACTAAGGCTCTCTACCAGTGCCAGCCATTTACAGTGAGCCAGGGACAGTGCAGGCTCAGACCAACTGAACTTCAGGGCTATCCTTCTCACCTCAACACCATGGGCTGCAGAGCCTGGGAAGCCAGCCTTTCAAACATTCTTTGGAGTGGTGGATGTAAGGAGTGGTCCTCATCTGCCAGAGCAGCACTGCATCTTTGCAGAAGCCGTGCGTGGAGCCCAGCTTCACACATGACTTGCTGGTTTCTCTCTGTATGCACCAGAGATTGCAGGATGTTGGCCACTGCCAGCTGGAGATCCAGTGCATGCTGAAAAAGAGAACAGCACAGGGCTTGAGAAAGTGCAAGACTGAGGAGGAAAATAGAAGCAAGGCTTTATACAGAATAATAGAAAAGAAACTACCATTAGCAATAAATACAAAAAATTAACTATACTTAAATATACGTGCAACTTGTGTGTTTTGGGGTGGTGAAGAAACACTCTGTACAGAAAAGGGTAATTAGTTAGACAACGGATTACCAGAGCTATGGTCAAGAAAAATAGTTCAGTAAGAATGGTTAAACTAAGTTCTACTTTTCACCAGCAAAGAGAGCCAGCTTACAGAGAACTAGGAACTTTTATTTTTGTGACTATTAAGCTATTCCTAGTAACTTAACATAGACACATAATCATTTAGGTTGGAAAAGACCTTTAGGATCACTGAGTTGCACTCTTAACCCAGCATGGCCTAGCCCACCACTAAACCATGTCCCCAGGTGCCATATCTACATGTCTTTTAAAGCCTTCCAGGCCTGGTGACTCAAACAGTGCCTTGGGCAGCCCATTCAAGTGCTAAACAACCCTTTTGGTGAAGAAGTTTTTCCTAATATCCAACCTAAACTTGCCCTGGCACAACTTGATGCCATTTCTTCTCATCCTATCACTCTTTGACTTCTTGAGACTGCCCCTTCCCTTCAGGTAGTTTTAGAGAGAGATAAGGAACCTCCTTGAGCTTCGTTTCCTCCAGGCTAAACACTCCCAGCTTCCTCAGTTGCTCCTCACAGGAGCAACTCCCTTCCTCAGCTCCTCTGGCTTTCTCTGGATATGCTGCAGCACCTCAACCTCTTTCTTGCAGTGAGGGGCCCAGAACTGGACACAGGATTTGAGCTGCAGCCTCAGCAGCACTGAGCACAGGGGGACAATCCCTGCCCTCCTCCTGCTGGCCACACTATTGCTGATCCAGGCCAGGATGCCACTGGCCTTCTGGGTCACCTGGGCACAGTTGGCTCATACTGTAGACCAGCACTCCCAGGTCTTTTCCAGCCACTCTTTCCCCAGCCTGGAGCACTGCCTGGGGATGCTGCAGGGCTCAGCACTTGGCTTTATTGAACCTCACACAGTTTCTCTCAGCCCATCAATCCAGTCTGTCCAGATCCCTCTGCAGAGCCTTCCTGCCCTCCAGCAGATCAACACTCTGGCTGAACTTGGTGCCATCCACAAACTGACTGAGGGTGTACTTGATTCCCTCTTCCAGATCAATACACATACTAAACAGAACTGGCTCAGTTCTGAGCCCTGGGAAACACCACTGGTGACCCTCTGCCGGATGGGTGTAACTCCATTCACCACCACTCTGGGCTCACCCACCCAGCCAGTTTTTAGTCTAGCAATGAGTCCACCCACTCAAGCCGTGAGCAGCCAGTTTCTCCAGGAGAATGCAGTGGGAAAACAGTGTCAAAAGCTTTACTAATGTCCAGGTAAACAACACCCACAGCCTCATCAACCAAGAGGGTCACCTTGTCACAGGAGGCCAGGTTAATTAGGCAGGACCAGCCACACTGGCTGAGCCTGATCTCACAACTGTTCCGAACGTGCTGCAGCATGGGCTGTGTAATGATCTGCCCCACAGCCTTCCCCAGCACTGGGGTCAGAATGAGGGGCCTGTGGCTCCCCTGATCTTCCTGGCCACTCTTGTAGATGGCAATCACAACGACTAATCGCTAGCCAGCTGTAATCTTCCTGATTTCGCCAGGACTGCTGGTAAATGATGGAAAGTAGTTCAGTGAGTACTTCCACCAGTTCCCTCAGCACCCTTGGGCAGATCCCATCAGCCCCACAGATTTGTGAGTGTTTAAGTGGTGTATCGGGTTACTAATTACTTCCCCTTGGATTATACGGGCTTCATTCTGCTCCCCACCAGCATCATAACCTCTACAAAACTGAAGACACATGCAACATAACTGTCAAATTTATGTCATGAAGACAGAAAGTTACCACACTCATCATCAGTAGAGACTAAGGAAGAGGAATCTAGTAATTCTTACAAGCTTTCAGAACTCTTTTTTTTTTTTAAAGTAAAAAGTATTCTTCAGGGAAGACATCTCAAAAAATACATAAGGAACCTCCAAAAATGTTCAATAAATCCTTCATATACAAAGTACCAGCAGACATTTTGGGTTGGGAATTGTACAAAGCAGTTAGCACAACTTTGGAACTAGAACATATTCCAGCTATTTCCAACAGTGTGTATAGCCTGAGCTATGATGTTCATCTCCGTGTCCTCCTCATACTATGCATTAATACCTGAATTATGACACGCATTAATACCTGAATACCTAAATATGAATTAATCACAGTGCTTGGAACCTTGTCTGATAGCCACTTCAGACCTTTCTTTAAACTTACATTACTGCTAAGAGTTTAAAAGAGATAAACAAAAGAAAGCCTATGAAATTGAGCAATTCCTGTCAGACCTCTATACCACCAGTTATTCAACTCAACCTGTGAAATATAGTAGTTTTTCAGCACAAAACGAGAGGACATCATCAGCTTTCCTATTTCCCACAGCCATCCTTTTCCCCAGCCACTCTCAAAGCTTCAGACCGGACATTTTTTTCCCCTACCTCTGGGTGTGTAGCTGATCCAACAGAGGCCAGAAGATCCAGCATTGCAAGCATAGCACCAGGGTGAATAATGACTGCATCAGAGCTCTGCATGGACGTGGGTCCTGTTTGGAGTTTCACATCAGCTATGTTTTTCTGAGGGCAAACAGGAGGTGTTGAAACAGAATGATATGCGTGCCTGCAGGACAGAAAACATCCCATGGTTACAACACCCAGCTATTATGAGCTCTGCATTTTTCAAACAGCTGTAAAATTGTACTGGTCTATAGCTGTTACTCCCTTTTTCCTTTCTCTTCCCTCAGTAAGACAGAACAAGTGTTCCTCTTCTCAAACCTGCTGGGCATGTTTCCCTAAAGACAGCCTGGAGAGGTCTCAGTTTCTCAACTATTCTTGAACTTGGAAGTGTCTTCCTCAGGTGCTACATGGTTTGAAGAACTTAAGAGTTTGTTTTTATTGCCTCCCTTTTTTTATTCCAGCTGCAGTGGCAGCACACAACAACTGCAGTGAGCAACCTACCACTGCTCCCGTTCTCTGGATATGTGTGTCTCCCCATTTGCTTTGCATTAACAACTGATTATGAAATGTGCTATCCCAAAACTCTCAGCAATCTCTAATCAGCCTAGGGAAATAGGAGGGTGGTCTCTGTGTTTACTCGTGCCAGCAATCTGTATGTTCTTAGCCCTTCCATGACTGCTATGGCAATTTGGTTTTACATTAAGATGCTCTAGTCTGATCTAGGGAAAAGAGGATTTGACACACTGACTTGGAAGCAACCACCTGTCCTGAGAAATGTAGACATGATCTTCACTGAAACTCTTGGGAGATAGCAGCTTGATGCCACTCTTCTTTCAGCAAGGGTTTCAACACAACAACAGCATGAGCAGCTTACTGAATATATGCTTTGAAGATGGTGCTTTAGAAGCAAAAGCAAGATCAAAAGACTCATGCTCACCACAAAAAAAGAAAACCAAAACACACAAGAAACCTCCACAAGAAAAAAAAACCCACCAACCCAGAAAAACCCCAACTCAAATCACCCAGAGCCCAGAGTATTTATCATATACACTTATTTGTTAGAAGAAATAGACAAACTCTGTGAAAGAATTGTTTTTGACAATCACATACTGCCTTTTGTTTTACAACTGAATACAGCAAAACAAAAAGTGTTTCTTCTCATCAAATCAATTGAAAGAGGTATTTCCTCTCTTCTGTTCTCAGTGACAGAAATTTACCTAAACCCTGACCCTAACACAAGACTTAGAGACTCGCTGTGCCTCACCCTTTAGACACTTCCAACAAGGCAATCTCTTTCTCCGGGGAAAAACAGGACATAGATGGGAGATGAGGAAGGCTGCAAACACAATTCTGCCCCAAACACAGCCACCAAGCCCAATCCCCCAGCAAGAAACACATCTGTGGGGGAAGGCTGAGACATCGGATTATTCAGCCTAAGACAGGACAACAGGAAGCACAGCACAATCTTCTCGTGCTGGCTGGAAAACGGGTTCAATAAATAATGTTCCAATAAAAAGGTTCCTACTGAAAAGCTTTATGGCAGATCAGCAAAAACGTGGCACCTGAACAACCCAAGAGTACTGTTCTAAAGAGAGTTTTTAAGAAAAATTAGATTACTGATGCTTTACTCAGCTAATGCTTACAGGAAACAGAAAATAATATGGCAATTCTACTGAAAAAGAAACGACTAAAAAAAGATGTCCCTAAATGAATTTTTCTAGTATTTTTTACAAACCCTTAATCCATTTATTTTCTAAACTTCTCTGTAAGCCACACCACTTATGGAAATATCTAGCAGGTAAGGAAAGCTTCATTGTTTCTTTTAAAAATAAATGAAATTAAGAACAGTGTAACAACTGGTTATACTATCACAGAGAGATGTTACCTCAAGCGTCCTCAAGCCCTGACTTACTGCAGAGATTGGAACACAAGCAACCGTTTCTCATGCATCCTAAAAGCACAGCTCTTCATCTGAAGGAAAAAACTGCTGCCTCTTTCCCATGTCACCTTGAGCATCTCAATGCAAGTTTTACAGGATGCAATTAAAAAAACTACATATCCATTTATGTCTAAGAATTCTCTACAGTCTAGTGAAATTCCATTCCTTAAGACATTCTGCTCACTTTTAAGCACACCGGTCTGCACTATCACGTTCACCTTGTTAGGTAAATTCTGAGGCTCTAACATGGTGGTACTTGGAGAGCACTGTGAAAACATTGTTCAGTATGAGTCACAAACACAAATATGATCCTGGTCTCAAACCATCTCGACTGCAACATTCCATACAACTGAAAAGGCAATACAGGCCAGACTAGGCTTCCTGTGAGCAGTCTAAGGAAAATTTATTTTCTTAAAGCATATATTATTGAAAGGTTTTCACATAATTTTAAAATACCTTCTATTTTTAGTTTTTCCATATAAGGAGTACTTGTATCAATTCAACAGGGAAAAAAAAGTTTGCAAGGATATCTCTACACAGATAAAAGAAAACAGCTCTTACAAAATCCTTCCAAAATATTAATTAAATGTTATAGTTCTATGGGTCAGGGTAGAACTTGCAATAAATTAATTTAGCCATGCTTCTACATTCTTATATAACTCCTTTAAGGAAGAAGAAAAGAAGCAGGTAATGGAAAAAGGCAGCATACACAAGATGGCATACATCTGTATGCCTGATCTGTCTAATTTAATAAAAAATATAATTGAAGAAAGATTAATTAATAATATAACTTTAGTTATATAATTAACTACTGTTCTTGATGAAAATTACAACACCATTTTGATCTGGAAAGAAATAAGTTAGATTTACTGTAGACAAGCCCTCTGCATATTGTTCCACAAGAGCGATCACCATGCAAACTTTTTGAAAACAATGGCTAAAAATACTACATTCTATTCTCTACTTTATCCTGTCAGGACCAAAATATCCTTAAAAAAAAAAAAGCTTATTTCTGTCAAAATTTACAAGAATCAAAGAGTTGAAAAAGCTGTAGCTCTCAATTCAGATGATATAGGTGTGGAAGAACAACGCAGCCCAGGTAACAGGGAGGACAGCCATGTACTGCCATCCCAACACATGCTGCAGGAGCTCCACCTACTCTGCTTCCATGAAGGAGAACACTTGGAGGGCAGCACTCCGCAGGGAAATACAGCTTTGAGAAGTGACAGACATGTCTGACAGAGAATATTAGCATATCAGTGCATGCAAAACTGTTCTAGACTGTGTGAGAAACCAGAACTGAGCTATTTTTGTTTATAAGAATTATTTGTGTGCACAGTGTCTGCTTGCTCTTTTAGCCAAACGACAGAGAGCTCTCTCTCAGGCATCTGTCTTACAAGTCAAAAAGCAGAAAATCAGGCCACAACAACAAGGGAGATCCCAGGGATGCAAAGCAAAGGAGACAGAAAACAATAAGAGAAGAGCAAACACTTCTCTGGGAAGAGTCAACTTTGACAGAATCTGACCGTATCTGACATTTAGGAGGAGAAAAAAATAGTATTGGACTACAAACCCCAAGCTGCTTATTTTTGAAAGCAGAAAGATCACAGCTACTGGCACTGAATTCACGAGGAATGGCAAACATGATGCTGTGAGAAAGCAGACAGCTGTTCAAACAGACTTCTTGGAAAGCCTAATTCTATTTTTTTACTTAAAACATTTTCAGAAAGGATCTGAAAGTCACCCAGGCAAGCATGATCATTCTTTCTGTCCACTTTTACTTTGAGTCTTACACAACTTGTTACAACCCAAAGGCCGTTTTTGTTTGTGAAAATCCATTTCAAAGCCACTTAACCCCATCAAGTACCTACATTACTGTACTGGAGCTTACCTGAATTGCTGAAAGCACCCCAAAGGGATAATGACTTTTTAAACTACCCAATCTTTACCTTGGGTTTTCAAGCAACTGCTTGCATTTTCAGTACTACAAAAAAACCTGAGGGAAGCCTAACATATCTATTCATACATAGCTATATTTATATTTTAATTTTCAGGCTGTGTCAGCCACCCATCTGGCACTCTTGTTCATCACACCCTGGAATCAGCTCCTGTTTGACAGGCACTGCTTGTGTTCTGCTGCACGCCTTTGCATAGCTGGGTTTTTGAGAAATTCAGTGAACCTGAGCAGCCCAGCCAGCTACACCTGTGAGTACAGCAAAATGTAGCAAAGGGATGGGCAATCTGCAACACTAGAGGTTAATGCAGGGCTGAAGCTGGAAAGAGCCTCCACAGGAAACACTGTTTTCTTATGTGTTTCTTCAGAGTAAATGATAGGGGAAAGACTTTGGCAGCTAAGGTTTTTCTCAGTAAACTGTAACATTTGCTCTTAAATGCCTCAGTGTTAAAAAAGAAAGGTAAGGACAGTCCAAGAGGTTTTGGGTTACTGGGAAGGTGCCTTTGTCCAAGCCACTTCCTGTAGAATGTCCAGGTATGACTTGGGTAACATCACTCAGTAAAGAAAAAAGGTTCTCTTTATTAACTTGCTTTAGTATAAACATTCCTTTCAAATCAGTTTCCAAAAGCATCTTTCATTGTTTTCCTTTGCAAAATATTTTACATTCCAACCATGAAGCTCGATGGCATACCTTAAGCAGCATACCACTCAAGAATGATGGTATTTTCTACACATGGCACCTGCACCTCAGATAACCCTGTGTCTTTCAAATGCCTTTTTAGCTTTCAAAAGCAAATCTTTGTCTAACCTGCATCTGTAGACAGTGAAGGGCTGCTCCTTTCCCTGGGGAATCTAGTAAAATTTTTTTTGGCATTCACACAAGCCTGTAAGTAACACTGTTCAGACAGTAACCTTTATTAAAAAAAAATAAATTAAAATCTACCAGACACATTAAGATGCATAGGAAAAGACCGTAGCTTGGGAGTGAAAGTGAGTGCTTGGATTTCTGAACTGAGCCGTTTGTGCTTGCTTTTCAAACCTTTTAATTCAGTGTGTCTCTACATCATTTGGTAGTCAAGTACTGACAGGTTCATTCTTCACATTTTATTCTCTGCAATTATGAACAAATGAGCACCTTTATAAGCCATTCACCTTCCACCAAAAGTAAGCTTTCTTGAAAAATTAGTGAGGAAAAAAGAAATCCTGCTGTATTCATTGATCTACTAGCATAGTTTGAATGTCTTTGAACTGCTCCTGAGAGTATCATATATATCTCCCTTAGATCATTTCTTATACGAGGCTTTATTTGGTGTTTAAACACAAGCCCAACTTCAAGTGCTATGGGAATCTGGACACGTCTCTAATCTCATCACTGCCTAGATTCACTATGAAACACGCCTTTACATTTTTTTATCCAGTAAACACACAAGTGAAAATGCACTTCTCAGAACAGCAACTTAAGAGAAACATCCCTCCCCCCAGAAATGAAGAAACATAACAGCGAGAGAGAAAAACTGGAAACAAGATCAGCTTCTCTTTGAAGGGTCGGTACCTTTTCCTGGACAAAGCTGGCGTACCCCAAGGAGAGGGGAGAGAAGTCTCATTTGTCAGGCAAGGAGGGATCTGTTCTGCACGACTACAGACAAAACAGACAGGGGTAGGACAGAGAGGTTAGAGAAGAAACCAGAGGCCATAAGCTTGTTAGTTTTACAAAAGCACCGATAAAATCGTTACTCGGATCCACCCTTCAGAAACAACATGGATGACAAAGGACAGACTGAACAACAGCCTCAGGTGACACACAGACATGCAAAGTGTGCACAGGTCTTGTGCTGTGACACTGCACTGCTTGTTCATTGCTCTGCTGAGATTTACTGATACCAGCAAAGCAGAACATCTTTCAGTGTTCAACAGCAGAAATTCAGAGGAGAAAGTAAAGCTTCAGTAAATTAGGTACAACCAACAGGAGGAAGAAATAAAGTCAATGTAAATTCAATAACGAATGATGAACAGAAAATTTAAAGAAGGAAAAATCACTGAAAATAACAGCCAAAAAAAGAAAGGAACTTAGTGAAGTATCTTATACAACATCACCATGGGATTTACTTACCCCATTGTTTCCTCATTCTCTACTGTTAGCCAGTGTCAACTTCTACAGTATTAGTAACACATTCTTAATACAGACTGTCCTCCTGCTACCTAAATGCTTTAATAATGCTTTAAAATGAGATCAAATAAACTGATTTCTGAAGTTGGCTTTTTGGTGAGTGTGCGAGTTTAGTGTGTGTGTCTGTCTTATGGTGGTTTTTTAAATTTTCTTTAAAGAAGAGAAAAGCATTAAGATATGCTGCTTTAGGGGCAAGATGGCCCATCCTATTAGAACAGGGTCATGTGCATTCAAAGGCGGAGGTATAGATTGCTCCAAGGTCCCAGATATGAAGCTTAGGTCTGTGTTTCATGTTTTGTACCTTAAATTGTGGGCAAAAACTACTTTAAGACAAGCCAATCTTAAATACGTACTTCACAAAGTTTTGTTGTCATTTTGGACCAACTTTAAGACACATTTCTGTTCATTTTGAGTCTCATTATAATTTAAATTCTAGTTGTTTAACTGTGGGAGTGTCTCCCAGTTAAATTTAAAAACCCAATAATTTACGGACTACCTAGAACTTTAAAGAACAATCAAATCCATGTAAAACAAGCCAGCAGTCTTATGTGCTAGCAAGGAGAACTAAAACTACTTGAGAGATGGTTATAGTAGTAGACTGTCCACCTCTCCTCCCAAATAACCAGCCAAAAGGCAAGAGGAAATGGCCCCAAGCTGAGCCAGGGGAAGTTTAGATTTGACATTTGGAAAAAAATTTCACCAGAAATATTATCAACCTTTGGAACAGGCTGCCCTTGGATGTAGCTGAGTCATCATCCCTGGGGGTCTTTTAAAGATGTATAGATGTGGCACTCAAGGACATGCTTAGTGGTTGACTTGGTAGTGCCAAATTTATGGTTAGACCTGATCTTAAGAGTATTTTCCAACCTAAATGATCCTATGTTTCTAAATTAATCATGGTATTATACTTCAAAGCTCCATATCAAATGAAATATGAAGTTAAGATATGACATTCAACAACTGAATTTCCATTTCATCTAATAAAAGCATAAAAATCTAGTAGTTCAAATGATGATAATGCAACCTGTCAGCCTATCAACCAACAGGTTGCCTCAACACACCAAATAGAACCATAAACTGGTATCTCTATCTTAACTGCTGCCATGATAAAAACATCCAACATCAGAGAGAATGCTGCACCCCCTGGAGAACACCAGCAAGCTAAGTCATTATTTGGTCAGATGTTGACACCTTCTCCTCCTCTCAGTGGACTGGAGGAAGAAAGAAGTAGATTAAAATGGAAATACAAAAGCTTGCAATGGAGATATATGAAGAGCACTATTTTGGGGAACACTGGCATAGGGCAGGTAAGAGAAAATGACAGAAAAGGAAGGAAAAAAAAAAAGCAAAGTTGATACCTGTCAAAAGAATCTGTTGCTACCTTGTAGAGGTAAATAAAAAGTTTGCTGCAGTGCCTTAGAGTAGGTGACACAGAATCCAGGGATATTAGGTCATCATCCAAAAGTCTTTGAAACAGTTGTGTATTTGAAGGGAAGACATTCAAGGGACTTATTTTCCTCAAGTCTGAGAAGCAGCCAAGCAGTCGAACAGCATCTGCCAGTTTTTCATACTGGATCTCTGTCTTGAAGAAGTGAGAGTTGGCTGGCTCGTAGCGCATTGCTGCAGTCAATGTGCAGAACACAGTGTGAAGCAGTTCAAACACTTGGTTCTGGTTTACTTTTTCCCAGCCATTCTTAGGTGGTGAGCACAAAGATCTTTCCATGGCAACCAGTAAAGATGTGACGTACACAAATCCCCCGACTTTCCTAAAGACCGTTCTTGTGCGGTGACTCTCTCTCAGCACCAAGAGCAGGGCCTGTGGACAAAACAAACAATCAAAACAACAGCAACAACTACCAGCAGCATTACAAACAGCTTGGGAAAAGGTAGGAACATTTTTGTTCACAAAACATTGCTGTGATGGCAAAATCCTCGTGCCATTTGTCAGAATTTGGTAATGCCTGAAGTCTCCGAAGATCAACTTTGGACTACAAAAACTCTCACACTCAAAAGTTTACCAAAGAAAGAAAAAGAGTAGGGGGAAAAGTAGAACATTATAGATGAAGAACCCCTAAAAGTAGAACCCCTTATCTAGAAATAAGAAATTACCTTCCAACAGGAAAGACCTGACCAAGCCCAGAATGGAACCCAAAATTGCCAGGTAATTCTCTTAGTGAGTAGAGAATATCTCTGTTAGAAAGGAATCTTCTCTGCCATCACACTTCACAAACAATTTCACACAAGAGCAGGCAAATAACTTCTTGCAGCAATGAGAAATCTAAACCTTGGAGCATCCCTAACAGTCTCCTAGAAACCAACAATGCAGAAGTACCTGGCAGCTATGAAGCCACAATGGCAGTCAAATATAACAAATGAGTTAGCAAATGCAGGCAGTAAAAATCTGCCAAATAAGCCCACTTATTTTTAGCTTTCCTCTATAAATCTCTGAATTGAGACCGAGTCTATATTTTAAAAGTTTTTATTCAAAAATAAGCCACAGAGAGGAACATAAGTGGATAAAAGTAGATAAAACCTTACTTGCTGAACAAATATATGCAAAGCCATGGTATAAATGGCAGAAAATACATCAACTTGGGTACTAGAGAATAATACTCATCTGTGAAATCAGGGGGTGGAGAAGCCCCTCCACACAGCCAAAAACAAACAAAAAGAACATCCGCCATGGGAAGTTTGACCCACCAGTGAATACAGAAGAAAAGGCCTCCCTACAGAAGGCATCATAAACAACAGAAAAATGTTATTGATACAGAAAAATAGGCCAGGGGGAATTTTCCATGACCAAAAGTTTGCTTCTTCAGAATCAGGCTGCTTTTTTAAGCACTCAGAAGATGGGTAGTGAACTAGCAAGACTGTCATTCCTCTGAAGGCAGTATCTCCTTTCCTGACAAACCTGAACAAACAGTAAGAGACACATCACCACGCTGTTCTGAGCTGTCAGTTCCATAACCAAAACTCCTGAGAACAGCACCAATGGAAGACAAGTACAACAGGTCAAGGGAAAGACAGAAATCCCGATTTTCTGTTAAATCCTCTGGTGAACTGCAATATCTTTTCTCTCCCCTTAAGTATGGAGAACAACACATGCTCAAAAATTACTGAGGACCTTCACAGACATTACACAGTCAATGAAAAATTTTATTACTAGCTTTCCTGTCTTTTGGAATAATACGAAGCTGTTCATCTGCCAGAGAAATACTACAGCTCCTTTGAACAGAGACAAACCTAGATTGTCTGAGTTCTCTCCATTAAGACTCATTTGCTTTCTACTATTTGCTTCAGCTTTTCTACCCTAAAACAAATCCGTGTTTTGTCAATTAACATTAGCTACTCTGAGAAGAAACTGTGGGTCTATATTAGCAAATGAAACACCTAATACAACAGGTAACAGACAAGAGGCTTTTTGCTTCTTCCTCCACTCCCAGCTTTACTTTCTTACTGTTCCACAATCTTGCTTAAGCAAGCAAATTCTTCAGCTTTATCTTCTGTGATCATTACAATTTGCATTTATATTAATTATTTCAGCATTCATAGATACAAATTGCTAAAATAAGATGCCACAGAAAATGCAAGCCAGCACTGGAAATAAATATATGTTACTTGCTTGCCTTTTTTTCAATATGTATTCCCATTTTTTTTAACTGAGTAAGACTCCACCAGGAAAAATTGTCATAACTGTAGATCCACAAAAGCGATAATTCTAAAAACACATTCACTAGCCTATGTCTCCAGTTCTGAAGCCTACCATGGATAGATGGTAGAAAATAAAAAAACACGGATCAAATATATGTATTTCGACTCCAGAGATGATCTACATACAATATCTAAACACCACCCACCCAATCCAGCTCAATCCAATGCCCTTCTCAGAGTCTTCTCTCTTGGAACCACACCTTAGGAGCGAGAACACTGAAGGAGAACCCTTCACCTACCCTTAGGATGTCAGTTTTGAGCTGCAGCTCCGTGGGTGGGGCCGAGTGCATCAGCCCCAGCAGGGTGCCCATGTCGTCCTCCCCGCTGGGTGACAACACCAGCTGCTGGATGATCATCAGGGCGTGCTGGCGGCACTGCGGGTACTTGACGATGTTGTGCACACACCTGGCGCCACCAAACTCCCTGAAAATGCCTGCTCGGGAACAGGGCGGCAGGGTTAAGTGCTTTAAGAGTCAGCAAAATAGAAGCAGTTGCAAATAACGACAACAGAACAACAGCAAAGGTGTTTATTTTCATTTCTACAGAACAAAGGGCAGAGTTTTAGCTCTATGGATGTGTGCGGGAAATGGATTTGCTGAGAATTCTCAAAGTCTGACAGAAGGTTCACAGAGTATGCATCTGTATGAAAACTTTGAGATAAAAAATGCTGACTTAGAAATGCCATGGACAATAGGACAAACATTGTTGAGAGAGAAATGGAACCAGAAACAAGTTTCAAATGATGGCCTTGCAAATAACACCAGATCCTTTGGAAAGGTACACTGTAGTAGGCCCCACGAGGGGTATGTTTAGATGATTGGCTTTAAGGCATTAACAGCACTGTGTGGCAAAAACTGATAGGCCAAGAAACCCTTATAATGTATTGTAATTAGGAAATAGCTTGGTTTTGGCTTTGATTTTGATGGCGTGAATTGTAACATCTGTACCATCTCACCCTTCACATGAGACTGAAAATGGAATAAAAGTCTTTAAAACCCCTCCCAGTGCCCCATCTCTGGGTCAGAAAAAATGAATAATCTGACAAACTGGTGCTCCAGATGTGAGGCAGGTAACAACTCGGCTGATTTGATCTGACCTGTTGGAATGCCTCAAGGTAATTTTTGTAAAGTGCTGCTGAAAAAAGTGCTATCCTGGGATTATAATTGCAAGAATAGAGGAGCTAGATTTCTGCCCTCATCGCTGGCTTGATCAGAACTGAGATCTGACAAACGTGTAATGATTTACTACTATTTTTCCTCCCTTAACACAAATAAAAATAGAACTTCCGTGTCTTCTGACAAGACAAAAGGCATTGTGCACAAGGTTGGAGGTCAGCTCTAAGAATTTACTCAATAATTCTGCTACTCCAATAGCAGTTACTCTTTTCATGCTAGAGGCCAAAGGGTCTCAGGATGAAATAAAAATGTACCAAACTCTCCACGCTTTGTGAAGATCATATACTGTTCTGGTTTAGGGTTTATCTTACATTTAGCAATGACCTAGATGTAATATGAACTAAAAATATAACTGGGATGTTTCTGGACAGGAGCACTGGCCAAGAAGTGGTTCAGTCTGTCCACATCATTTATAAGATTCTGCAGAAGATTTTTTTGTGGCAGGACCTATCTCTGTAGAGATTAAGCTTAAGTCAAACAATGGTTTTCAAGCTTACTGGCTAATGCAATAACTGAAAGTTATATAAAAATTGATTCTGAAAACATTACAAACCCCAAAGTAGAATATATATGGCATACCTAATGTGTGCTTAGTACTGTGTCAGCACCTAAAGCATTGTCCTGCGTTAATTACTGAAGATGAAAACTGACCAGGGAAATGGATCAATGCTACATTACTACACCAAAAGGGATCATGTTCCATGTGACTATAAACTCAAAGAGCAGTTTAAACGACCAAGTTCAGGATTAAAAAGTTGATTCCCTCAAACATATATAAACAAACATTAATCCCACTATCCATTTCTGCCTCCTGCTTTCTCTGATGTTCTTTGGATCAGAGATGGATTCAGTGCAAAAGGAGAAGCCTCAGACCTCGAGACAGGTGAGTCTGTTGCACCCCTTCACAGGTAAAGCCATCTCTTCTGTGGTCAGCTTTTCATAGACTCTGGGGTAACATTTTATATTTTTCCCACTCTCAGCGTAGGTTCTTAACTATCCAGTGAGCCTGTGTGGCTCTAGACACCCAGATTTCCTGTTGAAATGTAGTCAGCAGTTATGCAATACTCTGGAAGGCTTATCAGAGACACTGGTTTAAGATCAGAAACCAAGCACTAAGTGTGGTATGAATCACTGCAACTGCCAAACTTTTTGAGAAATAATTTCTCAGCTTCTCCTGTATGCTCTGTCCTACTCCTGAACTGGGAGAGCTACTGATGAAATGAGGCCCTTGAACTCTCCAAGATTCCTCAGAAACAACATCTGTGGCATCATCCCAAAGTGCTGATGTCTTTTACACTCCCACTGTTGTTTCTCCAGTGCATATTCAGAGATTAAACCAGTTTTGAAAAGCAGCAAGGAGGTCCTGATGGCTGATTGATGTTTCCTAGGTGAGGTCAGGAACACCATCTAACAGCAGCCAAGGATTTGTCACAAGGCAGGTGGACATTACCACGGATCCAAAATCACTAAGTCTTGGTCAATGAAGCATAATACAAAACTGCCTGATTTAGAAAAGAACCATTGTAACAGAGCCCTGTTTGTAGTGGGAATAACTCTTTAAAAATGAAAAGACACCTTTAACTAAAGATACAGGCATTACATTAAGTAGACATGACACTGTGAACACTGAACTACATCTCTAATTATGTGTGTAAATTTTTAAATATCCAAACAGTGTTACAAGCACTACTATGAATTATTGTAGAACTGTTGAAAAGTGATGGGGTCTGGTGTTTTCCTTCAAGCAAACAATACCAAAGAAATTCAAGTTAAACACTATCTTGTTCTCTGTTATTTTATGCACACTATGTTATGCTGTCTATTCTCATTGCTGGGAAAACTTGACCAGAGAGAAAGTGTATTTCAGTCTATTTCAATACTGGTCTGAAGAGAGAAAGTCAAGATGATTTTCTGAGCTGTTTTTTTATACGTATCTTGACAACAATCTCTTTACTCACCTGCATTTGTGTTTGATCCTTGTAGTAGTACTGTCAGGGTCTCCATAACCAATAAAGCCAGCTGCTTTTGGTCCTCAAATGAACTGTTTCTTGAATCCACTACAAAAAAAATTCAGAAGCTAAAGTCATAGAAAGTATCACTCTTTTCAAGTATGCCTCTTGATACTTTCCACCAATAAAACCTTCTGTTTTCTTCGCTACCCCAGAGAGTATGCAGCTCCACCATTTTCCAAAGCATGTTGAAATTTAGTCTACACATGCATTCCTGGGAAGGTTTAGCTATGAATCATACTAAAAGTTAATTTTATAAAAACAAGAATTTAAACAGAAGTTCTAGAGCACTGTGAGTGCAGCTATTGTTTCTTCAGGCCACAAGACTACACCTGTTGAAGATGAACTGCATCTGCTCTTGTTCAGTTTTCAGTATGTGAAGAGAGAAATTCCACACAAAACCCACAAAACTACACTCACATAATTACAGCAAACGTGCTGATTGCCCAAAGGGTGTAACAGACCAACACTGCAAGTGGCATACAGAGTAACACTCCAGAAAAAACAGTGGGGCTTTGTTGTTTTAAATTAGTCTAATAAAAAGTAAACCCCAACAGAAGGCCAGGTGCACCCAGGTAGCACCCTAATGAGATGACAACTTCATCTGTTTATTTACAGGAACATGAGAACTGATTGTTTGAAAACTCCATTGAAAATGGAGTTGCTGGCAACAAAGCTTTCTAACTAACCTACAGCTACCACTCACTAATGAAGCTTCATACAATTAAACCCAAATGAAACATTCAGCAGTTATGCACACAAGCTCAATTACAATTTGAATGAAGAATGTAAAAAAAATTGCACGTGCTCTTACAGCACATGGCAAGAGCTTGCTTTGCAGGCCTAGCAGCTGTGCAGCTTATCTGGGATGCTCCAGTCTGAAGATCTGAATTTATTTTTTTTTAATACTTAGAAAAATGTAGACCCAGCTTATAAAAAAGTCTCCTATTAAAAGCTCAGATATTTACTCTCTAGTATTTTTCCAAAGCTGGGGCTAAACACAAAGGTACAAAGTACCTTTTGCTAGGAAGAACACTGATGCCATGTATTGCTCCTTTACTTTTTTCACTTTAAGTAATAAATATTGAACCAGTACATCAAAAAAACATTTAAAAAGGAAAATATGAGCTCCTACTACTTTGCATTCATACAGCATCATTCATTAAAGTTAGCCTTGAGCTACTCTCAAGAAACTGAGAGAAGCAATTCCAACGAGTTTTGAAGATGGCACAGCAGTCCTCAGCAGAATTTAGCCCTCGAGGTACATGTTCAGACTCTCATTTCTCCTAAATGTTAGACTGCACTATCTCCAGCCAAAAAAGACAAGTATTAGCAAAATGGAAAAGGATACACTACCTTGATCATTCAGTGCCTGAGTGGGATCTTTCAAAAGGGCTGCATATTTATGAAGAAGATTTACCATCACCTCCAGAAGCCCCACTTCCCTGAAGACATCCTTAAAGATGGAGTCATGACGGGTGAACTTCAGGAGTGTCTTCATGGCAATGATGCTACACTGAAAAGAAGTGCTGGATTTTAAAAGGATGCTCACACTGATCAGTTCTTTACAGGGTATGTAATTCAAGCTGAAGACAACCAATTCCAGCATCTCAAAGTATTTGGTCTGCACTTCTGGAAGTTTAGGAATTTTCTCTGCAAACTGAGACAATGTGTGCTGCGATTCCAGAATGAAGTAGTTGGCATTGTCCGCCATATAAATATTCGTGATGGCATCAAGGATGATTTGTGCTAGATAGTTGGTTTTTGCTCTCAAAAATGCATTCTGGAGGACAGAAAATGCTTGAATATTCCTCACACTATGACCTAAATCAGGAAACAAAGTGGGATGGGAGGAAAAAGGAAAGAAAAAGTTCTTAATCATCATAAACAATGTATACACTTAATAATAATGAACCATGCATTTTAATAAGTGGGAATAAAACACCAGTGTATGAGGTCACTTTTAATAAAAAAATCATTAAAACTAACTTCAAAAAAGCCTCTGCACAACCACTTACACTGCAAATTCCACAACCTACTATTCCTTAAGATGGCATCTTCATCTCTGATAGCAAGAGAATATGTAAGCAGCTAAAGATGCTGATCAAAGATAATTTTTTAAAAATAGAAAAGTGCACTGATTTAGTGTTGAAATGTACATGGGATACAGTCCTAGAGACAAAGCAAAGCCTGCCCATCATGTACCCAGGCCACAGGAGAACTCGTAGCAACAACGATACATTCTGTATTCTGTAATGCAGAATGCCACCCTTGCAGCTGGGAATCAAAAAGTTTTGGCAGGGTCCAGTACTATTAAAAATTAAGGAATTAAAACACAGGGAAGGAGTTGTAAAGCATAAAGTAGCTCTAATATGAAGACAAAACCATCTCACATATTGAAAGCTCAGTCACATTTTTTTCTTGTAAGTATCTTTCAAGTTGATTAAAATCTCATTCACTCAGGTAAAAAAGTATCATTCATGAGCACTCTCCAAAATTATCTATGGGCAGGTATTACTCTTATTCTACTCAAAAGATACCTTAAATTCAACTTTTTAAACCTCTGTAGGAATAGTACAAGACACAGTGGACAGATCCCATGATACAGAAAATGACTAACAGTAAAAAATAACGAACAAAATAAACAATCAAGAGTGAGAACTTTAAAGACATTCTAAGCAAAGCATTTAGGATGTTTTAACAATAAAATCTTGTTCTATTTTTTTCAAATAAAGGTATATGCCAACTGTTAAGCTGATTTGAAAATCCTCTCATAAACAAAAAATTCTTTTTTACTACATATTCTCTATGGCACACTACACTCTTCATTTTTGTAAAGTAAGTTGTCCAATTGAACAGTAAATTTAATTATTTTCATTCCTAGCCCCCCCATCTTCCATGTCAGTATTTCTCCAGAAGGCAAGAGAAAACTGCCTTGTGAAATTGTTCCATGTTCATTTACATCTGGAAGAGTATTAGTTACATTGTAAGTCACACTCAGTTGTTCCTAAAAGGACTTCTTTACATGCTTTCTTTACTATGAAAAATGTTCAAATGAGGGGATTTAGAGCTTATTAAATGTGACAGGAACATAGTAGTGTCAGATACAACTATTTCTACTCTAACTTAGTATCAATAGTTGTTTCAGGCAATCAAGCAGATTAATAAATTATTTTTGATTATTAGGAGGACCACGGAAGAAAACAAATTCTAACCAGCTCTTCAGAGTTCAAGAACTAAAAGGATTTAAACAGAAGTAATTGAGAAAATGAGTAAATTGAGAGAACACAGTCTTGAAAATGAGGCAATTTGCCAACATTATGAAAAACAGGTAAAAGGAACAGATGTCCTGACAAATGCCACAAAGTTAAAAAACTCTTTTGCAGATTGCAACAGACCATGGTTCTCTCATTGTATCAGAAAAGCTGATTAGCCTAAAAAATTAATATAATAATCAAAACATGGAGAAATTAACTCTGAGTGTTCACCTTCTCTCTATTTAGTGCAAAAGAAAAACAATTCCTAAGAACTATGAACTCTCTCCATACCAGAGAAAGGAAGTCACTGTCCAAGGAACTTAGGATGTATATATACTCATTATATATATTCATTAGTCTATAAATCTATAAATGAAATCCTATAACAAACTTTTCTTGTGCAGTGGTATACCTCATAAGAAGTTCAACAAACTAGCGCCACAGTCACTATTAAATTCCAAACTCCTTAGTTACATACAAGACTTACCTGAATTTTAAGTTTATACACAGGATACGAAACATAAGTTTGTTTTTATACAACTTTCTCTCCCCCAAGACTTCCTCAATCTTATCTCCAAATCATAATTGACTGTGGTTTCAAGCACACCACAGATTTTATCACTCTGATCACACTGGTAATGAAATAACAGATTCCAGCTCACAAGTTACATTTGCCTGACAAAAGCTAACAGAAGGCAAACTGGGGTGGGGGAAGGATTAGCACATCAGCCTTTCATATCAGTTCAGTAGGAGCAGCTTAAAATACCATAAATCAAATCAGTGCATCTCTCCAATAAGATAATCTCTTCAAATCTCCACGAAGAAAACTGGCAACTTTGGAGTGAAGAGGCTGGACCTATCCTCAAAGACAAAAGCCCTAAGATTTCTTCTTTGGGTACCAACCCCAAAACAAAATCTTTGATGCCAAAATAACTGAGTGTTTGATACACAATCTTAGATAAAGAACCTAGACTTGGTTGCAAAAGGTTTGTGCAATATACAGCTCCTCTGCATCTTGTAATTTGCATTTAGAACAACAAAAAGGCAAAGAGAGAAAGAAACCAGACTCACCTTTGCCTGCAGGCTGTGGGACTGCAAATCCAGGTAGCAGGAAAGGTACTCCAGTGGTAACACCAGCTGGCTTTAATTCATTGACACCGTATGTTGTTAAGGAAGTTATCAAATTAACTAAGTCCTTCAGAGCATCCTTAGATTCAGCTTCTTTTGCCTGTTCTAATCTGAAGAAAATACAACAGGATCAAGTTAGCAGCACTAGTTTATCTGAACTCACATCACTTCAATAAGATCTGTTTCATTCTAGCAGTTTAGAGAGCAGTTTTACTGCCTTATTCCTGCAGTATTTTCCATGTTCATATGTCATACCATTAGGTCAGCCAAACACTGGACTTATAAGAGCAAACAGTTATTTGTCACAGGAGTTTACCTCATAAATCTCTCCTTGAACTCAACAAATTCTGCTAAAAACCAAGAGACATGAAAATTACATTAAAAATCCTCTCACAGACATGAAGATAACTGTATAGGAAAGTCTGTAATTAAACAGATCTGTAATTAACATCTGCCACTTTGAGAGTGAATATTTTGAGCTAATGAAATGGTATCTTGCTAAAGGCCGAGCACTTAGAAGCATGGGATGAAGCACCCTCACTAGAACTACAAACTCCTATCATCTTTGAACACAAAAGAATGGAAATGTTAACATCCCATTCCAACCACTGTTTGCTGACAGGAACACACCATCAGACCAAACCCTAAAAACCAACTCTGAATCATAAAACCATCCTCATTTTCCTGCTCCTTCATCACAAATAAAACCATGTTTAATTATGTACCAACTGTAGATCTCAGGAGTAAACTCTGTTTTGCTTCTTGCTGACAAGTGATTGTGGGAGCCCTTTACTCACTCTGCATCCACCATCTTCTTCTCAGTCAGACGTGGCTGAGGAAGGAACCTCCTCCAAACAGTCACTACAGAAGCACTGAGATCACCTATGATCATTCCACTAATCCTCCATATGCCCTGCCCTTTCACATCATCCAGGTGAAATGACCAAAGTGCTCCTCTTCTCCTCACAGATCTTCTGCAATTTCTTACTGATCTACCTTCCTCACACATCCTTCTGCTTTTCCAGCTCCAAAGCCTTTCCTCTTTGCAGCTGGAGACTCAGTGCCCAGATTTCATACCCTTACATGACAATTATCTTCACAAAAGTGCCCCAGAGCTGACCAAGTCTCTGTGGGTAGGTTTGAGCCAAAACAGGGAGAATACATTACTGTGGTCCATCACTGACCAGTACATGGGCTTATTCAAGATCGCTGTTTTTTGAAAGGAGCTATTTACTTCTAGAAAACCACCTCAGGAAGAGACAGGATAATACATTCCTATGCAATTAACCTTTACTGATGACACCTGATGATCCCAGGTGTCCTCCTTTTTCAATGAGACATGCAAATCCCCAGTCCTTCCATGCATTTGGCAGGGATCCCCCATTCTTTGATTTAAGGATCAGCAAGCTCAGGAGAGAACTTGTTTAAAACACTTGATCTACAGAGAATCACTTCTGTACCTCAACATGTAACATGACAGCACATTCCCCTCATATTTCCCCTAAACTCTGGCTCAAAGTTTTTGGGAAACAGCTGCATTTGAATTACACTGCTTTGAATTACTGCATTAGTGAATATAATGTACTCCAAAACTCCACCTAGAGAACAAGAAAAATAACAATGCCTTAACAAGTACTTTAGCTTTTGTGGCACCAAAGGTAACTTATCAGTAATTTTAAGTGTGATTAAAAATTTCAAACACCACGTCTATGTCTGGTATCCATTTAAAACAAACAAAAAATCCCCCTCAGAAGTATACAACGTAGTGGAAAATTTAATTCAAATATTTGGGTGCCAAAACTCAGCATACTAACACCAAAAATAGGGAGATAACAACATTAACGTTTCTCATTAATAATGTCTTAAGCATCTTTGACCTAAATATAATTTATTAGGTGTACACTTATAGTCACCCAGTATGCACCTTGGATTTGTAAAATATGTATATTTTATAATACCAACAGTTAAACATTCTTCAGAACTTCATATCCAAACAAAGCAACATAGACTGCCCATAGATTTTACAAAAATAAAGCAACAGACACTCTTTTCTTTCTCAGGCAGAAAATTAAAGAAGTTTCTTTCACGGAAAGAAAAAAGAGATCATGGACAGATCATTCACCCAAGGTTTTTTTGGGCAGGCATTTTCATTACCATTTTTTTTTAATCCACTAGCAGCTTAGAAGTACTTTTAATTGAAAAATAAAATTATTCCCTCATAGCATGCACCGCATTTGCATATGTGATTTTTCATTATGAAAGCACGATAAGACAATAATATAATTATAGAATTATTCAGGTTGGAAAAGACCTTTAAGATCATTTGAGTCCAGCTGTTAACCCAACACTGCCAAGCCCATCACTAAATCATCTCCTTAAACAAAACTAAAACTCAACCAAACTCAAAAATCACTAGTTGCAGCGAAAATTTTGTGTCCTGGATTCTCTCTAAATATTTAGTACCAGTTGTTTTTAAGCAACTGCTTTCTTTACAAAGCAAGAGACATGTAGTAATAAACCAGTACCAAAGAACAAAAAGTCAAAGACTGTAGTTTCATAAACAGAGAGAAGCACAGAATTCAATGTTTTGGTCCTAACATCTTCATTCCATAATGATCACTTTTCTGTTTAAACCTATTAATCTACTCTTTATTAAGAAAGCATTTTTGAAAAAAGTTCAGTGATCTGTGCATTTCTTCAACCACTTTTGCCTACCTGAGGAGGAGGTCACAGAGGAAGTTGTATCCTTGCCATATCCTAAAATCATCCAACAACGTTTGGGATACATCACTAGAGTCCTTGAGAAAACAAGAAAGTCCAGCAAACATCTCAACTATTTCTAGGGGAGAAAGGTCATCAGACTGCTGCATGTTCTGGACACATGTGGACAAACATTCCTTTTCTGAAAAGAATTGCAGTGGAGAAATTTAGGATTTTACTGACATTAATGACAGCAAGAAGCATAACTAACACATAAAACACAGCAATAAGGTAACTTATTCAAGTATCTCTTGTCACAGAACACTTAATATCATTTGAGGATGAGAAGGATTCTCAAGTGGCTTTGGATCAGAACCCTAACCTCTTTTTGCCAACCCCTTCCTCCCTTTTACACCCTTTAATCTTCTAAGGAGGAAACTGTGTAGATAAACACTAATTTTTTACCTAAAAATTCTGACCAGATAAATCAACAGAATAAAAAGACAAATAAGGCAACTGTAGGTAATGCTTAACTATATGCTTGTTTTTTTTAAACACAAAGTTATACAATGCACTGAACTTGAAGTGTTATTAAAATCCTACATGTGAACCTTTACACCATGTCATCTTATTCCTACTCTGGTTAGCATTTCATTGGCTGGCGTCAAAGAGAGATAACTTGTCTTGTCCCGCATAATTCTCACATTCCACCACTTCATTAGGTCAGTAACAAAAAGTTTTCCCAAATTTAAAGTGAGATTTTTAAGTTGCACTGTTTTAAAGATGCTTCCTTTAATTACTGCTATTTTAACTTTCCAGCAGGCACAACACAAGTACAAATCTTTCCAGCTAGACTGATAACAAAAATTCCCAGAGATTAAATCAGTGCCTGAGAGGGTAAAAGGATGCTTCTTTGCATATGATGAAATATCTTAAATTTTTCCTGAATTTAAGATGAGCCTTGTGACAGATGTTATCTCTTAAGTCAGGTTCACTTTTTTAATCCAAAAGCAAGAGGCAACGCTGACTGGTTTTCTTTTTAAGATTCCATTTCACTTTTTAAAGAACCTAGAGTATCTTCTCACATGCCAGTTTCTCTCTATGGATCAGGCTCATAGAGAAGCAATAATGGCAGCAGCTGTAATACACCAAATGACAGTCAAAACTCCAGTTATTTTCTTTGTTGCATTTAATAACATCTTCACACACATACATACACCTTCTACACTCATCAAAAGCCCACCAGAAGCCTATCACCTTTTAAGTCCTATCTAAAAACACTCAACTGTTGGCTATGCTGTGCTTTTGAGTGACACTGTACATTCACATCTTTTTGACTGGAATTGGAAACACACCACTAGCACAAGAAAAAACACCGACTGAAATTTTCTGTAAAGTATGTGGGAGCAGGGTGATGTGTTTAACAAACCATCAAAATGATTCTGTGGAGCTTTGTAGCTACTTGCTTCTCAGAATGTGAGCAACCCAAAATTGTGGCTTTCTTTTCTTCCAGTAGGTGTACACTGCTAAAATGTATAAGGATGTTAGTTCCCTCTGATAGTCCAATTTAAAAACTACAAATGCTTCCAACGTAGCCCTACAGTCTAAAAGCCTTAAATAGAGTATTAGAAACACATTTTACCAGATTTCTTACCTCAAGTCCTACATACCCAAACACCCATACAGTTTTTAATTAATGCAAAAAGAATAATTCATATGCAAAGCTGCTTCCAGGCAGCTAATATCCTTCTCCAACACTGGTTTTCATCTGCAAGTTGTTGTGAACCAGCTTGGCACCTGCCTCTTTACCAGCTCCTTGCAAAGATAGATGATGGGTAAAGCACTACTTTTATCAGCTACCAAAATGTGTAACCAGCTACAAAAATGGCTCTGTACACTGCAACTTCCATGCCAGCAACAGCCAGGATCTACTTGTCTTAAAAAATGGACAGCAGACAAACTGGAATGAGTCTGGATGCTTCATTCATTTGGTGATTTACAGGCTGGATTAAGCCTGTGAGGTAACTTTAACTTGGCCTACAGGATGCACGAAATCCTCAATCTGCAAGGCCAGGTGGGGGAGACAAGGGCCTGGCAAGAAGAAATGCAGGCTGGCTGAAGTGTCAGCAATCCAATCAGTGAGAGAACAGGGAAAACAGGGGCTCCAAACCCATCCAGCACAGGTATAGTTCTCAGCCAAGCAAAGAGCCTCCATGGGCCAGACCCTAAAAAAACCATCCCTGGGTTGGGAAAGCTGGGCTGGACCACAGGGGAGGAAGACAGCTGCCTGTTAAGAATTAATGCATCTTCACAGCAAATATTTTTCAATACAGGCAGTTACTGAAAGTCTTTCCTTTTGCTTATCATGAACTCTACAGCAAAACATGAGAGGAAACTATCCTTCCAGGTTAAACTGAAATGTGAATGAGACAGACTCAGCTAAGATCACCTCTCTCACTACACAAGGGCTTAGAAACATTACCTGTATGTAAATAAGCACATATCCAAACTAAGAGCCTGGAAGCTTCCCTATTATTTTCATGCCTATTTCCCAAAGAAGAAATCTATGAAAAAGCAGCAGCAAAAAATCCCAATAAATACTACTGAGGAAAGACACATACCATGGATGTATTTCACCACATTGACACTAAGGCCATGACGAGATATGGTCATTAGTACTTCTCCTGCACTCTTCCTCCAAGGCAGGTTATAGGGAGGGCACCATGAGGTTATTGCACTGAACAGAAGCTGGAGATCATCCTTCTGAGCCAGTTCTTCCGCCGGGGACACGAAACTGCACAATTTTACTAGGATCTGAAACAGGAAGCCATTCAACAACTAGCATTAATACCTTTATCACTGCTAATTTTGCCTGGACTTGGTAAAAGGTGAAACATTCTTCCATTAAGGAAACACATTAAAAAAGGTAATGCGCTGTTTTCCTTTGTGTGTTTCTGTACTCTGAGCACAGGACAAGGAAACTTGATACACATTTATTTCAAGTCCCAGTTCAGTTTAAAATGCTTACCAGAAGACTGGAAGCAGAGTTTAAACCTCTTAGGCTGACACAGCATATTTGGATGGACACCAGGATATTCCACTCTTGGAGAATCTGCCAGTTGACTAATTTGCAGGTCTAAATTCTGCACTGGCAGAGAAGCTCTGGGGGGCAAACTGCTGTATCCCTTCCTAATGCAGGAAGAAGGCTATTGATGGGTTGTTGGCAGAGCAGCAACCATAACATCTTGGTCAAAAATTCAATTTGTCAGGAAAAGCTACAGCAAAACTGCAGACCTACCTGAATAACTGGCACCTGGATCTGAATTTCCTAATTACCAAAACAAAATGTAGCCATACCAATGAAGCTACTACA
This sequence comes from Cyanoderma ruficeps, assembly GCA_008694505.1. NCBI lineage: Eukaryota > Metazoa > Chordata > Aves > Passeriformes > Timaliidae > Cyanoderma > Cyanoderma ruficeps. The sequence goes on from VZDJ01000084.1 coordinate 8,842,624, forward strand.
TCACACTCCCTTTTCTGCATGTTTTGAGGATATCTGATCTTTCACATCTTGAGCAAGAAAAACTCAGGCTTCCTCTCAGAAAACTGGAGGAAGGCTGGCTGCAACTGGAGAGGGTGGTGTGAAACCCCACCCATTTCCAGTCAGTTCTTTTGAGAGCAGCATTTTATTATCAATATTGATGTTTTTTACTACATGTATTTCAATCAATAACAGCCAAAGATAACAAGTACTGGGACCAGTTGGACAAAAAAAGAATAGTAGTCCACATGTTGCTCCTTTTAACTATCTGTGCAGAAGAGTTGCATGCATTTCTGTGCAGGAGGTATTTGTCAAAGACAAAAACCAGAGGAGTGGAAGTTTAACCTCAACTGTGCTTGCAGGAAAATCCACCTCCCTCTTAGCCATCAGTTTTTTAAGAACCGAGGAAGAATAAAATCCGGCTCAAATGAAAAGTTTCTAGACTTTGCTCACATGAAGTATTTACTTTCCTCTTGCAAATTCCCTGACCTGTTTTACCTTTCTTACCTGTACAAAGACTTTCTGTAGTAGCGCTCGGCGCTCTGCGAGAGGTAGTTCATTCTGTGCTCCTCCAACTACCTCAGGCACGTGTGGAAGGTCAAAAAACAGATATAGACATTTCACAAGTGTGGAAGGCACTGACATTGTAGTCATGCAGTCCACAGTTTTCTGAGGAAGAAGAAAACACAGAGAAAAATACCAGTTTAGCACATTATATATTCAAAACATAAATAATAATGCAGTTGATTGAAATGCTGGTGTTTCTTTCTCACACCTTTGGTGAGGTGTTGACACAGTCACCATGTATTCTTGAGTGCCTATCCAAACAGTAATTTTAAAAATAAGATGATTTATTTACTTGACAACAGCACTGCATAGCCACAGTTCAGAGGAGTCATTGCACAGGACAGAAACAAAACCTGTCAGTTTCTGCCAACAGAAGTCAACAAGTTAATTACAAGACCTTCAGCCAAGCCCTCATCAGCTATCAATTCTTTGTAGCAGGAGAAATGGGAGTGGGAGGAGGACTATTCAATTTATGCCCTCACTTGGCAAGAAAGTGTAAGGAGCCATAAGAAGCAAAGCAGTAGAAAATATGAAAGCATCAGTGGGAAGAAAAGACAAATTGACGTGGAGGCTGGTGACATACTAAAACAGAGATGAGATGATGTGCTGAATTACAAAGGCAGATTAGAGCAGAAATAACAAACCACACAGCTGCCCAATATGCTCCCAGAGACAGCTCCCTGATGGAGGGCAGCACCAGAAGCAGAGGCAGGAATGATTCACTACCACCCACTCATGACTGCTGCTGGCCTTGCTTTTTGCAACTGCTCTCCTCCACTGAGGTGTGCAAAGTTCAAGGTCTGAACTATTTAGGCGCTGTATGTGCCATGCATCTCCTGGGGCACCAAGCTGCAGCATGCAAGAGAAGCTTTTGGGCAGCAATAAAAGTTGCATGCATTATTCAAAAGAACACGATAAATTCAAGTCTCAAAACTACTTTTTTTTCAGGCAACTGAAACCACAAGGAGCTAAAGCAGAAGTCCTGTGGCACTATAAGAGAAAGAGGATCTTAAAACAGAAAAGCAAAATATAGTTACACTTTTAGTGAGTGTTCATGCAGTTCATTTTATTATTGCTTCTGTCTCTTCCACCCCATAATTTATTTTAAGCTTTGCTGTTTCAGACTAACCTGTCCTGATGAAGCTAGTAAATTGATTGTGGTGAGCAGCATCCAACCTCTACTTGCTTCTTCACTTTGATTGACCTCCAGAAACTGGACTATGGCACGACTTGCAGCCTCTGTAGGAGGCAGTAAAAAGAAAAAAAACAGTAAGAATTCAGTCTGCAGAAGGGAACACATCCTCCCAGCAGCCCCAAGCACTGAGTATAAATTCACCTTTACAGCACCAACTGAAAAAAGGCCTAGGCTTGGGCCTATGCTTTCCAGACACACATTCCAGTCTTACACACACACTTGGCTTTGACACTGACAAGGCTGTAAAAAGTACATTCTTTGGTCAGGCATCATTCTTTGACCAGCAGACAGATTTCAGTAATCTGCAGTGACATTTGTTTGGGCAGTTATGCTTTATCAAATACAATACACTTTTTCCAAAGACATGAAGTCCCCATCAATTAGGGGCCTCCACAGCAGTAACTGAAACTTCTCAAAAAAAGCACTGCACTGAAACAACAGTATGGAGGATAATGGGGATTGCAGGGAAGAAGAGGTGCTGAAAGACAAAAGGAATAAAAAAACAGGGAAAAAAGCGGCATTAAGACTATGATCACCAATTACCACATCCCCATCCTACATTGTTTGAGAATGAAAATAGTAACAGCTTATGGATAATTCTTATGATTGAGAACCACTTCTGGATCCTATTCCATATCAATCAGAGCCAAAGACAAATACTCAGCCTAGTAAACAAGTTATCAGCCTCAATAAATAAATCAAGAGAAAATGCAACCCTATTTCACTGCTGCCTGAATACACACTTATGTAGGGAGTCTATAATGCCAGTTGTGATGCCTGCCCATTACCTTTAAGAGACATCTAAAAACATTTTTCATTAATAACTGTGTATCAATCATCTCCTGTGCTTTTAGTGTCAACTAGGACAGAACAGGAAGGTGAATAATATCACATAAAAAAGAAATTACAAAGGAATTACTAATGGAGGGACAAATTTGCAACTGAAGAACTATCCAATTTTAATATTGGCTTGTTTGCTTCATCTACTGCTAAGATTCCCCAGCACGTACCTGGGAAGGAATTATTCAAAAGGCAGCACATTTCATATGGCAAAGTACTTATCAAACTTGTAGTACCAACTATATTGAGAAGATCACTTTCTGAAGCATCACACAGTAAGCTCTGCAGAATTGGTTCATTTGTGCAATGGCTCCTCTGTCATGTTTTTGTCTGACAGACTTTTTCTCATAAGAGACTTTTGCACAAACCATTGGCTTTTCCAATTCTGGTGCTAAAGTAAGGAGAGCTCCCTATTACTTCCCTCCATGAGACTGAGATAAAGCCTGAGATACCAAGGTGAAAGGTAAGGCAATCTATAAAACTCACACAAACAGGGAGAAGCAAGAATTTCCCAGCATGCTGACCTGAAACTATCAGTGCAAAGCACTGGTCAGGTGGTTGGGTATACGGACAGGCCAACTGAGAAAGCACAACAGCCATGACACAGTTGCATTTCCTACACTAAGGCATAGGCAAACTGCCAGAATTCCTGAAAAAAGCCATTTTTCCTCAGTTCTGAGAGCTAAGCATGTCTAAAGCATGTACTTCTGCTACAATGACAGCGCCCCAGCAACCCAGCATGAGATGTGATTTTGTAGGCCTGTTCTCTTTCTATCCCACCACAGACTTAGCTGGGCAATCAGTCTCTGCCTGCAAGACTGGTGTGCACAGCCTCCTTCAGACACAGTTTCCAAAGTCACCTGTGGAACAAGGGCTCGTTAAGTGATCTTTGAAAGCTAACTCAGGGGTTAAGCCTATGCTTCTGAAAAAGTTGTCATGCTGCTGGCATCTTGGCATAGCAATGGAACACTAAAAATAGCAGTTTAAAAACTGTCACTCTTAATTAAGCACTACCTAAAACACAGACAGCATTTTAAGTGCTGGAAGACGTTCTCTTGTCATCTGCTCTGAACAAATTTGATAGCGCTATCATTTAAGATTAACTTCTATCATCAGCATTAGTCTTAATTTATTCCTTGTACCTTTCCCCTGGTTTTCAAGTGCCCAAGACTTCATTTAATATAATATCCTCTATGTGCTTCACTCAGATGTCCTTAGCCCTTCAACTTCTGCTGCAGAAGAAAACCAATTCAGGAGCAGGATATGCTAAGAGCAAAAAGACAAAACCCTATAAAGTAATATGTAAATAAACCTATTGTGACAACTGTACAAGCATGTACATGAGTATGACCATGATTATGTGGTTACGTGGTTAATACAAGGGAGTCAGTTTCCAGCATGGATTCAGTATATATGGGATAGAGGCTTGGTAGACTCAAACAACATTTGTTTTATGTGTTAAGAGGTGCACTGCATCCTGGACTTCAGAAAACCAACAGGTAGCAAGCAATGGGAATTAGACTCATTTCAGATGGGTAGCAAAAATCAGTGCTACAAGCACTGCAAGCAATGTTCTTGTCTACAGCAATAGCACTAAGGGCAAATTCAGTACGAGAAGCTTTTAGTTAGATGGTCTAGAACGATAAACAGCATGTAATAGCAACATCAGACTGCTGCATAGCTTATTCTGGAGGGGAATATTAGTGAAAAGAAATCTGTGCATGTGCCAAGGGTGGGAGGGGAGGTGCAGTAAAAGGTATGGATTGGTGTGTCAGGGGGTGGTGAAGGTGAAGTCAGGGATCCCTTTTCTAACAGAGCCTTCTAGAAGTCTCTGCTACTTTCGGGAAATGCCTGATGACACAGCCAGGTGCGTAAAGTTACAGAGTATAAATAATTCCAACTACCTAGATAGTAAGAGAGAAGTATCAACCCAAATAAAAACGTGATGGCACAAAGTCTGCCTTCCATCACCAGGAGCAGAGTTGGGCTGTCATCACACGTGGCAGATATGAAGTGGCTGATGCCTTTGCAGTGTGCAGAAATGGAGGGCTGCTCATCCAAAGATAAAACAACTCAACTGTGCCAGCTTTTAGCCTCACTAACACAGATGATAAAAGAATAGGCTTTCTAGGATCTCTTAGAAAGGCTCTATGTTGCACTACACTTGCCTTGCATAAGATCTGGTAGAAATCACAAAAAAAACCCCCAGAAAGTTGACCAAAAGTAGTAAGATATAGGAGTTGTTGATCAGAGCTGGCTCCTGATGAATAGTAGCTGACTGGATACTTCTTTCTCCCTTTCAGAGCAATTTCAATAAACACAAACGAGAATTACTTTGTAAAGCAAAGTCCTCCACAGAACAGGAAAAATGTATCAAGATGTGCAATCCCAGCATGTGAAATCATTTCCAAGAGTCTCTTCTCAGCAGAAGAAAAGTTAACATACCAAAAAAGTCTGACAGCAGCCCCTAAGTGCACTTATTTTATTGACAAAGATCCTCCCTATCAGGAAAACTTCGGACTTTGTTAGGGGAGGAGCCTGAAAGGCACCTTAGTAGCAGAAAATTCCTTCAGCTATCATCTATAATTCACCCAAATGCACAACGCATTTAAACAAATTATACTAACTTCTGTGGATTGAGGATAAACATAAAATTAGTTCTACTGATGTGACAGAGATAAACTGCAAAACGAAATTAACAATAAAAACAGAGTTTGCAGATCAATGGAACTTTAAGAAGAATAAAGGCAGGCATTGTCAGAGGCTAAATACAAACCCCTGATGTGGTTTTCTGCAATGAGAATGAATGCTTATCAGCTTGATCTCCCAAAATGGTTTGAAGATGAGATAATGACAGTCTTTCAACAGATCTGCTAGCAAAATGCCTGAAGAGGTTAAAAGCATTTTCAGTGGTGAAACAGTTTGAGTAGATCCGTGAAATTAAGAGAAAAAAAAAGAAACTGGGGGTAGAACTCCTCCCTCCACAAAAAAACCACGAAGTAAAAAAACCTTTAAAAAAATCAAAGAAAAAGAAAACCAAAAAACTAAAAAGAACGGTGGAAAAAAACCAAACTGAAAACAAACCAACCTGCCCCTCCTTCCTCCCCACAAAAATAACCCTTTAAAAATGACAAAATCACTACAACATTCAGAGGGTTTAAGCAACTGAAAGTGCTGGAGGTAGGAAGGATTAGCTGAACAGCCTAGTAGTCCAGTAAAAATAAATTTAGCATTCAATAGTAAATACTGACACAAATACAAACAGAAAATGTTGTAAATATTAAATGAAAAACTGACTGAAACTAAGAGACACTTAACTGAAGCTAAAAGGTGCACAAAACAGCGATGTACACTAACTAACCAAATAAAATCATTAAAAAAAAACAAACAAATTTCTGAAATGGTCTTTGAAAAGAGGCTAAAAAGTTCCAGACCTGTGACGTACCATTTTGCTTTCTCATTGTTCAGTTTTCTACCCTTCCTCAGTTTCACCTGTCCTTGCATATTCATATTCATATTCACATTCATATTCTGTCTACAGTATGACTTTCCAGGTAGCAGGACTGCCCACAGCTTAGAGAATCATTCTGAATCTCCCCAGGATAAATGTTAATGCATTCAATAATGGGCCCTGACTGGATGTCATTTGGTGTGCTTGAGATGCAGAGTTAGAAAAATGGAGCAACCACTACCAGGTACCAAATCACGGGTTTGCACACCCTCAACTGATGAAATGTGAGAAGCTGTTCAGAGTGAAAGAGGTGCTGGTTAGAGCCTGGTGCTAATAACACTGAGGTTGTGGGTTCAGTTCACATAGGGGCCACTGACTTAAGAGTTGGACTCGATGATGCTTGCAGCTTCCTTCCAACTCAGAATATTCTCCAATTCCTTCCTCAGCAGCTTTAGTTAAAAGATATGCTCTTGAAGTATCTGCAAAATCACATAACCACCAACTGCATCCATGTCTTTAGAAAAACACATTAAGCAAAAGTGTTGCTTCCTCTCCAGCCAAAGTAGCCATTAGTAGCCACATTGGTTCTGTGAAGTTTCAGCCATCCCTGTTCCTTTCTCCAGAAGTCTTTTTCAGCTCTGAGTCAGATGCACTTGCTCTCAAAAGAAAGGTTCATTTCAGAACTGAGACTACACTAGAAATAGATGTTTGAACATATATTTTATGTAGTACTACCACAACTTTTTGATCGATTCAGACAGAAAATTGGACTCATTTGTGGCAAATGGGGAAGCCAGAAATCTCAAGTATATAGAACTATCTCACCCATGACCCTACCATCTTCTAAACAGACTAGATACTCCATGGCAAGGGAAACTATTCACTAATCATCACAAACTGAAACCTGCAAGATAATTAACTCAGATTTAACTGTTTTTTCAGATTTTTCTTACTATCCCTACCAGAGAAATAAAGCAGTTGAAACTGTAGCTGAACACACAACTACAGCTACAACTGCAACGTTCAGAGAGCACTTAAGACAGGGTGCTGGCACAGTTACTACTGAATCACAAAACACTGTGCTGAGAAAACTACTACAGTCTGCCAAGAATAACTGAGATATGCCTCCTCCATGGCAGGCATTACTTGCACAGCTATTAGCATAAATATTCAAAGGCCTGATGAAAATAATTGCCCTGTGTTCCATTATCAGATGGAGTCGGGGAAAAAAAAGGAAAAAGGGAAAATTACCCCAAACAACCACAACACACTGACAGGCAAGATTTCACCATACCACATTCTCCACTGTAAAATACTGGCAACACATTTATAGAAATCAAGTTCTTGCAAAATTTCTTCCCTGTCATTAACTCTCGAAAGTTGACTTTTGATTGTATGGAAAGCTTGTCTCTAACACAGGCTCAGCAATTCTGTTGACTCACATGGAGCACTTCACATCATCAGGAAGTTGCACTTGTATATTACCAGACAATTCCTGCATGCTGTTCTTACTGTATTTTTTTACTTTTAAAAACACACTATGAGATAGTGTGATAGGAGATAGATAAAAACACACCCAAACCACCACCATCAACAAAAAACTACCTCTGACTTGTGAGGCTTAAAGAACTGGATTATCTTGGAGCAACAAGCAGAGCTATGGCTGAAGTAATAAACACACAAAAATGGTTACTCCCACCAGAATCCAACTGACTAGCAGGCATAACAGATGTTCCCTGGGAAAAAAGGTCAAGTGAACACCTCCGTTCTGCCAGCACGGCTGTTGGACATTTATTTCCCCCAATACTCAAAGAAAAGACATTTTGAGCCTGTTTACCCATAGAGAACAGGTTTTGTCTATGATATCTGTTTAGCCATCTGGAATGTTTCACTGTTAGTCACTCTACTTAAAATGGAAATATATTGTAATTGGCACAGTTTGTGACTCCTGACTTCCTGCACAATAATTTTCACAGCCTTTTCCAGTCCTCATTTACCACCAAATTCAAACTGAGAACACAGCACAGATCTTAAAATTATCTAGTAGGCAAAGACTTGACGCTTCTTGGAAGCATTCCTCTTCAGAAAAGGAAGTCTAAGGGGAAAGCCAATGAAACTGCCCTCTTGGTGCATTGTCCTCAGCTATGCAACTGCCAATACAAAACCAGGTTCTGATACATTCAGGGGTCAACAGAACCAAATCTCACCCTGATATTTAATAATCAGAGAAGGAGAGGAGTCCAGTGACATTTTTCTAAGGCTGGCAGTGTTGATCCTAATGTGGGAATTGCTGTACTTTCACATCTTATTAGCTTCCTGGCCAGCAGCTAATTTAAAATGCATAGTTTTGGAATGTTAACATATCCGAGTGACACAACACACCACCAACAGGCACCTCAGGCAAGACACAGCAGCTGTTCACATGCATGTTCTTGGCCTCCTTCTCCTAGTAGGTCATGCAACTCAGCTCACGCCTCTCCCTCTCATCTGCTGGAATTTTGTGGAACCAGCTTTCTCCATAACCCAGGGAGGAAGCATCTAACCTCTTCCTCCTCCTCTCTCTCAGTCCAAACGAACAAAAGACAACACATTTTCTTTGCTAAAAATTCTGTTTCTGAGCCTGCACAGTTGCTGTGAATGGCAGCTCAGAGTATTCTGACTAATCTGAAAATCACGATGCACGGATGTGGAAAAGGCCACCCTCCTGCCCCATGTAATACCTGTGGACTTATTCGATGCTCTCCGTCGAATTTCAGTCACCATCAATCGTGACACTTGAGTAGTAAACTGCAGGAGGTCAGAAAATTTCTCTGTCATTGTACTTGGAGGAGCATTTCCAAACACCTAAACCAAGAGAAAAATGGATGCATTAAAATCATTCCGTTTACAAGGATCACTACAAACTGCCATGTTTCTCTGTGAGGAAGTATTCTTATGGAGATTACAAGTTTTTCTTTACGTGCTGCAGCATTCATCACTGCACTGGTTTGCACAGTGCATGGCCTAAGATACGGTCCGAGTTGGAATTCAGAGCTCATTCAGGGAGATAAAATGTGATGAATGGAGGGGAAAAAAAGAGTTGTACATTTTCTTGCAAGATGAAAACCCTGCAGAACCTCAAAAGACTGAGATTGCACTTAACGGGGTAAAGAACAGGTACCAGACCAAATTCTCCAACAGGACACCTGTTTTTAAGATCAATTCCTTTACTACCTATTGGACCTAAATAGAATGACACGTGTTAAGTCTTTTAAAAGGACTAAAAATCAGAATTGCCCTATTACGTCCTTCCTCAATAAACTGACAACATCAGGAAGCCTTCCATGCTGCTGATATCCCAAGGACTTACTCTCCTCTTCTGAGATCCTCCTGAACACAACAGGAGGCCTTCTTTTAATAAACTGTCACTTAATTCTAATAACTTATTCTCCATGATTAAGCATTGATTTTGTTACTAAATAATGTATTAGATCACATATAACAGGGAGAAATGTGTTAACTCTGTGGTATTGCACTAGGCTGTGAAACACATTATCTCAAAATGGATCAGCTAGTCGCCACAGTAATTTACTCTTTATTCAAGACTGCACAAAAAAAAGGAGTCTTTATCCACATTTCCAATGTAAAACTTGTACTAAAATGGTCACAACAAACCCATGAAACTATGCAATCCAAATTATGCTATCATCACTTCTGTTAGTGCTGAAGAACAGAACAGCCTGCTCAACACCTGAACAGTCTTTGCTTGTTTAAATTCTTCACCCTTATAGATATTTATTTAACCTTCAGGAGTGTCCCTGATGAGCATAAAATATGACAGTATTTTTCTAGCAAAACTTAAGTTCAACAGGTTATGCTGGCCTCCCAGAAGGAGGATGTGTTCTACAACAGTACAGCTGATTTGGACTCAACAGCTGCTTCACCCCCATCTCCTTTCTCTGGGTGACCCAGTTATCCCATTACAGCTGAGCTGCTGACACACTTGGCTGAGGTCATGCTCAAGTCCAGGGACATCCAGTGAAATCCGTGATTACAGCCAACAGGGATGCAAGGCAATTGTGGCGCCAGCTAACCTTGGGACCCCTAAGCCACTGAAGAAGACTTAAAAGGCAGAAGGAAGAACAACCTTCGTAAAAGTTTGACTTCTTACCTCCCTTAGTATCAGTTGCTCTGGCACATCACAAAACAGCCAAAAATATTTTTCCTGTCTACTTGCATTGCAAAGTCATGATGGAGCCAGAAATACGACATTGAAATGGAACACTCGGTTTCCTCAAAATAAAAATAGTTTTCACCAAAGGCATAAGTATTTCTCATACAGGAAATTTCAACCACCATTATCATTAAACCAAGTAAATGGGAGACTAGACATTACAGGCAGACAACTGTTTTCTGCAGACCAAGAAAAACACCCCTCATTTGAATTACAGACTATACAACATGCCTAGTACAGACAATCCAAGTTTCCCTAAATATTTCACAAGACCCCCTTTTTGCAGTTGTCTGCACCAGCTCCCAATTCATCCAAGTGCCCCTAACTTCCACAAGGCTGTAAGAACAGAAGAGGGCCTTGAGGTTTGCATGCTCACATAAGCAAGCTTATCTAGACCAGAGTGCACATTATCATCTTGTCATTGCTAATTGTTTAAAGCTCTTTCACCCAGACCAAGTGAAGAGGAAAAACTATTGGCCCTGTTACCTGCCCTGCTTGCTCAGATTTGTCAGCAGTTCCCAGGAAATGCAGAGAACTCAGAGTAAAAGGTTAACTGAGGTCAAGTGGATTTTAATTAGTTGCCCCATAACCAAGTTTGCACTATGTAGAATAAGCATCTCCAATGGATATTTGCATACCCTTTGATTAAAAGTGATACCAAAAGCCAGGAACAGGATATTACACATTTTAGCAGTATATCATCTTTTTAATAAGGAAAAGCAAGGCTCTTTCAAGACAATGTAACAATGTACCACTTATTCAAAACCAGCCTCTTCATCACTCCATCCACTTTTCTCACACACTGCACAAGTGTTACCACCACGTTGGTAGAGCAGTGCTTCCCCAAACTCACTGAACTCTGAAAGGAGCCTTTTGAGTACTCTTCCACGGGGCCAATCTTTTGTTAATTATGCACCAATTTAGCTTTTCATTACTATGTGATTCATCATTTCATAAGCCTCCCTGAACAATGAAGAAAAAGGAATGGTCTGTATACCCACTCATTACCAGAACTAGCAAGATGGTTTTATCCACAGCAGGTTTGAGACATACTCTGTCTATAAACCAAACTTAAGAATGCTTTAGCTCTGCTGAATTTACTGATTAATAATCCTCAAAAAAAAAAGTTAAAAGCAAATGAAGCTGCATGTCACACAAAACTTGAGATACCTCTGACGAAAGGAGAAAACTCATCCCCATGGCTAAGCAAGAAAGCCTCAAAAGAGCTCCTGGATACCCTGGTTATTTAACTGGCTGCCTGCTGCAGGCCACTTGGATACCTCTGGGAAGCAGAGTTACCTTCTTCACTCTAGATCTCTGCACTCAGCAAAAACAATGCTTCTCCCAGGACTCCTTATTGCATTTTGTGCACACACATACACTGATTCCAGCCAAACAAATGCAGCTCCCACTTCCAACAGCTCACCACTCTGGAATAGGAGACATTCTGGACTACACATTAAGGGGTGGCACAGAAGTTTTGATCTGAGCTTTACAATTTGTCTGGCGTTTCTCCTCCTAACACAGACATCCCAATCTCATAACAGAAAATGCTTTTATGATACACCATTGTTGCAGCAGCCCTCTTGTTAGAGGGTAGAAATGAGCCGAGGCACAGACTTCCTGTTTATCACAGCATGAAAAGGATCCTGGTTTATTCCTCTTCACAGCTCAGCCATCCTGACTCCAACCATTCACTGACTGCCTGCAGCAGCTCCTACTGGAGGTTTCCCTCGCAGTCTCTGCAGGCTTTTACCCAGCTGTAAGACTGTGGCTGCAGGTTCCAACAGGCTCTGACTGCACACCCAGACTGACCTCACAGCAGGGATTCTCTCTCCCCAGGATCCTTCTTCTTCTTCTCTCCCATTCATGATCCTCCTCCACCATCAGTCCCTTCACCAGCTAACCCACTCCCTTTTATCACATTTATCTTTACTGGACATAACTGTGACTCATTAGGGGCGAGGCTGTATTGGGTAATTAACACAGCTGTCACTTACCGGGGCTAGGTCACCTGTATTCTCTTTTCATAATCTGTGCTTAAGGCAGTGGCAGAAAAAGTATTCAATCACACTTAAAAATCTTCAACACAATAAAGATAACCATGTAAAGTAGCTGATGAATGGATTCAGTCTGAATTTGAGTGAAGTTATTAACTGATGACTTAAAACATCTGCAGCTTTGGATTATGTTTGAGAAATAAGACAAACTTTAGAAAGGAACTTCTAATAATTTTTTTAGTGATTCCTGACAGCAGAAGTGTCCCTTCTCAGAGAAAAGTTGTGTCAGATTTTTAGAGTGAACCAAGATTTACCATATCTGCCACTAAAAAGCTCTTCTGCGACTCTTTAGAAAAGGAGTTTGGTTTTTTTTGTACTATTTTTTATTCCAGTCAGTTCGTCTTGCTGTGACCTGCAGAGTTACTAAGCTGGCAGAATTGTTCCAAAACAAGCTGTACCATCAAGAGTTGACACTCCAGAAGACATAAAACTAGACAAGCCGAGGAAGCCACAGCAGACTCTGTATGTGAACATCAAAAGAAGAAGGTGGCATTAACCAGGAATCTAGAGGTAAGAGGTAAAGAGGTAAACTGCAAAAGCAGAAATAGATGGCATCACAACTGCTCAGCCTCTTGAACACAGGAAAACAAGAATGCCTTTACATGAAATACAGGGGAAAAATCCCCCTATAACAGAGACAGGATGAGACTTGACTGATCAAGAAAAATCAGCTTTGTTTGGGTTACACTATCCCAGTTCATCGATGACTGATAATAGTTATCAAGGTCTGCAAGAAAGGAAGTGAAAGAGCAGAAACACCTTTTTTCCTCAATATGCCAAGCTATGATCCAGATTTTAGAGACTGAAAACTAAAGTGACAACATCTGGCAATAGCCTGGATTTGTGGCACAAAGGACAGCTCCAAGAAGCTCACAAGTTCAAAGGAGGTAGAGGTTGAGGACAGTGATGTTAAAACTAAACAAGGAAACTGATGGGGGGGAAAGAGAGGAAAGAGGAATAGAACAACCAGAAGTAGGGCTGAAAAACAAAACATCTGGCAAACCCCTAAGAGTGTGCCTTCAGCACAAAGTTCAGTTCAGTAAAGAAGGGTACAAAAGAGTCTCTAGGACTTCAGAGAAAAAAGCCCATAAACAAAATTAGATGGATTCTGCAAAGAATAGAAAAGAGACATGGGGAACCCAGGGAAGGAAAAGCTACTGCAAAAAAGGGGAAAACAAAAAAGAGGAAAAGAGTAGCCAAGATGCAGTCACACAAATAGAAATCATAGAAAACCACCAATCTGTTCAAGAATATAAACAGTACCTGAGATTATTTAAGACAAGTGCTGATTTTGATGAAGTAAAAAGAAAACGTGGGGCTACTGATTTGGTTTTCAGAATGCTTCAGCACATGAGCTGAATGAAGGACAGTTAGAACAAGTGGTGCAAAGACATGAACTTCAACTAGGCTTCAGCAGAGTCCAGAGGAGGAGCTGAGAATTAGGACAAAGCCAGCAAGCGGTGTAAAGGGAGGGGGGAAATGTGTATTAAGAAAGGAAACAGAAAAGCGAAAAGGCAGAAACAATGGAGAAATTAAAACTTAACTGTTTATCTCAGAAGTCTAACCAAAGTCTTTTCTTAGACTGCTGTACATGCATTGTTACTCTAGTTTTGCTTAATCCCAGTAGTATCACCAACTGCAACTTCTATAGATATAATGCTTCTGCCAGTTACCAAGGCTAAGAAAAAATTCTTCTGCACCTGCAGATCAGAGTTAAGTGCTGAAGAAGCTCAAGTGGGGGCATTCTATTTTTCAGAAGCATCAGCCTCATGTAACCACCAGAGGGAGATTTCTAAGCATAACTGCATCAAAACCACCTTCACGGGCTCAAGGCAAGATTAACATTCTCCTGTGCTAATTTGTAAAAACAAATTAAGAAAGTCCATAACTAAAGGGCATATAATCCAAGAAGCTAAATCAAAGAGGAAGCATATGAACTGATCTTACTTCTCCCAAACTCACACAACAGGTTACCAGTAGAAATAAGGCCTAGGGCAACAGAATGGCATTCAAATGATCCATCCACTAAAGCACACCACCTAGTAGACTGAAAATCCTAGAAATACTATGTCTTGACTAGGATTAACTTTTCTACACAGCATTGTTGTAATTTAACCTCAACTGGCAGCTAAGCACCACACTGGGTCATTGCTCTCAGGTGGAACAGGGCAGAGAAACAGCAGGGTAAAAGGTAGAAAATTCATAAGTTGAGATAAAGACAGTTTAACAGGGAAAGCAAAAGCCACGCAAGCAAGCAAAGCAAAACAAGGAATTCATTCACTGCTTTCCATGGGCAAGCAGGTGCCCAGCCTTCTCCAGGAGAGCACGGCCTCATCATGAGTGACTTGGGAAGACAAACTACTTTGAACATCCTCCCACCTCCTTCTCCTTCCTCCCCGTTTTATAGGCCGAGCCTGACATCGTAAGTAAGGGATATCCACTGGGTCAGCTGGGGTCACTGTGTCTCCTCCCAGTTCCATTTGCACGCCCAGCCTCTTCACTGGTGAAGCGGGGCAAAGAGCAGAAAGGCTTTGTCTCTGTGTAAGCACTGCTCAGCAATAAATAAAACATCCCCATGTTATCAGCATTATTTCCAGCACAAATCCAAAACACAGCTCACACTAGCTACTATAAAGAAAATAAACTCCATCCCAGCAAAACCAGCACAAGCATGCAAGCAGCTCAGTGTCCAACACCTTCATAAGCCATACTTTCAACCGAACACCCTTTTAGCTTTTTGATTATTCCAGATCTCCGGGGTAGCATATACAAGCACAAATCCATCACCCAAGAAGAAGTAAGGACTAAGAGCACACAGCAGGAGAAAAAAAAGAAAGCTAGATCTATACCTACTGGTCTTTCACAGCCCTAAAACTGCCATCCAAATTACTATTCACAATAACCTGGCAGCGTAACTGAATGATATATCAGGAGGATTTAGTTCCTATTAATTCCAGTGACAGTTGCCATAGTTCTGCCTCCAAACAAAATCTCAGCACCTGAGTACAAGGGAGTAGTGAAATATGAATGCCACAGTAAAAGTGGCTATTATACCTTCCCTACAGATTGCTTGTTCAAAACCTCCCTTGTCCACAAAGGGGGATTCAGACTCAATACATAGAAAAAGGCCTATAAGGGTGATAAGAATATACAGAATATATCACATGAGAAATTAAAATTGTTCAGCTCATGTAGCCTAGAAAAACCAAGTTGACAGGACATATTACGATTGCTATCTCTAAATATGCATTAGTACAATAAATGCAAAGAAGGGAGAAGAGTTATTTAGACTCAAGGACAGTGCTGTCACACAAAAAAAGTGAGTATAAACTTGCTCCCAAAGTTTAGGTTGGAAATCAGACGACTGCAATAGCAGTGAGCAAAGCAGAAAAGCCGTCAGTCTACATGCATCTGTGGATTGCACCTGAGAAAAAGTGATAAGAAAAGGAAATCGCCAAAGGTAAGGTTATCCTCTAACACATCCTGTGTGAGGACAAGGGGAAAATTCAAAGGATGTCAATGGGAGAAAACCTGTTGTGCTAGAATCAAAAGGTCTTGGGAATACAAAATACAAGCAGACAATTCAAATAAATAATAAAAAAAAGCACGCAATTCTTGCTAATTGCCTGGCTTACCCTGTTGAACACTGGTAGCATCATGTAAAGCTTTTCTTCCTGCTCTTTCTGTGTCATGTGCCGTGGAGGGTGACAGAGCTCCGTGAAGAGGCGCCGCAGGTGCATCAGGCCCAGCGCATTGTCCTGGGGGCTGCACTCCTCCTGCCGGGGCCGGCCCATGATCCTCTTCACCATATTCATCTTGGCTGACTTCTGGAAGCTCCCTTGGATCCTGCTCAGAAAGGAAAAGGAACTCGCTGAGTACAGGAGACTGAGACATTGTTCCATCAAAGCCTTTAAATACGTAGCACCCTCTCTCACAATATGTACCACACTGCAGCTAAGAGCATTAGCTGATTTTATATGCCGGGCATTGATTAGGACGTGCCTGGAGGATTTAAACCCAACAACTTGAAAGAGAAAAGCGCCAGATATTCTCCAGCAGAAAGCAGGCTGGCCAGGCTTTGAACACTGCAAAATGCTTTGGTACTTTTTATTGGATGAGTTTTAAAATCCTTTGGTGCACATCCCACAGCATTTACAACAGTGTTATCTACATAATGCAAAGTATTCTCAAATTAATTCTAGAATAAAAACAGTATTTTAAAATCTAATCACACAAGACCTTCCAACTCTCTCAGACATTTGCTTTATCATACAGAGACAAGCATAGATTTTTTTTTCCCAGACTTTCCTATGGCAAAGAGACAAAGCTATCCAGTGGAGCTATCATTCATCTCACCCCCCAGCTCCTGGCTCTGCAGAACAACACCTCAGTCTTCCAAAGAGCATGGACCAAGTCTTCCAGCCGTGGGACTGAAGTCTATCAGGCAGGACCTTGGTGTGAGGGTCAGAGCAGATAAATCCCTAAAGAGATGTAGCCAACTGGACACCTCAGCAAAAGGGACTAATCTCACATGTTCATGTTAGGGAAGGAGTAAGGGGAATACATGGAAAACAGTTTCTGCTCCACATATAAAGACCACCCACAATGAAATACTCCACAGAATTGCAATGTCTACATCTCACTGCTTAAATGCAGCCAAAAAACCAAAGGTCAGTAACAGTTGTAAAAATTATTCAAGAGTAGAAAATGCCTTGCAGCAAGAAACTTAAAGCACTTAATTATTTAAATTATCAAAAAGAGAGGTTACCGTGGAGGGTCAATTAATAAAAGGAGAAGTGATGTTTCTAAAGGCGCTGTAATTAGAGTAATGAAGGGAAAGTAGACATTACTGAAGAACTCCAACCCAAAGATTAAGTTGTGATGAAAGACAGTAGCTGAATGCTAAAGCCAGGAAAATAACATCAATAACAAACTGGAGCTATGCTTGTAAAAGTGAAGGCAATTAACTACCAGAAAGAAACATTAATAAAAGAAAAACATGCTCTCTCTAACCCAAGAAAGAGATACCTTTTTGGAACATGTTCTTAAAACATATCCATAAAGTATTTTACTAACACATAGTAAAACATAAGGAACCAATGCTAATGAACATTTTGGTACCATGCAAAAAATAATTACTGAAATGAGATGAGAAGTCATCGAAAAAGCTAAGCTAAGTTACAAGCCAGCAACTGTCAGTCCATGCTGGAAATGTGCACTGGCTTTTCACAACTGAAGAAAAATTAGATAGAATTGGATGCTGTCTTTTAGAATATCATCCCTAAGAAATAACATAGGTAAGACTTCAAATCAGCATTAATCATGCAGCTAAAAAATAAAACAACAGTTTCCTCCAGAAACCCATAGCTTTTCCCAAACTCCTCGGTTTGGGGATGCTTCTCTTGCTGTAACAGGTAAACTAACAGTAAACCACATCTGAGCTCAAAGACCCATACATTTACTGCCTAAGCAGCAGGAAAAAAGTCTGCATCTTCTTTCGCAACATATAAATAACATCCCAATTAATTAATTTTTTTCCCCCCAGAATTAACCAAATTCCAAAGTAGATACTACTTCTGGAATCATTCCAGAGTTGTCTCCTAGTGTGTTTCTCTTCTATTACAAAAAATGCTAGTGTGGGCTCCAGGCAATGTCATCTGAAATATATTGCACATGAAAGCTGAAAGAATTTCTGTGATGTATTTTTGCCTGCCCAAATCCAGTGATATTTTCTCTGATGATCACAGCACAAATTATCTATGGGAAGAGAGCTGTTGGCTCTGGACCCTAATTAGACCCAAATCTTAGATATGTGAAAGTGAACAGTGAAAGAACAATATTATATTGATACTTTGTCCTGTACAAATATTTTGACTGAGGTTTTCTTTGTTTAGAATTAGGCCTGCAGGAGAGAAAGCAGTACACCTAAACCTTTTACTATAAACAAAAAGTATCTAGAAAAAAAGGGTCTCCCTATTCCACTAAGTGAAATCACCTGCACAATCCTCAGTCAGTTGCAACCATCACACGTGACCTGAATTCAGCATTAAGACCTGGCAGACTCCTTAGTGCCAAAATTGAAAAGATTCCAGTATTTTCAGTAACAGTGACTTCACCTGTTCACAACTGCTTGTTTATAGCACATGACAACCAAGCACCCTGCACGGTAATTATGTGAAGCAATCTCAAAAGTTAGGGAACACCTGTCTTGTAAATGATTGTAGAGCTTGAATTTGGCCTGGCTCCACACATGCATTGCAGCAGAGTCTTAAATTGCACACTCACTTCCTACAGTCCCCAATGAGCCTCCTGCCTCTCTCAGCAGATGCTTCATGAGCAGCTGGTCAGTATTTTGTTACTTCATCCCTCTGAGCATAATGCTACACCTTGGTTCCTACAACCTGGACTGAAAGGCTGCTCTGCACACACATCAGTGCATTTCCTTAAGGATTCTTCTGTCCCACTCAGCCCTGCCAGATCAGAATGCATCACGACTAATAAACCAACTTCCTCTCACAGATATGCCCCACAGCACGGGCATTGCAAAAGCCTCAATATCCACACAATGAACACACACACATCCTCCCTTATGTTAAAATTGATGATGTCTAATAATACGGTAACTATTTAAAGATACTTTGGAGAGCAGATACTCCTACAATCTTGTAATGCTTGAATCTTTCTGCTTCCTTGCGTTGTGTCCCTTAGAGACCAGCTGATGCCCTTCTCCTCTCAGCTTGTGATCTCAGAGCTAAACACCCAGTACACAAAGGATGCAATTAGAGGACACCTCCAAAAACCTCAAGAGGAGTTTTGTGAAAAGTGGCAAGGACAGAAACCTGCTCTCAGCACAGGAGTCTCTTTCCTGCCTCATATTCCCTCTTTCTGGCGTGTACACCCCATTGCTGCCCCACCTTCTTTACTACACAGCCCTGATGAGCTTCTTCCCCAGCAGGTCCAGGTAAGTACACTCTTCATAGGGAACCTGAGTTGATCATTCCAGCTGTCAGGTGTTTGGCTTTTTTAAGCTGAGGAAGAAGATAGAAGTTATTCTGAAAAAGCAAACTAAGCAAATGGAAGTTCTATGACACAGCCCCACTGTGACAGGCACATGGTTAATCAGGAGGGTTAAAGCATTTCAGCCTATTGTACCCACCTTCTGTTACTAGAGCTAAAAATGTGAATTAATGGCAGTCACATGGACCAAACTAAAACTGTATGGACCAAAACTAAAATAAGACACTTGATGAGTAGATTACAAACATGTACAATAAAACCACTGCTCTTCTAATAAACATTACAGTTTTCTCTTAGTGGCAGAAGCAGAACAATCTCCATGTGAGGAGAAATGAAGCAAGCAGTGAAAGCACAGCATAAGCATCCTCCCTTCAATAACAGCCCTTTGTTTTTTTCCACAGGCTGTCAGATGGCTGCACATTTCCCTATGAGCATAAGTGACGCTGACCAGTTTGAGCAGCTCTGATATAAAGCCATTCACCAAGGTTCTTCACTTTTCTGTTAAATTTCTAAGAGAATCCCACAAGATAAGATTCTCCAGAAATTTCACTGGAGTTAGTGTAAGAGCTAACTTCTACCCTTCAAAATATTTTAAAGTGTTTTCTACTGTTAGTGGAAGCTCTTGGAAAAACGATCATAAATTACGCTACAGAAAATACCAACAATTTACAAAGTTCAAAGACAGACACCATGAGAAAATGATTATGTGTGTGTGTTGTGTTTAACACAAGTTAGGGTATGATAATGTACGGGTAATACTGCCACAGCTATCAAAACATTTGTGAAGAAAAAAAAGTAGACAGACAGAAGCTGCATGAGACACACTCATTTTCACAACAGCTATTATAGGTCCGAGCTGTGCATGTAGTTCCAAAAGGATGTTATTTAAATAAGCAGCTAGGTAATTATCTGCTTAGTAATTACAGTCACAAGCGTTTCTCCAGGCACTATATTGGTATTACATCAGCAGCTTAGCAGTGAAACAGGAATCAACTTCTTTCTTTGCAGATTATAATGGGACACCAGTACACACCTCCATCCCAACTATCTCAGGAAAATGAAATTTAAGTCTTCTTGCTATAATGAATCACAGAAATCCATTAGGATCAGTAAATTGTCCACACCTGTTAGTTCCCCACTAGGTCTGTTACTTCTTTCCTGAATTTCAGATTCCCTACCCATGTAGTTAATACTAACATTCTGAAGACGATCACCAATATGCACTATTCAAAAGGACATTGTCTGGCCTTCAAAGGAAACAATAAAGAGCTGTTACTGGCTAGATACACATCCATTTGTGCTTAGAACTGAGCAGGAATAAAAAATTCTCTTTGTAGACAAAAACATCAGCAGGAGGGGAAGCGAGGAACACAACTACTTCCTCCCATTCCCTTCCCCCCCCCACCAGTCCTGCCACCAAACACAAAACAACTACTCACACACAAAGAAAATCATGCACAAGCAAGCTGTGTTGCTGAAAATGATGCCATGAGCTCTCCCTGACAGACTGAACGGGCACACACTGCTTTGGGGAATGTTGCCTGGTCCCTGGAAGAGAAAGCCTGAAGCAAATCCCATATTCTGTCCCAGTAATAAAAGTGCCTATACCCATACTATGATTTCCTCTTGTTAAACATCCAGTCGTCTGGCTGAAACGGGAACTATTTCATTGAGAAATCCCCCCAACAGGAAAACACCACCAACTCCCACTCCACCTTTTGTCTTGCTAAGTGTCATTAAGGAAGTTAAGGAAGGCGTGCAGGCAAGGATTTGAAAGGTGACACTATTATTTCAAGGTCATGACTTTTCTGCGTATGGTTTGGTTTTTTCCTCCTTTGCACTAAAATAATTCACAATAATTCAAAACTTATCTTGAGAAACCTGGTGCTACCACCTAAAAACCTAATCTTGACTTTTTTAGATGAATGGAAGAGCTAATATAGGTCTGTTTCTACAGGTTGAAGAGCTGCTTACAGAGGTGTCTCAGTTCACAGGGTAGCATCCAAACTTGAGAATTCAATGCAGCTATTTTTTGCTTTAACATCTCTAAGAAACAAAGAAAAAAAGCCTTGCTCTCCTGATTCAGGATATGTTCTCTGAACTCCAGTCAGATGGCAGCTAAAGATACAATTTCTCTGTTATTTGCAATATTAGAAAAGGCTATTCTTATGCTCAATCTGACCTTAATGCCTTGAGATCTCTGCAAACAAAAATTCCTAATGCTTCAACAAATATGAAGAACTTTAGTAACTGTTTATTGAGAAAGATAAAGATATAAAACATGGACTATCAGTCTTCTTCCATTTCCCACAAATTATTCATGATAATGACACATAATAGCAAGTGCTGATAGAGTAGATTTCCTGTGGTTTGTGCCCTCCTGAAGGTTTTATATTCAGTGTAAAAGGACAACAATTAAATAACAGTGATACTTTTGACCTATGCTGCAGGGATGGAGGAGAGCTGTCTTGCTAATGCACATATTCTTACTTAATAATAACTTAAATGAAAATGACCTTCAGTTATATCAACTTTTTGCACTTCATTTTGTTCAAATAAGAAAAAGTACTGCTCTTGACTTCTGGAAATAACCTATTCTTTTCCTGACTTATTGTGTAAAGCTTGTATCTAGAAGATAACTCTGTCACCACATTTTCTAATGCTTTAACAACCATATTTCCCAAAATTATTTGCACTACTATAACAAAACATTTCCAGGCTACGAACACTTCTTCTGCCACCTCCAAAAAATAGAGCCTGTAAAGCAAAGTGTTAAATCCTACCTCAGCTGAAAACAGTGTGCAGTACTTCTCCAAACTGCAGCTGAAGTTGCATCATTTTTCTTTGTTGCTATTTCTGCGCAAGAAAAGCACAACTTTGATACCTCAGGTGCAGTCCCGCCATCCAGACTGCCCTAGGGACTGAAAATCCTGCTTCAACATCATTGCTCAGGGCAATAGCACAGAACAAGAGTTCCCTGGCATAAAGGACTACACGGAGGCAAAGGATGTGACTGCAGTCAACTGCAGTCACTGCTCACAGACATCTGGGGATGGTGTGCAGAACTCACACCTTGATGAAACAGAAGGGAGCTACAAGTTACTTTTACAGAGAGGAAAGATGAGACAGTGCACAAGGAAGCAAATGTGTGCCACCTTTTCCTATGAGGAGCAAATCTGTCCACACTGCACCTAGAATGTGATTTTTGGCTGGATGATGATAATTCCACTTCCTACATCTTTATTTAGCACTCATTATGATCTGTCATCACCCTGAACCAAATTCTCAGTACTGCTTTTCTTTAAGGAAGCCTTTAACAAGATTTAGGGACTTACATTTTCTCAGCTCAGAATAAACTGATAACCAAGCTAAAGAATGGAAAATGCTGAAAAAGCAAACTGCCAGAAAGCTCAAATACAGGCCATTTAGACTGGAGACACATTAATTTAAGGTGTCTGCCTTTCTACACTTTACATCTTTTTCAACTGAAATGAAAGATGAATTCTTATTTTGTCTTGAACTATTGCACACAATCACGAGAACCAAAAGGTAAATCTGCTGTTGTAAGCATTTGAATAGGTACATCCACCACTTGTTTAAAGCAGCATTTGAAAAAGGTCAGGGGAACTGAATGAGTAATTTTGACTTTTCAGAAGTCCAATGGCATGTAATCAATATTGCATCCAACTAGGAGGAGCAGGAAACCTCATCTTTGAGGTATCTGTAACAGATGGTCCTTCAGCTCTTCACAAAACAAGACCAAGAAATACCATCCAGCCAACCCTAAGGCTACCTGAAATCTGTATTTGACTGCTGGGTTCTATGCACCTTCATCTCTGAATTTCAATGCAAAGACTTAAACCACCTCATCTGCATATAAACACAGATCTGATTTCCAAAAACCAGTTTAGGTTTGCTAGCCATCAAAGAAGGTGGAAAATTCCATACCTCAAACTGTTCTTCCTACAAGGTATCTGCTTAAGTTGGAGAAAAAAGACAATATTTACACCAGAAAAAGGTTTTCAATAATTTGTGCAAGGCAGAAATATATTGCCATTGCAGGGCTGAGGACCAAACAAAACTCTTCATGTGTAAAAGAAGCCTTTCTGTTTCAAGAGATGAGGAATGGTCACTCCAAAAAATAAATCCATCTTGCCATGTTTCATCACCCCTAATCATCAGTTACAGTGAAGATCAAAGTACAGGGCTCTTTACAGGTATTACTTTAGAAAGGAGACACCTGCATTAGCACCTTCAGGTGGTTCATTCATAGACACCCAGGCTCCAATAAACCATTTGCCCATGCTTGTGCAATCGTATCACTGAGGCATTTTTTCCACTCCTCTGACCTGTTCCAGTATGGTCTCAAAGCCAACCATCCAGCTCTGACTGCCATGAAGTCTGAACTAGCTCTGGACATACACCACCTCCTCCTCTGCTCAAGGAATTCAAAGGGCATTTTTTTACCAGAAAAATATGCTAACCGAGGAGACAAAAATATGTGTAACACAAAAATCTTGACAGCCAGAAGCAAAGTCCAACTTGGCTGGAGCAGACACAAAACATGACAAAAATAGAGACATTTGTCACCAACATGTATTTTTGAAACGCTTATTTATAGAAAAATGATGCCTAGTAAGTTAACAGGTTTTGGATTGAGGGAACAGAAATTCTGTTCTTCAGTGTAACCAGTATGAATACATTATAAACCCAGCAGATTACTTTTGGAACCTAAAATGTATCAGACTAGGGTTAATCTAGAACTTTGTAACTGGACATTTGAGGTCGGAATGATCCCCATTCACACCTGCTGGTTGGCAAGACAGTAGATAAGCAAACTCATCCTGCGAACCTCCATACTGCTATAAACACCTGAAAAACACATCGAGGAAAAGTAAATACTGAAACATCATTTTGGTTTTGAACATATGCCAGCAGAGTTGAAACATCTCAGAAACATATGCACCTCCATCTGAAATGGAGGAATCAATGGGAACATTTTATTGGAAGCTTTTGAACCAACTAACCCATGCAGCATTGGGAAAAAATATGCAGAATACCACAACGATAGGTAACAACTGGTTATAAACCTCAAACCAAAACAGAACAGACTATTTGCTTCCTCAATAATCTTGGAGAGCAACTTCGAATTGAATTCTTGACATGTTCCGTGGTAAAATATCTTGAGCATCTTTGAATGCTGATTTTCTTGTTTTGTTTTTGTTTTGTTTTCAAAAGGCCTAAATAAACTGATTTGCATTAACTGGACAAAAAGAATACTAGTTACAGCCCATTGGGAACAGAGCAGAATGAAATTTTAGCTTTATGGCCTGAACTGCATGGCAATGACTAAATCACGAAATTCAGGAGAGAAAATTCTGCTAAGACCCTAGAAAACAAAAAAGGGGTAAGAGGATGAGAGGGGAAGGGACACACATAAAACCAAACAAAGAAGCAAAATAATCTGGGAACTGAAGAGACAAGTGTGTGCTTGGTTGGCATGCAGACACCAACAAATGCACAGGAATAAAAACACTTCTGGAGAGTGGCTCTTGTATTCGCAGTAAACAAGCAAAGCAAAAAAAGCCTTCCTAGGAAAGTTCTTGCATTCGAATCAACAGTGAAACAATGAGCCACCACCAAGAATGGGGAAGAGTGCTTTGTTTTATTCACCTTTCCAAGTAATGAAGAGTGGGAGGGTGCAGTGGGGAAGATGGGGAAGGGAACCAGTGAAACTGGAACAGGAGAGAGCCTGTACATTCTCACAGTAAGGCCCTGCAGGAAGCCGAGTAGCCCCAAACAGGACATGTTCAGTAATGACAACAGTGACTAAGAACCGTTCTCATGTTTAGCTAAAAAAGCCACCCGAGTTTTTTTACAGGAGCACGGTCCCCATTTGTGCTGCTGGTGGTAGTGGGTTTTCTTCTCAACAGCAATCTAAAGCAAAAACTTCCTGCAGCCGTGTAAACCAGCCAATTATACACCGAAAAGAAAACATTTCTTCTGCCTTTAGGAAATTTGCATACGAAGGAGCAGTAAGTAGAAGCCCATTACCTGTAAAATTTGTCTCCATAGAGCCACTCTTGTTTCTAACAACACGGATAAGAAAAACAACAAAATGATCCTACCAGCACGTTTGGCTGATGTAATAAAATTCCTCTCTCTGCTACCATCGAGGCAGAAAGATTGCAACAAAAACAGCAGCGTATCTGCATTTAAATCAGCATTAAGACCTGGACACAAATACTTGTTTATTTCTGAAGCAACAAGAGGTAAATAAGGGTGAATAATCCAAATGTTTTAAGCTGCATGTTCATAGTATTCCTAAGTGCAAAGCAAAATACAACAGTCCAAGACCTCCTAATTAGCAATTCAGTCCAGAGATGAATGGAAAGGCAGCAGAAATACTTGGATACACGTATCTAGTGCCTGAAATAAGGATGGTCCAAAGGCATCCACTGAGCTCCACTGGAATTAAGTTCTGCATACCATATAGTACAGAACCAAAGGACTACTTAGGTTGGAAAAGACCTTTAAGATGATCAAGTCCAACCCCTAACCCAGGACTGCCAAGCCCGCCACTAAACCATGTTCCCAACTGCCTCATTTGCACATCTTTTAAATACCTCCAGGGATGGTGACAGGAGTAGCCTCCTCTCTGGGCAGCCTCTTTCAATGCTTGATAAGCTCTTCTGTGGAGAACTTTTTGCTAATGTCCAATCAAAGCCTTCCCCAACACAACTTGAGGACATCTGACCACCGGGGCAAATGGGATCCTGGGGTGCATCTGGCAGATTGGGGGAAGTGATCCTGACCCCCTACTCAGCTCTAGTGAGGCCACATCTGGAGTGCTGTGTTCAATTCTGGGCTCATGAGGACAAGAAAGGCAAGGAGCTACTGGAGACAGTGCAGAGGAGGGATGATGAGGGGTCTGGATCACCTCTCATGGGAGGAGGGATTGCAGACCCTGGACCTGCTCCCCATTTAGGCGGGATAAGACTGAAGGGGATCTCATTAATGCCCATAAATATCACAAAGGTGGGTGGCCAGAGAATGGTGCCAGACTCTCTGGCAGTGCTCAGTGACAGGATGTGGAGCAATGGCCATAAACCAAAACACAAGAAGTTCCACCTCAACATGGAGAAAGAATTTCTTCACACTGAGGGTGGCAGAGCCCTGGAACAGGCTGTGCAGAGAGGCTATGGAGTCTCCTTCTCTGATGACATTCAGAATCCAGCTGGACATGCTCCTGTGTAACCTGCTCCAGGTCACCCTGCCTTGGCAGGGGGGTTGGACTGGATCATCTCCAAAGGTCCCTTCCAACCCTAATGATTCTGTGATTTCTTCTCATCCTGTTACTTGGGACAAGAGACTGACACCCACCTCACTGGCATCTCCTTTCAGGTAGTTACCGAGAGCAGTAAGGTCCACTCCAAGCCTCTTTCACCCCAGGCTAAACAATCCCACTTCCCTCAGCTATTCCTCATAAGAGGCACTCCCACTGGGAAAAACAGTAAAGATTCCTATGCTTTGTGTAACTAAGCAAGTATTGTAACAATGGGAGAAAAGTACTGTCTCTTCTCCTCATCTTCCCTCTCTTCTGCTTTTCCTTCCCCTGGCCCCTCCCTGCTGGGTGGCAGAAGATGCTCTGGGGATGACAGTCACAAATTGCAGATAAAGTGATCCAACCCCTCTCAGTCTCATCTTCAGTCTTCAAACACCTGAGGATTGCAGGTAGAGCTACATGATGTCTTCAGCTCCAGCCTGGTTCTGGATCCAGCTCCACCAGACTGAACATGGAAACACTTCTCAGGAGCCTCACACGGACAAAAGAGCTGATTATGAATCTTTCCTTACAGAAAACAGCTCTATCTCCCCAGTAACACAAGAGACTGCTGCTCCCAGAACACAGTCCCGCAGAGAAAGCCTGGGACCGATCCAAGGCAGGACTGAGCTGTTTAGATTTAGAAGTAGCCCCTCAGAGCTACAAGGTTTCCATCCCTAGCAGTGAATGTGCCAGATAAAGGATTAAACAGGAAAAAACAAAAGGGGAAAGAAAAGACAAAACACCTCCCACAAAATAAACACTTCACAAGAAAAAAAAACCACAAACCCACACAGCAGACTAAAACTGCAGACTTCTAAAGGAATACTAATTACTCATACTGGAAGAATGGATTCTTCCAGTTCTCCAGTGAATTTTTTTTTCAATGGCACACTTACTAAATGACTGAAGCAGGTATAGATATTCTTATATATTAAAGTTGGTGTCTCTCAAAGCGAAAAAGCCACAACATTTTAGAAAACCCATACTTACTTTGCTTATTTTTGATTGCCAATAAAGAGGTTGGTATATTTACTATTTACCATAACTACTTTAAAAACTATTCTTGTTTTTCTCCTCATTACTCATGTTCTAGCCCTGCTTGGCAATAGTGCCAAAATTAAAGCTGTATTTCACAGTGAATAAATTATTTCTCAACACCAGCTTACAGTGTATTACAAGTTTAAATAGGACAGCTAGAAAACCCCCTAAAAGTGAGTTTCTCTTATTCAAAGGGAAAAAAATGAAGCCTACAGCACTCAAGAGAGAGGGAAAATACTATCTTAATACTGTTTTGTCCAACTTTGTTACATTTCTTAGAAGATGTATAACAGAACTTGATAATAAGCTTGCTTCACAGCACAACTACTGCACTCAAGGCTCGTATTAGCTGTATTTTGAAAACTACCCACGTGACACACTAAAATCAATTAATTTCTTCCTTAGCTGGGATGATAAATGTAAACTACCCACTTTTGACTTGCATCTCTAGAGCCAACATCCTAAACACAGGAAAACTATGCACCGGTACATTACTCATTTTATTCAAAAAAATCACTGGATTTTGACTAAATGTCTGATCACCCTCAGCTTTGGTTAGCTTCTATAACAGCAGGTCTGACATTAGGAGGTACAACTTCACACATGCTAGACATGGAATTAAATTTTAGTCTGCGTGGGGGGAAGTATGATGCAAAGAAAAAAGAGTAGCTGGGATTCCTTTAGGTCTCATCCTACCTTGAATTCTTGAAGTTCAGTGCCAACATCTTAGTTTTCAAGTCCTCCCCTTGTAAGACACTAGAGACAGGAGACAAGCTCCCGTGCCTCCAGGGCACTGCCAGCCCTCGGTCAGTAAACATCCCTGTGGCGGTCAGGCGGCTCTGCCCAGCTTTGCGCCGGCTGTACCAGCGCCCAGGCGGGGAGGGACTGTGAGCCAGGAGCAGCTGCTCACTCCCGGCAGGCTGGGACACCAAGGACAGGGATCCCTCCTCCTTGCAATGCACAGGCCTCAGCCACTGATACAGCTGCTTCACAGAGAATAAATCAAAATCACACAAGCGCCGGATCAAGATGAAAAACTGTGCGCTCGAGCAAAACGACATCTGGTCGGCAGCACAATCACCGCAAAGGAGAACCATGTATCATGGCTTACAAATTAATTTGCAAGATGACATTTTCCTGCTTCTCTTATCTCACAGGAAAGTAAATACGTTTCAATTTTGCTTATAGCAGAACTAATTATTCTGGGGGAAAAAATAAACCAAGGACAAGAGACACTCCTTATTAGAAGCTAGATCAGATGCAATGTGGATTTTCTTGATTAACTCCTCTGCTTTTCAGGGGTTTGTTGTTTTGATGTGTTTTTTAAACACTGTTTACTATTCTAGCTTGCAATGCTACTTTCATACACAGCACCATACAATCTAGAACTGCCAGGTGTTTTGTTTCAATAACAAAAACTATTCAGAAGTGGCAGTATTTTCCAAGGAAATCCATTATGTTATCCAAACTCACATGTTACGTCTCACCACTACACTTGCCCCTTCCCCTAGTAATAATAACCAAGGGTACAGAAAACAAATTATGACTGAAGCTGCAGTTCTCTGAAAAGAACTCTCCCAGAATGATACTCAAACAACTACAGTGGACACTACTTTCCAACTAAATTTATCCCAGAAGAAAGCTTGAACATCCACTTAGTAAAAGCACAACTACTGACATGGAGTTCATTCACATTTTTCCCCTGGATTCACCTACACACGCACATAACACTCACACTAAGGAAACAACTTCCTTGCTGGAGGGAAAAAACATTAGGAAGAAAACAAAAAAAGAGACAGTAATTGTCTATCAAATGCACTGTAATGTCATTTACAGGTACAGAAATCACTGAGTAGTTATTTAATGCAAGTCCTTGCTTCTGCAGCGCCTCTGTGAAAGTACATGGGCTCAGTTAGATGACCTGCACTGTGCTTGGCTGTTTCTGGATGCAAAGAACCTGGGGACAGAACTTGCTCCTCACAAGAAAGAAAACAAGACTCTTTCAGTGCTATCCCTTTTCTCTGGCTTTGTGTCCCTTTTAAGCTTTGACAGTAAGCAGTGTACAGAATGAGGATTACTACTCTTGTTTATTTTTAAGACAATGCAATAAACAGAGTGAAACCCAGCAATATGGTGACAAACAAAGGCACTTGAAAGAATCAGGTAAATAAATGCTCAATACTAAGATTTAATTGCAACAATGGTATCATAACAAAGCCTTCTTCTCTTACACATCCATATATTCCTTCACAATTTTATCACACATTTCTTTCTTTCATTTGATTTTACTTCTCTGTCTTCTTCTAAGATGACCTTTTAGCAACACCAAAGAGTAAATAGTACTTCTAATATACTCTCCCTGCAACACAGGCAGGTGGTAGCCCACTTCTGCACTATCATTTCCTCACTTATAAAAATTGCTGCACATCAGTTTCATTTCCCAGCACTTTGAACAGTGATTCTTGCATCTACAGGGATGTGCCTTTGAGATTTCTCCCAGGCAGCTTCTTGAAATTAAAATCAAACAAGGGAAAGCTCTAAAACTAGGTTTACTGTGCCTCCAGTTTGTTTTAATTCATGGGACTTAAAAGTCCTTCCTGGGACTGCCTAAGGCTTGCTTTTCACAGGCTATCACTTATCAGCAGTGGCTCTTGCAATATTCCCCCTCCCTTTGGGACAGAAGATGGGGTATGAAACTTTCACAGCATTCTTGTAATTCCAATTACGCCAGTGGTGCACCACTCTGCTGCTAAGGTGTACCTTCTTAATTTGTAGTTTTGCTAGAAAAACATTTGCTAGGACACCAAGGAGAAAGCCATACCCCAAGAAGTCAGGAAAACAGCAGCAGGCATCACAGAAACAGAGAACAGCATCCCCACAGAGATAATCTAAATAGAGATTTTTTTTTTTTTTTGCCTCACTATGCTTCACATCCATAAGAAACTATGGCATCACAGATGGGAATATGTCAAAGGGAGTTTTAGGCATTAATCTATTGCTAGCAGAAATTACTGACTCAGTGTGAAATATTGGTGTTTACCTCTAAGGGAGCCATGAAATGAATCTTTCATGATAACCTGACAACTATGAGAAGAGCATACAAGAGCATGGCACACAAACACTCCTTTCTATCACAGGAAATTTAAAACAAAGCAGTATGACAGACTTCTCTGACACCACCCCAAGATGACAATTATTTCCATATTTCATATCTTATTCTGCAAAAGCTCTTAAAAAAGATGGTCACTCCTCCCTACTCGTGCATTTTCTCCCTGTGGCAGAATAAAGAAACTGCTACAAATAAACACTTCCTTTCAAGTTCTAGGTTCCAATGCTGCAGTTTTCTAAAGGATAGAAAAGTACCACAAGCTGTGCTGTGAGTGTTGGAAGTGGCCACCCAATGCAGTAAACTCAGCATAATTAGGTTATACACACTGACTGAGCTCCTGTGGTATAACAAATAAACACAGGGTGAGTCAGGTTGAGCCAACACACACACTTTGCTCACCCCAGTGACAAACAGCTTCAACACACTGGGATGCCCATTCTGTCTACTCCCAAACTGACATCGCCTGCACAGCTTGTAAGTAAACTCTACTCCATGTACTAAAGTCTAAATCAATGGGCATCATTGACAAATCCTGCCATGACTAGTATAGAAGCCTACTTCAAATGCCTTTCCAAGTGATCCTGAATCCCTATTAAGTGCTCCACAGAACCATTTTTTAATAAATTTTGCTCCTGCAATATAGTAATTTAAGGAAGATCCCATTTAAAAAAACCAAAACACTGCACATATTACACTCAAAAGAACATCCTTCAAAACCTTATACATTTCTATTTGTATCACTTCTATCCCTTGCCTCCCTTATGCACTAATCTAATTCATCTGTCAAGGAAGCAAACTAATCAGTTCGACACAATTTTCTCCCTGGCAAATTTATGCTGGTTGGCTGTCTTCCCTTATCTCATTATCTCCTATGTGCTCATAAACTGCATCACAATTTTTACTATTATCCATGTACCTGCAGGTAAGCCATGCCACAGCTGGAAAGAAACTCAATGTGGCCCCATGGAGAGCTCAACCAAATCCAATATAGCAGGTTTGGGACTGAAAGGAACATAACCACAACCCTAAAACCAAGCTGTTAAGCTCTGCCAGTTCTTGCATGTCCTCAGAACTGGAAGAACAGGATGCATGAAGTGCCAAGGAAATATTTCCTACACAAGTAGCTGAATAGCAGATCAGGGTTCTAACAAGACAGTCTTCACAGATTCACAAAATAGTCTGCATTCAACAGGCTGCTTGATACCAACTGCTTTTACTAAGTCAAGAGGGACACTACCATGAGAGGGCATAAGCCCTTCATTTTCTTTCATTCTCCATAAAGTGGTATATATGTCTCAAAAAAAAATCTAAACACAATAGGCTGAAGAGAGCTAGGCATTTTTTATTAAAGTAAAAAAAAAAAAGGTATAATTCTGTCAGACCCCTTCGTAGACAGGTTTGTGGGTTTTGTTAATGAATAAAACATTGGAAACAAAAGCAGCAGCACAGAGCTAGAATGAAAGCATTGATGTTGCAGGATTTCACATGGAAGGATGTGCTCTGGGCTTTCTGTCTTTCTGTATGCTTTTGTTAAATTAGAAGTGATACCTCACCCTTGAACACTTTACAACTCTCAGTTTTATATGAAACAAGATAAAGATGGTGAGAATACATGAATGACTAGAGCTCTTAATAAGAAGTGGCAACACTTGCAGTTGTTAAGCTCTACATGCCTCAAAGAGTGATGCCAACTAACATTTCTTTGTCTTTTCCCACTGGGTCACCTCTTCACTTCCAGTGTCTGCGACATGCTGCAGCCTTTTTTCCACTGTGTTGTTTTTCCTTTTGCTCCAAAACCAATGTCAAAGGTCTGTATGTCAAAGGGTGTCCGAGCAAAGCTCGGACATTACTCTTCAGTAGCCACACCACACACACACCCCCCCTATGTTTGTAAAGCTGACAAAGATTAGAATCCTTTACAGTAAACCAGACAGATTTAATAGATTTTAACTCAACTGCTCCTCTGGAAATTCACCTCTTTGCTTTAGGAGCACTTCAACAGGCCTACCTCTTCCCTCTCCCCCCTCCACTGCTCCATCTACTTTTACTTGCTACATTCATTTTTTCATCAGCAAAACCAAGTCTTACTGAATTTACAGTTGTACAAGCTTTTTTTGACATCACTAGTTAACAAGTAAACCACTAGGTGATACATCTACTTAATCCTTGCCAGTTTTCCAAAAAAATAAAGTAAACTAGACTGAATGTTCTGGTTCAAAAGGGAGTCTCTTGTAGGCCATAACATTTGTAGCAGGACCACAGAGCTCTGGGGGAAAACATTCACACCAAGAGGTCTATACAGTTTGTACAAACCCAAATAAACTAGGATATAACATTGAAACACAAGTCACTTGAAGCAGAAGTAGAGATAACATTACCTCTGTGTGGGTACAGAATGGACCCTTCCTTGCCTGTCTATTCTACTGAAGATCAGGAGTATTCTCCCAAAGTAAAAATGAGAGACTTGAGAAATTCAAAGAAGAATCAGGCACTACAGTCTCATGTATCATGATCATTCTTACCCTTTTTTTTAAAACCTATTGATTAAACCCTCCAAGTTTAATGCAGCTTGTCTCTGAGCATGCATCATACCCACACAACTTTCTGTGACCACCCAGCAATGTATTTCCACAGCATCCCCACAGATAAACAGAATCCTAAATTTTGTTTGGGTAGAGCAATTTTAAGCTGACTGTGTTCTGACAGTGCCTGAATTAACTCCCTTTCTGTGACAGGCAAATGAACTGCTTCACACAGAATTTACTGAAGAGTGTGCCAATTACAAATCAAAAGGCAATTTCCACAAAAGCTCTTCAACATTCACATCACTAACCTCTACAGCATTCCTGGGATCAGGGCAAACAGCTTCAAGAGAACAGGGCCCATTCCTTTCCGAGGTTTCTCTTCAACACCAAAGCTGCTCTCTCACTAGGTAAAAGAGAAAAAGGTTAGAATATAAATGTGACAATAAAGTCACAGAGCTCTGCTCTTCTGAAATGAAAGAAAAGTCATCCCTATGACAACTGGACTTTCACAAACTAAGAAATCTTTTAAATAGCTCTGGGAAAAGGAACTGCAGCAAACTAGAAACTGACACACAGCAGTATTTCTCTGATTAAATGATACTCACTGAGAGCACATGAACTGCTAAAAGAGTTAATACAAAGTGCAAGCCCAATAATTAATACACTGACAGCCCGTGATCAGCAAGAGCATCCCTCTGAGGAACCAAGTGATTTCTCGTCATTACAGCAGGGGAATAAGAACTAAGCTACATTGACACTAACCCAGCTGAGCAGCTGTGAGGCTACTGAACGTGTAGTTTTCCCTGGCCTCTCCCCTAGTTTGTCTGCCTCTCATTTTCAGAGTTATAAAATATTCATCTCACAATTTTCAAGCAGACATACACAAACCAATAAGGGGCACTAAGTCTGAGCTCACTTCAGCACAACTCCATGAATCCACCACAAGGTTCTCCAGCTAACCCAGGCAGGTGGTAGAGGCAGTAAACCCAGCAGTGGCCACTGCAGGACCTGGCATATAACTAGGTGAATGCTGCACCTTGGTTATTAGCCATGAGATGGGAGACTTCTGATTATTTTACCTCTGATTCCCAGTCAGCCCCATTTGGCACTATTAGTACAGTGTTCCTACACTCCAAAGCACTACACAGTACAGTTGCATACCTAAAGCAACTGGGAAAACTTTATAATACAATTTATATAATTTATTGTTTTATTATTTTGTACATTAAAAGGAGCAGGTAATATTTTGGTGGGGAGAAATTGACTTGGGTAAAAAAAGCAGTACAGCATCAGGTACCTTTGAAAGGCTTTGTAAGAGAGATGGCACTGTTGTGAAAATCTTGCTCACAGAGATATTGAAGAGGTTAAAACAATAAAAAGTTTTGTTATGATGTCGTTCTATGCTCTAAAATCTTAAGTAACTTGCTGGCAAATGCAAATGGTTCAGCATTAACAACCAAAGGAGAATTTCTCTCCTAACTCCCTTGTCCACGACCGTGAAACCTTCTCCCTCCAGTTTCATCTGTTCATGGCAAAAATAAGGAGCCACCAGCCAGAAGCAAACACCACCTGTGTGCACAGTACGTAAAACTGTAGAAATTGGACCATGGAACTCAGAAATACCAAAAGTAGGGAGAGCACTTTGATTCTATCTCTGCAGAAGCAAGTAAATATTTAAACTAAGATGATAAACAAATGGTCCTTTTGTCATAGGAACAGTTACTGGACAAACCTTAAAACAAATAAGGAACTGCCATTTCAGCTATCTTCATTTCACCCTATTAAGAACTTTAGTATATAACCAATCACCTCTCAGGTTCAAAGTTATAGATATTTGTTTTTAAACACAGACAATGGAGGTCCCAGGCTCCAAATCAGATCAGAGTGTGATAGCACTAAACTTAATTAACACTTACTATATTTGCAAAGCTCAAATGACCAGTTATACTGCAAGTGCTCGAAACCCACAAGCTTCCTTGAGCAAAAATTAAAGGGTAGTATCAGCATCTTTTCCAGCTAAAACTTTAAAAAGGGCCATGAGGAAGTAAAACCCTGAAAACAGCTTGCAACCCTATTGCAGTTGTGTTATTTACTTGGTCCTGAGCCAACAGTTTATCTATGCTCTTTCTATATTCCCACAGTACATTTGGAATGCCTTGTCCCTGAGTCTTGATTCCCTTACATTTATCTTACTTCCATATTTTGTCAGGGTCACAATAGCTTGAGAAAGACTTTATCAAATGTATCTGATACAAAGTGAATTGTTTCAACTTGCAGTCTCAAAACCAATAAACACAAGGGAGCAGGAGGTCCTGTTTAAACATAGTTAACAAGAATTAAACACCTTCTGTCGTGCCAAAAAATTAAAACACTCCTACTTTACTTCCATCAACCAATCTTCAGTACTGCCCAAGCTTTAATTCTTCCTGTGGTCATCAGCCAGGAAAAGTGACTGCAAGACCAATGGCACATACTTTCTATACTGCAGCAATGAGAAAAAGGAAGATGTTTTCAACCTTGAATCTCCCAGAACACCAACATCCTCCAAAGAAATGTAACTAAACTAAGTAACAAAATAGGTTCGTTCTGAATCCGCCAGTGAGAAAGAGTAAAATTCTGGAAGCACCAAAGCAAATTACTCCAGTTTCCTCACACCCTCCAGCCTAGTGAAGGCACAGAAGCCTTCAAGAAGAAATGGCAGCTGCTCTGACAAAAACCCTGCTGCAAGTTCTGAGAAAGGAGAACCAGCTCTGGTCAGTGTCAAGGGGGCGGCATAGCTTAGTCACCTTCCTGCCTTATTCAGTCTCCAGCGTAAAGGAGAAATATCTCTGGGAAGTATATTGACTGGCATGTTCAGTAAAACCTTTCCTGGAGGAAAGGATCTATATTTTTCAAACAAGATTCAGATATAGCTTTCCTAGATAATTTCTTAGGGCATTCACCCTCTCTCCATCCAAACTAGGTTCCCGACTTTCCACAGGGACAGTGGGTCTCCTGGCAGCACACAGGCAATATGGTACAACGGCTGTGCTGCCTACAGGTTTCCTCACATATCTCTGTCCACTGAAAGGGTGCAGAAAGGAATGTAAGTGCACCCTGAACCTCTCCAGACAGGCAGCACCTTGCTCTCTGGCTAATGGCTTTCCCATCTGCAGATCACACACTATCCAGAGGCTGCTCAAACCCACAATGGAAAAGCAGCACAGCGAAGAACCAAACTGCCCATTCCGTATCCAGTGTCTGCTCCTGACCACTTGAAAAGCGTCTCAAGTGGCAATTACCTCATGAAAAAGTACACCATAAGTAACAAATGCAGCAGGGAGTTACGGTGGCTCCACTTGCAGTGCAAAACAAACCGGGTGGTGAGTTCTCCTCCCCGGAACCTGCATGCACAGGCAGTGTCTGATTCAGCCGAGCCAGCGCAGACGAGCTCTGTGTCACCTCCTTTCCATGACCCACCACTGAACCCTGGCAGCAGCCACACCTATTATACTCCAGAATCCAAGCGTCATTCAGCAAACAAGTCTCAGACACCAAAAACACCCCCACCCTTGGCTTACATAAAGCTCCCTGCTGCACTGAAGGGCTTTCCTTTGGTTCAAAGAGTTGGAACATATCATTTGCAACTATTTTCTCAAAACATAATATTAGGGTGGGCAGCTTGAGCATGACCAATAAAAACCTAAGTCACACTTCACAGCACCTACCATCAATTTTAATAGACAAGTCCCAATCTACAGGCATTTCTTGAAGAGTTGATTTAGGTAATATGCATAATTACATTAAAATTTTTTGCATAATTAAAAAAAAGTTTTTTACATAAT
This sequence comes from Cyanoderma ruficeps, assembly GCA_008694505.1. Lineage (NCBI taxonomy): Eukaryota > Metazoa > Chordata > Aves > Passeriformes > Timaliidae > Cyanoderma > Cyanoderma ruficeps. The sequence goes on from VZDJ01000084.1 coordinate 8,879,808, forward strand.
TAAATTTTTTTCCATCGTATGAATAAAAGCTTTTTGGCTTTTCTAAACTTCAAATTCATTGGGTCAACATGTACTTTATAACAAATGCACTCTTGCATTATAAGTTTGGGGGGTTTTTTGGTATAAACATGTTTTTGTTTCAGTGTCAACTGAACTTCAACTATTTCTTATCCAAACATATTCCTTCAGAACTGAGGCTAAAAAGATTAAATCAAGTTCTAATAACATGTATTTATGACTTGAATAACTTCTCTTAGATGCCACTACTCCTTTGTCCTCGTTATTTAAATAATTTGCTTACTGTAACAAACGTTTCCAGACCGGCATCCCACCAGGTATTCAACCAGGTGTTTTAGATCTCTTTTTATTTTGCCTCAGTATCTCAATACTCACTATTTCTAGGGCTTAACAAATCAAATAGAATTTGATTGCTACCCCCAGCAGACATCATACAAAAAGTGCTAAATAACAAAACCTCAGCAATCACAAACCACTTGGTGCCTGCAAAGAAGAAAACTGATCAAGTAACACCATTAAAGTTTGCTTTTATGTACATCTTATATCAGAAAAGGAAATATAAATGTTATGCAGACTTCCATCTTAGCTGCTTTCCCCTTATTTATTTTCCAAGTATTCCTCTGTGGATAAACTATGTTTATCAACTTTATGCATACCATATTGATGCCATCAGAATATTCAAAAATGAAAGCCCCACAAGAGCATAAGGTTTCTTCTGTGCCTACACACACCACTGTTATTCAACAGAAACCTATTCACACCTGACTAGCCATTTTCCTCCCTGCTTCCATGTTTTGCAAAGTTACAAAACTCATGTTACATCAAAGAGGAGTCAAGGAAGACATTACATATAAATTGTTGTTGATAGGAATTACAGTAGCTGAGTACTAGTGCTTACTCCACATCTGATAGAGATAAAAATCCTGTCTCTGATGGAAAGAAATCAAAGGGATCATAAACATTATGTGATCTAAGTACATTTTCTGCCTTTTCTAGCAGAGATGTGAGCATGTATTCTCAACCTCACTTTCAGACACACTGCAAGGGATGTGATGTCAAAGCCTGCCTTTAGCCAGATGAGGTCAGAGGTCAGGGCCACAGACCAGCAGGAGCCTGGATCTGAATTCACACTGCCTACTATGATGAGAAATAACTTTGGCAACAACATATTTCTGCTGTACATAAAATCTGAGAGAAGAAATACAAATGTGGGCAATATGTTGTCTAAGTACTTCCAGCTGTTTTAACAGTAGGATCAGGATGAAAGAGCCAGATGTTTCCCTCCTACAAAGACAAGACCTTAAAAGCCAACATAAGGGTCAGCCCCATTTGTAAAATAAACAAACAAAAACCTCAAACAGGTAAAAAATCTTCAGTTTGGCTCCCTCCAAAACACTCTTCCATTACTGTTTCTTATTCCCTACTTCTGCTAAAACAAACTCTAGTATTGTGAAACTGCATACAGGAACAAGTAAAGAGAGGTACCACATCAGTTTCTAGTAAACAACCCCAACACCTGGGTACTTTATTCTCCTCACCAGTATTCCTGGATTCTTTTGCTTTTTGTTTATAAATCCAGCTCTCAACAATCTTGTCATACCTCCAAATGAACGCATACTTCCTAGTGAAGACTCCACTAAACTCCTCCTGCTCAGGAAGGATGAAGGAAGGCATCAAGGCACACACTTCACCTTCTCAGAGATCAACCCCAGAGATTCACAGTAGAAAAACAGCAAAAATGGCACACTCAAGTCTACAGACGCTTGTAACAACAGACTGCTTAAAAATTTTCACTGACAATTATTCCATTCATCTTCAAATTAAAATATGGTTGAACACCTGTAACATGGTGTTCTCGCTGTCCCCAAGACCCAGTGTAACACAGCTTGGAAACACTAGAAAGATGGTACCAGTGATGAGCACAGAGGAAACACCACCACAGCTTAAATAAAACTTTCTGGAGGTGGAGGGGGAATATATAATCCCAACAACTGATCATGTTTAGACAGGTAAAAATTAATTGGGGGGGAAAAAAATGAAGATACCTCACTCTGTGCAACAACATGCCAAGTTCCAAGCCAACTCTCCAAATACCTTCACACTCAAGAGCAAAGGGAAGGATGCTCACGAAAGGGGTCTTAATGATAGGCATTTACAGCCACTCTACTATATACTGCTCTCAAATGTTGCTCCTCTTCATGAAAATTGTCCAAGAGCCAAACACAAACAACAGAAACCACTGACAGATCTCTTGGGCACCATACACTCTTTCAAAAAGCTCCTCCTTACCCTAAAAAATTCTAGTGTTGCCTTTCAGCCAGGTTCTTCTCAATAGAGCAAAGCCTGAGAAGATGCAGATGCAAATGGCCAACCAGATACAGTAAAAGGAGACATCACCCTAGAGAAACTGCTTGAGCTGCAGCTGCATTCCCATCTCCTCCAGAAGCATCCTCTACACAGAGAGGCAGAACGCAAAACAACTTCAACAGTCTGACACTGGGTACAATTTAAAAGCAAGAAAAGTTTAACATCAACAATTCAAACTTTTTTTAAAGCAAAGAAATAAATCCAGTCTTATTTATTGTGGGCAAGCTCTGTTGACAGGCCAAATCTTGCTTCAGTGTAACTGAAGTCAGGAAGACCTAATGCAACACCTGATTTCTATGCCACTGGAAAGAAAAATGCTCCATGAACTGCATTTATATTAAGTCAAAGCCAAAATTAGTCTGAAAAAGGAACAAGAAAATTGTCACACACGCTTCATGTTACTTCACCTTTTAATTACTCCCTAATTAAATTTGCACGCTTTGATAATATCTACTATTCTAAGTTGATGCTCCAAATGGAAATAAATGCTAATTCCTACTGCAAATGAACCATCAAAACCATGCACATTTAAATGGATTAGTAAAATTTATTTCAAGTTGTCTTCAGAATGCTCTCACCTACTGTACTCAATCCTCAATTTACAAAAGTCTTTGCCAAGGATGCATTAATTCAGTCACCCATAAACAGTCTTCTGCTCTTAACAGCAAAGAAAAGTGCTTCTTGTAGAAATAAATCACAATGTGTGAGTGCTAAACTCCAGATGCTCCCTGCATAGACATGCTGAACTGACTTGCAGGTCACCTGTGACATAAAATTTCATTAATTACATTGCTTGATAAGAGGCATTGTCTTTTTTACAGAGAGGTTTTCAAATTAAGCAACTGGGTCTTAATGTTATAGCTCTGTGATCTCTGTCACTGAAATACTGGATGCTGTTTGCATGTAACTAGAGAATGATACAGGATGGAAGACTTCTGTGAGGCTCAGTGCTCAGCACAGGGGCAGCTTAGATCAGCTGCTCACATGAGCTCTGAGCATCTCCAAGAGTGGAAACCCCACTGCCCCTTTGAGAAACCAACTGTGCTGTTTACCTTCGTGGTACAAATTTCTACCCTACTTGTAACTGGCCTTGTGCTGTTTGTGTCCAATCCCTCTCATGCTATCTCTGTGCATCCCTGAGAAGATAAAGATAGTCAAAATTTCTGCAGTGGTCATCTCTTCTGAATTACAGATAAGTGACCATAGAGATACTTGACAAATTGATCAGTTATCCAAGGACAGGGCCCTTAATCAGGTCAGTTATGTGCACACTGAAATAGAGGTTTTTTAATACAAGCTATTATTTTATTTATGAACAAATAAAATAAACCTATATGAACACTCACAACATTTTGCTTCATCAAATGGGAAATAAAGACCAGAATAATAGAGAGGGGTTCTTTGCTTGTTTCAGGAAGCGAACTCCTGGCTCACTCTTTAGCTTTCCCCAGGATGAACAAAACCCTCTGGATATAGAGACAAACACTGATTATCTAAATCACTGGTGTCTAAAATCCTGACATCCAAAAGTCAAATACCTGCTTGGAGGACAGATGCTCTGGCATTCCTAAAAACACATCAGTTACCTTGGTATTTGGAGACTTGCAACACAATTTTAAACACTATGTTCAATTCCCTCACTGATGTGTGTACGGTTATTTATTTCTTTTACAAAGATTAGTGTTTAAGTTGTTGCAAACAATACACTCAAAAGTAAATAAAGATTTTTCCCTCTCAATTAGTGTCTACATGCTAGCTTGCTCAATATAGCTACACTCACTGATGTTATATTGCATAATGTAATCAATATATCACTGTGTTAACCCTGCCGTTAAGCTCATATGCATTTTTATTTACTTTAATTAATCACAAAGTTACAATTTCCTAACAAGGACTGAAGGCTGACCTATATTAAAAGGTGCCACAGGCTATTGGCAAACCAAAGACAAAGTCAGGCTTTTCACAGCACTGCATGGTGGGAGGACAAGGGACAACAGACATAAATGGATACAAGAGAGGTTCAGAGTGCACATAAGAGAAGCTTTATTCCCCCACTGAGAACAGAGAGGCACCAGAATGGGGCCCAGAGAGGCTGTGCTGTCTCCACACTTGGAGGTTTTCAAGACATGACAGGATCAAGCCCAACACAACTTGGTGCCATCTCAGAGTTGGTCCAGCTGTGAGCAGGCTGGACTACAGCCCTGCCAAAATTTCTCCCAACCTGAGAGACCTTAAGAGGTTCTCTTCCCCACTGTCATGCACAGAGCGAGTCTCAACCCCAGCATCCCATTCTAGGCAGCTGGCGTGCTGCCCTGCTTTCCCAAAGCTTCCATCTGCATGGATTCTTTCCACTCTGCAGCCTTCACTTCCTGCCCATCCTGAGGAAGGTAACCCTTCACCAGTGGACATTATTTTCTCTCCAGGCATCTATGTGAGGGCCAGAAAACCAGTCACTAAGTCTGCAGGACACAAAAAACAGGAAGAAAAAAATCAGAAAGCAGACAGACTAGAGAACACGCAGGGCAAAGGACAGGCCCTCCCCAAGCACACAGACCTTCTGACTAGCAGAGTCTTTTGTATTTGACACACACCCAGCCCTACAAGTTCCAAGCAGGTTCCTCCAGGGCTCTACCAGTCACCCAGTCCAGCACGTGAGCCCTGTGACAAGTTCTTCTCCAGCATCTGCAGTATAGGGGCAACATTTTGGCCTGTGCTAACAACCCTTCCTTAACTAGGACCACAGAGAATCTTGGCATGACAACATTTTGGTGGTCCTGCCTGGAGCCAAGACAAGGGTAATACCCAAAAGCAGCTGTTCTGGGGAGCTGCTTTTGACAGCAGCACAACCATTTATATGGTGCTGTACTTCAGGCAACATTTTAATAAAGGCAAGAGCTGTGTTGCATCAGGTCAATTCTTGCATTTGTGAATCTCTGCTTTTGCCCATGTGCGACATGGAGAAATTGTCCCAGAGCTAATGGAACTGTAGCTGTCCTTCCTGGAGAGCAGCTTTAGTCTACATGCACCTCCTCAACAGTGTCCTCACCCTCAAACACAGCACTGGGCCACTCGCTCTGAGTGTGCTGAGAGAAAGGAAAACTAGGGCAGCTGGCAGAGAGGAAAATGACTTCCAGGTAAGTGGCCAGCCAGGCTGCACACACTTCCCACCAGTGCTCCTGCCCTGAGCTCAGCACACAGCTCCCAGGCTGTGTGCTGCACAGCTGGTGTCCAGGTATATCCAGGGATCAGAAGAAACAGATTTGTAGCACAGCTTCCATTTCTGGGTTTCCAGGTAGCTATTTCTGCTCTACAAGAACTCTCTTCTGGTCAGTGACCTTAGACTCCAAGCCTCGAAGGGCATGTATTTCAATAAATTGTTTCCTTGTTCTTAAAGTGTTACTGTTCTGCGAAGGTCTGTGGGTCATTTCTCTTTTTGACAAGAGAATTTTGCCAGCTCAGATAGAGGTAAGGCAGCAAGTAGCCTGTCCACCAAAAGAACAGATCAGTATGTATTTAAATGTTTATGAATAGCCTAAAGATTCTGTCCAACATTGCAACTGAACAAGTCAAAGTTGATTATATACAGGTATCCTAATAATAAAGACTTACTTATTCTACCACACACTCCACCATGAATCTTAAGTGTTGCAGCAGCCCTCTTATTAGAGGGCAGAAGTGAGCCGAGGCACAGACTTCTTGTTTATCACAGCATGAAAAGGGGCCTGGTTTATTCCTCTTCACAGCTCAGCCATCCTGACTCCAACCATTCACTGACTCTGCCTGCAGCAGCTTCTACTGGAGGTTTCCCTTGCAGCCTCTGACTGCTGGTTATTTCCTGCTAAACTCTGACTGCAGGGATCAGTTTGCAGACTCTGACTGCAGGATTTTCCCTGGCTAGACTGTGACTGCAGACCCAGACTGACTTCACAGCAGGGATTCTCTCTCCCCAAGATCCGGCTTCATGATTCTCTCCATCATATTCCACAAGGTTGCTCCTCCATGATGACTCTCTCCTTACTAGCTCACCCCCTCTTTTATCTCACTTATCCTTATTGGACATAGCTGTTACTTGTCAGGGAGAAGGCTGTACTGGGTAATTAACACGGCTGTTACTTATCAGGAGTGAGGTCCCCTATATTCCCTTCTCCTACATTTAAGCTCCCAGATTCTGTTTCCAAGGCCTATGTACAGCTACAAAAAGTTTTGTAGGCATTGTGGTGCTTGTCATATCACCACAATTTTCCAGCCTTCACCTCTCAGGAGAGTGCTGTAGAACTCTGATTCTCATCTCACAGAAGAGTCTTTTTACTCAGCTCCTTGAACTCCCACCTATCACCAGTTGTTAGTACTCTGCAAGTTTGCAAGGCTGGACAGCACTCTCCAGGTCCAATTTCTAACTTAGATGAAGTAACAAGGCACATTAGAAAAGGAATATTAGGATAACAATTTCCACAAATGCCAATTTTACTGCACAGTTTACCAGCCTCTGACAGTAAATGAGATAATGCCTTATTCTAGTAACTGCATGGAAACGAAGAAATCCACTGAACTACAGCCACCATCCTGAGAAGACAGATACTCTGAATATCGTCCAAGATCATTTATGGTGTTCCTGGGAGAGCTTGTTCTGCAGACTCCCTGCAAAGTCCTCACATCTTTGGATTTTGCCTTTTTGGCAGCTGCCAGGGATCTCACTTTGAATCAAACTTCTCCTGTCTTGCACAGATAATACAAGTGTCAGAAGTAAAACTTTTGAAAATCCCAACAATCATCAGCAGACTAAAACGATACTGAATATCCCAATAACTGCTCCAGTCTGCAACGTGAAATCAAAGAGTGTCCAAAGTAAAAAGTCACCTTCTTATTCAGTGACCCCCCCCCCAGTTGAACAGACATCTCCCCACAAATGGGGGTCAGACCTCCCTATTTAGCTCATCACTGGCACTTAATAAACTAATTGACTTTTTTTTTCCTTGAACCAAAGGGAAACTAAGGTACTGCAGAACAAGTCCTACAAGAAAAAAGAAGTGTCTAAAATGGAGTCACTCTTAAAATCATCTGCAAAAATTATGACCATGTACTTCTTTCTCTTCTTTCAGAAAGCAGCACTCACTACTTGAAACATACCAGTCTGATTCTCAAAAATGTCTCCCTTGACTAATTCCTTCATTCCTCAACTCATTCATTCCTTTTTCCTTTTTTTCTGAGACATTAGATCCAAGAGAGATCACAGACCAATAAAGATCTCGCAATACTGACTCCTGATCTTTATTAACTTAAATCAGATTTGGATGAGTAAGTAACATCCATTTTTATCTCCAAGTAACAGCATAACTTCATGTATTGCCTGGCAGACGTAAGAAGTTGAAAGTGTAAGGATACAGATAATAGATTTAGTTTTCCATGTCTTCTTTCTGTCCATGTTTTCTTTCTGTCATTTCACACAAAACGCTTCCTGCCAAGACTTCACACATGATGTCTTTACATAAAAAAAATGGGTGAATGTTCAGAGCAAAAAAGCTAAAAACTGGTGAGGTATGAAAGCTACTTGTTAAACACTATTTAAACAGTTATTTATTTGTGTTTGGATATATTTTTCCAGGGGAAAGGAAGTGTCTTCACAGTTACTCTGAAAAATTAATAATGACACCAGGTAGCTATAATTTGATCATTCTAGACTCCTACCCATTCTGTAAAGAAATATCACATTTGGCTTGCTGTCCATGTCATTGAAAAATTAACCAAAGTTCATGTGAAGTTATTTAATTGAGCTTTTTACGACATAATCAGAAATATTTAGGTTTGCTCTGACAAAATGAGAAGCACTGCTGAACACTGCAGGGTGTCAAAATAAACACATTTAAAAAGTGAGGTTTGGTGAAACAGACCTCAAGAAAGGTATCAGGAAACACCATATATTACTTCTCTTGTATCAGACAAGTCATTAAGCTTACTGATGTCATCCCCTTCCTAGCTTATAAGGGTTCCAGTTCTTCTCTAGAAAAAGCAGCTGAACCAAGATAAGATATGAGATTTTCATGCTTTTCAATGTCCAAACAAAACAGTTCTTCATATTGCAACCAAAGTCTATCAGGAGATGCCAATTTGGAGTTAGTTTCTTTAGAGAGATTAACTTTTCACTGCTGTATTTGCAAGGAAAAGTTACCACCTCAGTTCTCTTCTTGATCTAGGTTTGAACTGCAAATAGTCTTTAAATAGTGTGATCAAGTACCACTCTTGACCAAAATTCTTCTCATGTCTCTCCTTACCAGGCAACACAGTTGAGATTTACCTCTTGGAACAGTAAAGGTACAATGGACAGATTAGTCTGAAATATCTTTTAAGAGAAATAACATTTCATGAATATGCCCTTAGTAGTTAATTAGAAAATCCAAACAGTGCTAAATAGGAAAGACAGTACAGACTGAAAAAGAAATTCTTCAAGAATATTACTGAACTTGAGCTGCTGTTCATTTCCAGTGTGCTCCTAATACCATTGTAAATTGGTACCAACCCTCACCTGCAATTCAATAGAAGCATGTGCAGAATTCTCATTTCTCATTGCCTTCAACAAAATAGAAACTCTCCACTAACCAAACTCAACACTGCACTAAGGGGAGATGTAGGTAATGGCAACATGGAAAACAAACCACCAGATTTAAAAACAAAAACAAAAAATCTTTTCTTTAAAGTAGAAAAGAAAGATCTTTCTCCTAAATTGTTCAATTCCTACAATTTCTAACTCAACTGCTGACTATTTTTTGAAAACAATAGTAAGGAAAAGCAAGTCTTTTACGTTACCAGTCTACACCAGACCTTGTCATCTAGTCACACACTAATTTAAGCACATAGTCATTGAAACAGCTGAACAGTCATTAAATGCTTCTCAGGGATCATACTACTTAAACCCTTGATGAATCAGTTGGAAAAAACTACATATATAAAGAAGTGTCATGGAGGCAAACAATAAATACTCCAGGAAGACACTGCTATTAGGACCACAGAATATTTCACTATGGTATGAAAAGCAATTTCAAAATTCCCAATCAAGTTTTCCACCTCACAAAAGCACTGCTTTTGTGAACTCTGCTTTAGACCAGGGCATTATCACTAACACACTGACAAAGAATTAGACATAATATCAAACTTTTTTTGGTTTGTTTTATGTATTTTTCCAGAAAAGTCTTTACAACCCCTCCCTTCACATCATTACTTTCTGGGTTTCTCCAGTACCAGGTCCTGTGATAAAGTACAACATTCTTGTATTCACAGTGCCAGAACCGCAAGGCTGAGGTAAGAATTCCAGCAGAACCTTCACTAACAATGGAAATAAACAAGTAAGTCTGTGATAAACGTGGCTGCAGCATACAGTCTCTTCCAAGCCAGAACTCAATGTCTCTCTCATGAGAAACTGGAGGGGAGAGGTGTAAGTTGACAAGACTGAAGCATGCATGCTCTACATCCAGTCTTTTGGTTGCAGAAGAGAATATCTTCTCTGTGCCTGGTCTATTGAAAGCAGAGCAGACTGCCACAGAAGGAAAAGAAATTCTGACAAAAAGAGCCCAGAAGAAAGGACCCCAATTCCTACAAGCGACAGCACCTTGCCACCTCTCCAAATACCTGACCTACACTACAGACACTGTGAGCAAGAAAACAATCTTTGCACTCCCTATAACATCTTTAGCATAAGACTTATAAACTAAATAAAGACCTTAAACCCTTAACCCCCATTTATTTCCTGATATAGGACACTAAGCACTAGAGCCTATTTATGACTGATGCAGATCACACTTGACACAGCAGCAAGCAGTGCAGCCAACAGTGTGGTATCACAGATCCACTATTATTTCTCCTCTGCTGGGACTTGTAGATGGTACACTCAGCTCATCTGCAAGCAGGGAATAGCACTGTAGTCTACAAGTCTACCATCTCTTCTCCTAAATGTTTTATCAAGGATCAAGCAGCCTGCCTTGGTCACTTACGCTCACAGGAAGCATGTAACACAAAGTGGAAATGACATGACATAAAACTGGGAACCGAAAATGAAGTGTGAATAGGGCAAACATTTTTACAATATATTAACTGCCTTTATTATACTGCAGTGAGATCACCTGGCTGTAAAAAGCATGAGATTTACAACTACCTCATCTTATACGCAGGAGTACGGTATTTTATTTGCGGATCCCAGGGCAGAGCCAGGGGAAGAATTAAAATTTCTCTCAGGCCCACCCTTCGAAGGAAGAGGAAAAAAACAACAAACTAAACAAACATCAGTTATTTACATGTTTCTAAAATCATGAGAACATGAACTTGTAACTTTTGACCTGAACTCCAACAAAGGCCATCTGCAATGTTTCATTTAGATCCAAGCAAATGCCTTTTCTTATGTACCCATAAAGTATCAAGCTATTTTATTTCCCTATACATTTCATATTTCCCATGATGTACAAGGGCAGTTTGATTTTGCAGCATAGTGAATTGAAGAATGAACCCAAACAAGCCACTGTCTCACTGGCACTGGAAAGACAAGGAAACAGAAGGAAACATGGGGAAAAAAAATAACTTGCTCACAAACTAATCGGGGGGGCAGGGGGGAAGAAAGAAAAGGAAAAAGCAGCAACCAGAACACAAGCAGCTGGTGCTCAGGGACTGGGAAGGACTTTGGCTCCACAATAACAGGATCAGTTGCATAATCGCTGCTGCCTGAGAAGTTATACAATGTCTGCCCTTCTCGTCATTAAGAAAACAAATAAGCAACAGAAGTCTTTTCAGGGCACAGGAGCTAATAAATGAAATTCCACACATGAAGTCCTACTAAAGTGAAGGAGCTCTGTAGTTTCAAACGTTACTTTTTAGCTTACTGAAACATTAAACATCAAATTCTATGCTGACCCTTGCTAAAAACATCTATTTCCCCTAAAAGCAACATGTCTTAAAGCCAGTGCCAAGCCACAAGAATTTACCACCTGGCTTTTCCAGCCCTGCTCTCAGAAGAAATGTTTACATGGGAGAAAGCTGTCCCTAAGGCCAACTTCCATGACATGTGACCTCTCTTGCTGCTGTAGAACTTCATGAATTCTGTGGCTATTGTGGCATTTGAACCAAAGTCATAAACTACAAAAATATCCCAAGCACTAACACAATTCTAATTGTCTAACTGGATATTCTGCAGATACTTACAGGAAAACCAGTGTAACATTTATAGAGAAATCAAGACAAATCAACTTATGAGGAATGACATCACTGAAGAATGAGCAGGATAGAGGTTTTCCTAAGTGGTCATGTATTGTGCAGACCTGACACAGAGGCATTGCAGCAAGAGTGAAAGTGAAGTTCGATTCAAGACTGAAAGACCACAAAGATACTGCATGCTAATTAAGAGGCAGCTGAATTTGAGTTTGCCAGCACTGAATCCATAAAGATAATTCTATCCTAACTATAGCTCTCTCATTAAGGACTTGGGCCAAAAGAGTAAAAGCTCAATCTCCTCATCTAAAATTTGTATTTCCCTGTGATCACCTCTCTTCTGCTCCAAGTCTTGTCCATTTGGTTCTTCTTACCTCTGGGTCAGAAGTTTTGTATCTTTTCACCACGATTTGGGCTCACAGCCCAAAGCTACTGCATTGCAGAATCAGCAAAGACATGATGCAGCAATATTCCTGAACTTCTTTGGACGTGAAAATACATGTCATTGCTGCCAATCTCTGAAAGCCATCCAGATAAAATTCAGAGGTCCATGGCATTTCAGAAAAATGTTTTAAGAACCCACAATGATGACACTAAGTTGGCCATCTTGGCACTTTATGTCCCATTGTTATTTTCCAGCTAGCATCTAGAACACTGCAAAATTCACTGACTGTGCAGAGAGAACAAACACTCATTCTGTTACTCACTCCTAGAACTCCAAGCATTACCTCCTGTGCCCAGCACACAGCACTTCCAATTGTAGGAATTAGCAGAGAAGTGGAAATACCAGGATCTGTATTGCAGTGGAAGCACAGACCAACTTCAGAAGGAAAGCAGAGCCCACATATAACCTGTATTCCTGTTGCCTCCAGCCTGACAGCTCCTGGATAAGCAGACAGAATGAGAATGGCACCATTCCTAGTGAAAGGAAAGGAAGCTGCTAACCTGAAAGCCCGCACAAAGGAATATGCTAGCCAGGTGCTGATTCTGTACACACAAGACATTGAGAGACCAGCAATTAGAGAAAGGCCCACTCCTCTCTGCTTAACTCACCAGTGCTGAACTTGCCTCAGGAAAGGGCAGCAGCCGCTGCTCTGCCTCACCAGCCTCTCTACGCTCAGCAGATTGTCTTGACCACCTACAACTCCAGAAGCAGTGGCCAGGTCACAGCAGCCTTCCATTAGCAACCACCTTAAACAGGAGAGCAGCACATTCCAACTCCACCTTTCTTATACTTCTTTTTCATATCAGGGATTGCTGCAGATGGCAACAATCCAATCCTTAAAGCTCCTTATTGTGAATATGCTACAAAGCAGCATAGTTTTATCAATAATGTCTCAGCTCTGAATTAAGTAAGCCACTTACCTCTCCTAATGCTTCTGCAACAACTCGGAATTTTGATTAATGACCTGCCCTGCAACAAGCACCTCTTACACCAACTTCATCAGCAGTCCCCTCACTCCCCTCCTGGCTCCGGAAAATGCTTCAAACTCTTCTCATGTTCAGGACTCAGGGGAGCCATTTTACCTGCTCAAAGAGTAAAGCAACACCAGGCAACTCTCAAGACACTACTGTACACTAATCCAACTGCAACCAGAGCAGCTATTGTGGATAAAGAGTGTGATGCCCTTCCTTGTGGAAAAGAAAGGAAGATGTGAAAATTCCACCTACTCTCCCATTCCTTTTGGAGTTGGTGCTAAGGAAGGAGCAGAAGGAGAAAAGCCACAAACATGAAGTGCTCCAGGACTCCAACAAGAAAAATCTGTAAAAAAATTTACTTCTAAGACAGATACTAAAAATGTTAAAAACTAAGTAAAGAGTAAATCTCACAGTTAAGCTTCCAAAGCTCCTCACCCTGCTACTCACTTTCATTAGAAATGGTTTACATAAAAATGTGTCTTATAAGTAAACTCACACATCAAACAAACAACTGACAAAGTGTCAAAAGACACCTCTTGGGTGGCGAGGGTTGCTCTAAAGTTAATAATTTCTGATTGAACAGCTCTCTGAAAGTATGATCTTCAAACCAACACCTAAGGTAATGGGAATTAAGTACCTGCAAAAGACAATTATTTCCTCCCAAGGCTGTAAGGGCATTCCACACTCTATCTTGATTTTGGACAGCTGGGTTCACACACTTGCAAGAGGTGAATTCTGCCCTCTGTGCAGCTCAGCTGATGAGCAGTTTCTCTTAATTTAATCACCCACTACCCACTATCAGATATTTCAAGTCTATAATGATCTCTTTTCTAATGAAGAATGGACATACAAGTAACTCAGACTCACTGCAGAACCCCTCCTAAGACTCCAGGCTTTTTACATCCAGGTAATTTGTCTTCAGGCTTCACAAATATAATTGAGATTCATTCTGGGTCCAGAAAAATCTTCCCCATTACATTAAATCTATCTCTTTCTTCAAAGGGAGAAGAGAGAAAAGAGCAAACTAGAAAGAAAGAGGAAAAAAAAATCCCAGAAGGCAATTATCAGTGACTTGGAAAAAAATGACAAAAATGAGCAGGCAAGTTCAGGAGGAAAAAAGGAGATGCATCCAGAAGACATGAAGGAGATGCAAAATGGAAGACGGACTGTCCACAATTCTGTGGACACACAAGTCCTGAAAACCTATTTACTCAAACCACGAGAAGCTCAAATGCAGATGTTCATATCTGATTATTCCCGCTTCATAATCCGAAAGCTTAGTTTCAGAAGAGGTCAAAAAATGAAGGCAACAATAGCATAAAATAATGAAAATAATTGTCATCTGTTTTTCTCTTCAAATCATTAAAGGCTTTTGCTTGCTTTGTCAGTAGCATAACCTAGGAAAGCCCAAAGCTTACTGTGTTTTGGCCTTAAAAAAAAAAACAAACCAAAGAAGAACATACCACTTCCTAAACTAGTCAAGTCTTGACAACTACCCCGCTCAGCAAAAGAAAAAACACACGAAACTTTCATCCTTACATCATCCCAGTCAACAGGAAATTAACACAAAGAAACAAAATTAGGATTTAGGATTTACATATCTTGCATAAAACTGAAGTTAACTCACTGACCACCAATCCTATGGACAAAAGGGAGCCATTCCAGATTCTATTAACCAGAAATAATTATGCTGATCCCAAATTACCTGTGCATGTATATGCTGAAACAAAAATAACAGCAAATGATTTATCTAAAAAAAGCAATAATATTTAGAACATCAATGATATCCTGGATTTAGATGAACTGAAATTATAGAAGCAATTAAGAGGGGGGAAAAATCTATTTAGTCTTCAGTGTATTCTCCCTTTGATTTTTAATGATAATTAGTAAGATCTCCATATTAAACAAAAAAAGAAGGGAAGAGGAGCAAGTTCTGAGATGGGTCCAAATGCATCAGGCCCATGCTGCTATCTCTGGTTTCTCTCCTGCTCTGACGCATTTCCAGGAGGGCACTGGAGGAATTCTCTGTAGCAATATTTTTCCAAGCAATATTTTGGCATGAATCCAAAGCATTTGTTTTAAAACAGAAGCCCAGCAGTCTGTATCAGCAACAGACCAGCAGAAAGACCATAAAGCATAATTTTCTTTCAAGGGCAGATCAGGATCAGCATACAATTGAGATTAAGCTGCACAAAAAAAACTTCCAAAAAAACCTCTCAAACCAGCAGAACGGATAAATGAATGCTCTGACAAACCAGCACAGACACACATACAACTCTCCTTTGCTTGCTGTCATAAGCAGCATTTTTTGCAAGAGCAAAATATTAAAAAACAAACAAACAAACCCACCGAGCCAGCAAAGGGAATTATTGCATTTGTTTCATTTAAAGCACTCCCAGGAGCAACAGTAGCACTCACATGCCAGACTCACAAGAACAAACACTGCAAGAGAAACACTAACTGTGAAACAGAGATGGGTCACTACGCTGCCTTCCCTTACTTGTGGCGAACTGACACATTCCTCCCATCTGCCTGTCCAGACGTGTCAGCATTCCACTTGGAAGGGGCTGAAAAACCTATAGCCATGTTGATAATGCACAGTACATTCAGAGAGCACCTCCCCCTCCACCAGCCCAAAGGGAGAACTCCACCATCCAGCAAGAAGTGCCCAACAGGGCACAGGGGTAACAAGGTGTCATTAAGCATTCACAGGAAGGAGGAAGGCAACAAAGAGTGCAAATAAACACTCAGGGTGACTGAAGAGTAAACAGTGTCCGAGGTACAAAACAAATATTCCCTCCTAAATCTACCAAACTTTCTCATCCAATTAAAAAGAAGGGACGAATCTCTGCCTGAGTCCGAGTGAGACTGACCAGTGCTTTTACCTAAACTGAAAGATGATGAGGAAAAGAGTATTTCATGATGACTGCAACACAATTTTCTTAAGCTTGCAATCTATAAAGATAGTTCAGAAGAGAAACTGTCTTCCAAGACCTACTATGGCACAAATGGCACTGCTTTGTGTCCACTTCCTTCTCCCTGCCCTGTTGACAATAAAACCAGCATACTGGAAGCCAAAAAGAAACAAACTGGTTTAGTACTGGCAGGACCTCATATTCTGAAATCATGTGACATGCTTAAACTATTGAGGGGAAATTAAAACAAAAAACCCACACCCTGATAACAACAAAACAAAAAAACACACCCCAAAACAATATCAAAACCCCACAAATCAAACAGACACAAAACCCCACCTCCCTCCAAGCCCTCACCTCCTGGGCTGAGCAATGAAATTTCTACCATTTTGAGATGAACTGTGACTATGATAATGTTATTTAGACAAGCTATATCAGTTCAGATTTGCCAGATATCATTCTCAAAGACATTTCTACTTGCCCTCTCACCTGCATTATTAAATTGATCACTTTGAGATAAGCATGGTATCTTCACATGAATATACTCATTCACTACCAGAGCTGGCACGTGCTGCTCAGCATCATTAAACTGGTGCCTTCAGCTCAGCAGCCTCCCTTTAATCACATTAAAGGTACACCAGCTAACACAAGAAATAGAAGCCAGTAATTCATGCACCTGGGTGAGCACACTGAGGGAGTAGGTGGTAATTACAAACCAATTATTTGGATATAATTATTCCCGCCTCTTTGCAGACAGGGCACCTTCCAATGACACCCATTTTAGAACCTCCAAATGCATGGCTACATGCCAGAAACCAGAGCGGGGAGAAGGGATCTGAACACACAGAACACAAATCCCAAAAGGACCAGCAAGCCCATGGCAACATGAGTTACGTGACCCTTGGATGCAGCAGGAGGCATCCCTGAACTGGGGAAGGAGGGGAGGGTTTCAAAGCAGGCAAGAAATATTACTGCATAAACCAGCACGGCAACAGACTACTCTGAGACATCTAAAGGTCAGCCTTCTTATAGCTCAAGAGAGCAACCAGAATACAAATGACTACCAAACACTTAAATATATTTTATTACGGAAAGCTAAATTTATTATTGAAGGTCAAGACAAAGTTAAAAAGAGCCTGGGTCGTCATCTCTGCATGCAGATCGTATTTACACAGCTCAGGGCTCTTGGACCAAGCAGATAATGGCCTTAAAACACATACTGGAAGGTGGGCAAACTCAGTATGAACATGAAACCTCTTAGGAGTGGTAACTGGCCAGGAGAACAGATTATTAACCATGTAAGATTTGCCCTTAACACACAGCCATTAATTACACAGAACATCTTTTTGTAAGAGACACCTCCATTCAAATAAAAGATGTTGCAACCAACGTAGCACTGTTTATGTGGATAATCATTTTTTACTGCAAAAAACATTACAGTCATCCAAAGCTGATCATCACCACTGAAGCAACAGATTCTTCAAAAGGCAATTGTTTTTAACTAAGAAAGGACACCACAGAGAGTGAAAAGATGTCAAGTACTGTAATTACTGTGCTCTAGTACACACATTTTTCAGATACTGCTCTGCAATGCCCATGCTCTTTGTCCTTATCTCTTCCTCTCCTCCTCCTTTGCCATGACTTTTTATTGAAACAAAAATTAACTCAGACTGGGCTAGCTATTCTTCAAGATTAATCAAAATGATGTTTCAAACCAAACAGAAAATGAGAGTAACCTATTAAGAGGTATAAATTTTGAGACAGTAGTAGGAGCCTACATACATATTACAAGCCTTCAGCTCATGATGAAGTTTTGCCATCCTCCTCCCAGACCTGTTTGACATTCTCTGTGAGGTCTTAGCGGGGTCCCACCTCAGGAGTGCTCGTTACAAATGCTATAAACCAACATCAAAATACTTAAACAAAGCACTGAAAAAAAAAAATGAGGGCAAGAACGTCACTTTCTTTCTGCAAGAGAGGAGTGGAGTAAGGAGCAGTATTAATGCAATATCTGTAAGCACATACACTCCACACAGCTCAGCCTAGCCATTATTCTACACAGCATCTGAGGAGAGAGCTGGAGGCCAACACAAAACTTAATTTTATCCCAAACACTAAGAGTCACAGCAAAATGGTCAAAACAAAATCCTCACATCTTGTTTGCCAGACTAGGCTTTTTCTTCTCCTACTTATATGTTGTTAACGAAGAGACTAGGGACAGAGGGAAAGGGATCTATTTTGCTGTTTTTACTTTTTATTGGTAGATTTTTGTTTGTTAACTGGGAAACTGGACATCACCATATAAGCAGTAATTGAAAAGAAAGTGAAAATAATTCTACAAAACTCAAGATACGTGCAGACAAATACCTCTTGTCCAGACTAAAAAACAATAGCAATACTCGAATTAAAGAGAAAATAACATTAAAAAAAAAAAGTCTTCATCATGCCTTCATTTTCCATTCATGTAGACAGAGCAATCTTCCTGAAACATTTATACAGAAAACCACTAAAGGAGAGTCTTCATACATTAGTAAGAAAATGCAACACTGTGCACCTACTCTCCTTTAAATATCAAGACCATTCATGAACCCCAAACAGTGCAATTGTTTTAAAAATATGGGTTGCTTTCATCCAACATAATTTAATGCTCTAACAAGAGAATGTGTCTTCTGACCAATGATCTTTGCATGTTCCAAGTTAATAGCAAACTTTCAGTCAAGTCAGGGTGCTCCTGGTCAAGCTCCTGTCCTTCTCCACATGATTAAGCGCAGGCTCATTTCTTTGAACATCCACCCTAGGCCAAGAAAAAGGGTCAAAGGGCACTTGTTTGTAACCTATTTGTTTAAATTCTCAGAAGAGGCTTGCTTTCCCCTGGGTAGAGTAGAGGTAAGAGCCCTCTGCAAGCTGTGCTAACTTTCCAACAAGGTTTCCCTCAGCTGCTGCTGGGACCTCACAGCTGCTGCCACATCGCTGCTGCCCACCACTCCAAGAGCAAACACAGAACTCTGAGCAACAGACCAACAGTGGACAAAAAAACTCAGTTACAGTAAAGTAGCCAGTACTTTCATAGCCTACCACATTAAAAATTATTTTACTATCTTTAGCATCACATAAAAAAAAAAAGAAGAGAAAAAAAAAATCACTCTCCGCCTATCTGCCACTGGGCTTCACAGTGGACATGAAAGATTCTCATGTTTTCATCTGCTATTTAAAGCATACAAAAAGCTTGTCCCATACCCTCACCTCTTTCTGTAAAAAGTCAGGCCTCTAAACACCATGCTTCCAACATCTGCAAATATTCTGCTTCAAGCACGATTACAGATGTCCCTTCCAACCAAAATTTGCCTGGTGTGTTCAAACTTTTCCAGGTGAACTTAAAATTTAAGATGTGTCCTTTCTCACAACACATAATGTCTCTGAGTACTCAGAGAGAGCAGCAGTCAGTCTATTGAACCCAAGTCAAGAAAATGTGTTTCAATTTACTATGACCCTGCAGTGCTTGAGTTGCTCCACTTTCCTACTCATTGTGAGGAGTATTACAAAGGCAGACAACAAGCAGGTCTAGGGATTTATTTCCACCTCAGCATCACAACGCTCAGCTTAATGCAACAAGACAATTCTAAGCTGCATTCCACACAATATGAACATCTACTAGTGATGGCACCCCTTTCTTTTCCTAAACTATTTAAATAAGCTTATTCTCATACTTTGTGCTATTATGTTTTCACTTGAAATGTTCGTCCTCACTCAAGTGGCAAGTTTGACTTCATCCTGCAAAGGATGATGGAAAAGAGGATAGACAGGACAGAGGAGGACAGTTTTCATCTTTTAAATTTATTCTGTCTGTGCCAAAGGAACCTAAACCCTCACCTTGGTATATTCTCTACTCAATCTGAGCTACTTCAGAAAAACATCAACTATATTGACCTCCTTCTATAAAGAAAGATCACAATGGAAAGACACATAGCTAGACTAAAAAGATTTTTCCAAGTACATTATCTGCAGTACACATACCTCCTCTGCTTCCTTTTATTAAAAAGGAGGGAAAAAACCCCAACCAAACCCAAACAAACCAGAACCTAAACATTCACATCATCATCATCTGTATTTGAAGCATATAATATATACATGGGTGCTTTACTGAAAGTAAAACAGGTTGTAACTTTAAGGGTTTAATGGATCAGTAGGCTATCCCAACTCATACCAGGAAACTCCATGTGCTGCTTTTGTTTGGGGTAGAGTTAATTTTATTCAGAGTGGCTGGAATGGGGCTGTGTTTTGGATTTGTGCTGGACACAGGGTTGATAACACAGAGATGTTTTTGTATTGCTGAGCAGGGATCACACAGAGCCAAGACCTTTTCTGCTCTTTGTACCAGCCATGCCAGCAAGGAAGCTGAGGGTGCCTGGGATGGTGGGAGGGGACACAGCCAGGACAGGTGACCCCAACTGACCAAAGGGACATTCCAGACCATGTGACATCATGCAAAGTGAGGGGAAGAAGGAAGAAAGGGGGCACATTTGGAGTGACGGTGTTTGTCTTCCCAAGAAACTGTTATCCATGATGGGGCCCTGCTCTCCTGGAGATGGCTGAACAGCTGCCTGCCCAAGGCAAAGCAGGGAATTCATTCCTTGTTTTGCTTTGCTTGTGTGTGTGTGTGTGTGTGGCTTTTTCTTTCCCTGTTAAACTATCTTTACCTCAGCTCTCAGGTTTCCCAGCTTTTACCCTTCTGATTCCCTCCCCGTTCCAGGTGCAGTGAGAGTGAGCCAGTGGCTACATAGGGCTTGGTTGCTGGCTGGGGATAAACCCCGACACTGTACAAGTAATTAAAAAAAAAAAAAAAGAATCCTGCTACTTATACAGCACATCCAGAGTCCTGTCTGTACAAAAACATCACCAGTCAAACTATAAAGGCTTTTAACAGACAGCAGGGAAGCCATGGTCTCCTCTATCCTGATCCAACACTGCTGGGAACATGGCTATGTTGCTGAAAAGAAATGAAAGCAAAATATTTCTGTCTCCAGCAACTGCTACAGTCAAAGTAACACATGTTGCTACGGTGCCTTTACACACTCTTAATAATGAAAAACTTGAAAAGATACTCCCTGGTTACTTCATGACCCACTCAAAACCTAAATTAAGTATTCGTCACTAGTTTAGGCTCACTGCTCAGAACTGTTAGAAAGAAACTTTTGCAAACCTAATTAACAAGCAAATTAGCATTCTCTTAGATCATATCCATAGAGACTTTGTTTTTACATTTGCACTGTGGCTCACTGCTCAACTGCTGACTCAAGTATTAGTATTTAACTTGTGATGCAATACCAAAACTGTTTCTATGCCTATTCCACATGACTGCTTATAAAATTATAACAAATGTTTACTTCTGCCCATTCAGAGAGGTATCCTTTCTTCTGCAAGTGTAAACAATCTCTCAAATAAAATAAATTTCACTCCTCTCAGTCACTTTCTCAGACAGGAAACCAGTGATGACAAGAATATCACCAGCTCTGATCACAGCTTTCTCGATCTGATTGTACCTGTGGCACCCCAGCCCAGAGCATTTTGCCATGTGAAGATTCCAAAGATGATGTAACCCTCACAGCTGTGGGCAAAAAAATGAAAACTGCATGCTTAAGGGTTAAAATCAAAAAAGAAATCAATTTGGTTTGCGCTTTCAATGCTTTAAAAGCCGTAACTTGAGCCAATCTTACTGCAGAGGGTCTACATGACATTTCAGCTCTGAGAACATCAAAAGGCCCAACTTTTACATTAAGAAATGCTCTCTTTACCTGTTTGGTCTGTCATTCTGCCATGTAATACATTCTGTACTCTGTGCACTCATGCAATAAAAACCAAGGCCTCACCTCATCCCTGGCTCTCACTTGAAGACCCAAGGACCTCCTTAAAATCCCATTAGAAGTAAACAAGCCTTGGCAAGCACACAAATGCAGAACCAAATCCTAAGACCATCAATGGCACTCTGGATGCTATCGAGGTGGTGAATTCCTGTCTCTTGATTCCCATTACTCCTTCGGTTGTCTTCAGGCAACTGCTCAAGTTCGATTTTTTGTTGTTTCAGGGGTTTCTGTTGATGCTTTTTGGGGAATTTTTTTTGTTTGCTTTTTCTGGGGGGTTTCCCCCCAAACTTAAGTATCATTTCTGAGCTCGCTTCATGCATTGCTCACCCCCTGCTCTGCACACTTTGGCTCAGGGATCATGTGAACCAGAACTGCCACTGCTGCCTCCATATCATAAAAACAAGCCTCCCTTAGAACAGCTCCCCTACCACAGGCCAATACTCCCCACTGCTCTAATAAACCTCAGACAAAAGCTCAGGCTCATTATGCCAAGTGCACTTACATCTGATTAACCTTCTCAGGGATCTTTACCTAAGGCACTCTGAACAGCCTTTCTCCCTTTTGGGATTGCCCATCATCCAAGCACTTGAAGAGTCTTTAGAAAGTTTTATTACCAAGCCAAGTTGATATTTTGGCATATTTTATCCTTTTGTATCCTTTAAGCAACATATCTTCTGGATACCCTAAGCATTGGCCTAGCCTTCAATTTCTCCTTCTAGTCCCCTTATCTCAAATTAAACAAAAAAGAAAAGATATGCTACCAGTGCCAAATAACCAAACACAAACTTTAGGAAGTTCCTGCTGCACAAACCCCTTTTTCCTGTTACAGCCCATCTGTGAGCTCAGATTTTGGTTCTCAGCAAGAACCAGGGATAAGAAGCAACACTATCACCATGGCATTCAAGCACATTCCACTTTCTGAAGCAACATCCCATCACCTATTACTTCACAGAAATCTGCTTTGGACAATGCTGAGATTTTTTACCTTGTCTTCAAATGAAAATAATAAATCATCCTGTAATGCAAGAACATAAAACGTGGTTCACTTGCACCCACATTCCACCTGGCAGGATGATACTGAGAAAAGCAGCACTAGATAGAGCTGCTCTCTCACACCCAATGCATGGTGATAACTCTGACAAAAGCTGCAGTGAAACAGAAAGCCAGATGTACGTTTTTTCTCAAGAGCTACTGATCCACACTCTCACTGAAGTCATCACGTTCCAAAATTGAAAGACCCCAAAAAAACCCAAAACACCTAAGAACGTGTAGGAGTATCTTCTCCTTCTAGCCATGTGTCTATCTTAGCACTACCAAACTGTCAGCTCTGAAGGTTTGGGATTTTTTTCTCATTTGCTTATCTGATATGGCTGGTTTAAGATAAGGCTCAAGCTTGCTAACTCCCCCTTCACTCTGAAATCCTTCACTACAAACCCTCAAATGCACATTCAAAATCAAAACTGTCATAGCCATTAGCAAGAAAATGGATGATTCAATAGAGGAACCAGCTTTATAGTTAAAAGGATCTGCCTTCTCTAAGGTAGATCTCTTAAAATTGGAAAAAGAAGCTTAAGTTACCCATGTAACTGATGAATACCCACTCAGCCTGAAAAAGCTGGAATTTATCTCTTACATGCTTCCAGTGCAAAAATTTCTGTAGAGCAAGAGAGAAAGGGATGAAATAAGCCACTGGGAAAATCCACTTCTTCCAGGTGTTTTCAAATTATTGCCTGTACATTAGGTTAGCCAACCTGATCAAAGCTTTTTCCATGTCTTATTGTAATAAAAGCATATGGAAATAACAGTATTTGTGAAGGTGTAAGAACATTCTATTATTGCATCTCTGATTGTTATAATTCAGATGCATCATCTCATCTTTTGCTGACATTTCTTAAAATTTGCCCAGAAATGAGAAGTCACGTGCCTTCATACCATTCAACATCCCTTACTGTTTATGGCTCCCAAACAATTCCCTCCCTCTTAGCACAACACTGTTCTACTGCATTTGAAATTTCAGAAGGTATTTTTTTTACACGTGCAAGTTCTGCAAATCTGTTCCTATTCTGCGATATGTGAGAAGCATTACAAGTCACACGGCTAAGACAGGCAGAAATCCATCACAGGGTAGTGATGAAACACCAAAACCAGCAAAGCAGTCAAAGCCCTCTTCCCTCAAATGAGAAAGATCCCAAAAGATGGCACGTAGCTCTCACTGGAATAAAGTAATTCCAAAGAAACATCAAAGTTTTTTTTTTCCCCCCCAAATCTCAATATGATTTTACTTCCACTATCACAGCTTTTCTCAACAGGTAGGGAGAAAAAAAGGAAAAAATTACACCATAAAAAAAAAAAGCCAAAAATATTCCCTGCTGTCATTCAAAATTCCAAAAACATCAGCACAATTGTCAAAAATCACATCAATTGCACATTTCCAAACAGAACAAAAATCAGAAAATTTTGCCCCAGAGCTGTTCACGGGAAAAAGCAAAAGATGTAGGTCGTCTTCACTCACAAAAGACTTAAAGGAAAGAAAAAAAAAAACCTCCTGCACACTTAGAGCAAAGCAAATAGAAAAGGAACAAGACCTATTTTTCTTTCTTTGGACTGGACAAAGCCGCCCTCTGCACTTGTTTTGAAAGCCTCAATACCAGCCAAGGGCTCCTAGCAGGTGTAAAAAAGTTCCCCCAATAGTGACACCAGCACCTGAGACCATGCCATGGCCTCCTCAGCAAGCTGCTGCCATCCAGTCCTCAGAGCAGCCACCAAGTCCCTGTGTGTACCAGGGAGGTGCTCTGCACTCTCACCTGTAATATTTAGAAGAACAGGGGATGTGATCAAAAAGCCAAAGCCTGCACTACTGCCTCATCAAACATGGGTTGCTTGCCAAACAGATGCTCTCAAGACTGGATCACCACTAATGCAGACTCAGTCCTGCAAAGCTTGCAGTGCTCTCACCTGAGCCAAGAAGCTGCTCTCACCTTCCCACCAAAGACTTCAGTTAAAATGTCACATCCTGCCAGCAGGATTTTGTACCCAGCAAAAGGATATGGCAACACTTTCCACACTGTCTATGGGACTGCAGCTTAAAAGGGATGTGCACAGGGACCTTATAATTATGTCCTCTTTTCCCCTCCCCATCCTGGACAAGGTATGAACAGGCCAGCAGCAGGATGCGAAGTCTCCAATAGAAAATAAACAGTTTCACTCTTGTATAGCTCCTGTTTTTACCCACCTCCAAACAAAATAACCATGTTAAAGAGAGCTGCTCTAGGAGATGTGACAATCTCACATCAACGCACCCCAGTCCCTCAACGTGTGAAGGTTTAAAGACTCAGGCTGTTGGTCACTTGGGACAGGTAAGTAATAAAAAAAGTACTTTTTAAAGCAATCAGCATTCCAAATACATCAAAAAAACTAACACTATTAAGTATTTGCCACAACTTAGACATTTTGAATAGTGTACTACTGCAATCAGCAACACCACCAGCATGAAAAAAGAATCAAGAAGGACACCAGTGAAGTTAAAAGCTTCTGTATTAAAGCCATGAGGAAATCATTTGTTTTCCACCTACACAAATATCCTGAAATTGTACTGTGGACCAACAGAAAATTCTATTTCCCATTACAAAATGCAAGTTTACATTCTAGTAACATATCATAAGAATAGACTTCCATGGTACTAATCATCAGAAAAGCAAGCAAGCAATAGGGGGTAAATTGTGATTTAGATGTATGGTTTCTCACAGCATACTTTATCTGCACTCTTCAAAATCTGTTTATTTTGGACAAATGACACAAGACTTCCTCATGGCAGGAAGTCCTGCAAGCCAAAGGCCACTGCTGAAACAGTATTTCCACTATTTTGCAATAGGGACTTAAACTCACAAACATGAACGAAAACTGCTAATTTACATGAACAGATTTGCCCTTTGGCTATTTAACCACCCGAGAGGGAACCACTGTCTTCTCCTTACATTTTCCAGCTTAGCACATCTTCAGAAACCCAAGTGAATGCCCAGAACCCAGCCAAGGAACAGTTAATATCAACATTTGGGAAGTGAAACACCATGTTCCAACACCAAAGTTTCCAAACAATCTCATGACAGTCCTGAGCCTTTCAAAGGGCAAGCAGAACATCTGCCCACACTCACTCCCATTCCCTTCACATAAAGCACCACTGAAGTTTCCTGAACGCTAAAAATCCCACAGAACACTTGCGGAAAACTATGAATTAGTTAATGTGAGGTCGGTGGATGTGAAACACGCTGCTGAACTCCTCCAACAACAGCACACATCAGTGTATCCTGAAGACCTGCTCACCTTGCACACTTCTGGCACTTTGTCTCCACTAAACCAGAGCTAAGTCGCAAGGTTGTGACAGCCACACAGACGGCTGTCACAGATCGCCTCCTCAGACCACTCCCCTACCAAGAGGCAACACAACAATGTAGCTTTGTCACGCCAAGGTTGAAATTATCAAGAACTGTAATTATTTTTTTACTTAGCATCCTTCTGTTACCATTTTGAATAAAAAAGATAAGCGTTCTTTTCCCACAGTACTGTGTGGTAGGAGTATGACCAAGTAGCTGGTCTTGGTGTACAGAACTGGAAATAAACAACTGACTGGACACACCAACCCTTTCTTAAATCTTGATATAGAAATGATGTAACACATTTTTAAATGGCTGAAGATACTAAGTCACAGCAGCACCATGCTTAACTTGCTTCAGCTAGATTATCAGCTGGATAAGAGATGCAGTATGACCACAAAACCCAAAACATACCACATTTTTATTCCAAGTCTAGCAGTCTAAAATTGCCCAACAAACTAGAAAAGCAAATGTGTCCAGTTCCTAGCAAACACATACCAAACTGAAGAATACCATTCACCATCCTCCCATCTGATATTTTAGGGATTCTTCTACCCAAAGCACCTTTTTATCAACAGTGTTGAGTATTCCAGAGCTGGCCCCAGTTGAGCTCAACAGACCCACACCACACAGTGAGGAGACACCCACTCACAGCCCAAACGTGCAGCCAAAGTTAGACTGCCAGCTCTTTTTGACCAGGGCCATGGAACAAAGGCACAATGCCACGTTAACATGGACACGCTTCCAGGACACAATGCCTGCCTGCCTATAACCTAAAAGCAAAGAAAAGGAATTTCACTGGCTTACTGCCACTGACCAATTCCCACAGCAGGTAAGCTCCTATCTTCAAATGCTGTATGTCTACCCAGATTGCACAGAATGAGTGAGATACTGCAGAAATGCCAGTTCATGCAGACTGTAGAGTTTGTTTACATAGCCTACTTCAAGATACTGCTACCTTATCACCAAAATGTGCCAAAGATGCAATCAAGCTCTGCAGAGCCTGACTGGACAGGAGTCTGTGAGCTCAGGATCATCCTACAGCTCTACAGCACACACAGGCACCAGGGAGCAACCCAGCTTTGGTAGAGGAAAATAACTTCTGTTAGCTAAAACACACAAAATTTGCTTTTCTTAACAGGAAACCCACCACTCTTTTTTCATAGTAAAATTTCATGTTACAGTATGTGGATATACATGGACCTTGTCACAAACCCACATTACCAAGAAACCAAAATTCAGTCATTAAAGTAAGGCCAGGACTCAGAGATCTACACTGAAATCTCACAAGTTACTCTAGTTCGCCAAAAAAATTCAGTTAAATCATTTGTGAAACTCTAGGTCAAAATAAATACATCTAGTCCTCTGCACTTCTTCCACAAGTATTTCGCTATGCAGGCACAGCTAGAAATTACAGTCCTAATCTTTCAAGGTGAACATCACACAGGGTTTCAGCACCCAGCACTACTGACTGGTCTCAATGCAAACCTCTCCATTTGCCTGGACCACCTCCCAGAACTGCAGGGCGAAAACCACGCTCAAGACAAGGAGCAGGCACTTCGGCAACCTCGCAAATCCCCCCAAACACCATGTTCCGAACCCTCCGAGAGCCACGACCCCCCTGTCCCCGGGGACGCACCGGGGACAAACCTGTCGGGCTCTGTAACTTCAACGTCCCTGCCGCACCGCGGGGTCGACAGCTCGAGGCTGCCGCCAAAATCACTACCCGCATGAAAAATCAAAATAAAACGCGGGGGGCAAAAAGCCGACCCGACCCACCGCCCGTGAGCCGCCCAGTGCCCGCGGCGGCCCGGGGCGACCCCCCCACGCTCCCCGGAGGCCTCCCCAGGACTGGGGCCGGCGGGCCCCTCCCGCACCCCGCCGCGGCTCCCGCGGGAACACCGCCCGCCCCAGCCACAACAAAGGCGGCCGGAGCGGCCCAGCGCCCGCGGGGCTCCTCCGCGACCCCCGGGCTTCCCCCGCGGCCCCCCTCGCCGCGGCCCCGGCACAGCCCCTGCATTAGAGCCGGAGGGGGGTGCCCGCGCAGTGACAATGATCGGCCGCCCCCCGCACCTGCGCCGCCGCCTCCTCCTCCAGCCCGGCCCGGCCGCTCGGCATCCCCGGGGAGCAGGGCCTGCGGCCGGGCCGAGCAGGGCCGGGGGGGCGCCGGGTCTCCCCGGGCCCGGCGGCGGCGCAACAAAGCGGCGGAGCCCGGGGGGCGGCGGGCAGCGCCGGCGGACACTCACCGGGGGGCGGCGGGGTCCCGGCGGTGCCGCTGCGCCGGCCCGGGGAGCGGGCGGCGGGCGGCCCGTCCCTCCTCGCTCTCCTCTCTCCGCTGCGCTCTCTCCGCGAGCAGGGCTCGGCTCGGGGGGTTACGCGGCGCGGCGGCCGCGGCCGGGCGGTGCGGGCCGGGCCGGGAGGGCGGCTCCCCCCGGGCGGGCTCCGGCGGGAGGCGCCGCCGCCGCCGCTGCTGCACCGTCCGGGCGCCGGGGTCGTCCCGGCCCCATCAAGGCCGGGCCGCGCCGAGGGGGCCGCGGAGGGAGCGGGGCCGCTCCCCGCGGCGGCTGGTGGCCATCTTAGTCCTCCTCCTCGGCGCCGAGTGCCCCCTCCCCGCCCGGCTGCCAGCGCTGCCTCCTCCCTCCGCTCCTCCTCCTCCTCCTCCCACTGCTCCCGGCTGGCTGCGGTCGCTCCCGCGGCCCGGCGAGGCCGCCCGAGGAGAGGCGGCTGGTCCTGGCAGGCCGCGGGCCCGCTTCTTAGTTCTGAGGCTTTTTAGAATTATCTTACTTTTTGGAGGGGTGGGTCTGGCTTCTCCCCGTTCTCTGACAGAATTCCCGCTCCTCTAGCGCTGACCGCCCGTGTCCTCTTCGCTCTGCCCCGCCACCGCAGGCCCGAGCAGCTGACACGCGAGGAAAAGCCGTCCCGGGCAGGAACCTGGATGTGGGATGAGGAAGGGAATGCAGGTCGATGCCGGAGCAAATAATCCAGCCTTGAGCTGGGCTTGAGGCGCTTTCCCTTTCGCTCTTTGTACATCTAGAGAAAGTCCACTGGATATGCCCTATTGCTTACCACAAGGAGGATTGTATGCCTGTGCTGACCGACCAGTCTCATCTGTATTATCCAGATGTTTAACCAGAATTAGTTACCCTTTTCCTACTTAATCCAGAAGTCGCATGAAATTCCCAACAGCTGAAGGAATGACTCCTTTTTGTCTGCAGGACAAGACATCAGTTTAGCCACGTGCTGGGCACACAGTGCAGGGGGTCACTGCAACCCGAAGGCAAACTTCATTCACTTGGACACTCCTGAGGAGCAGTGCAAAGGTGTGTCCACACGTGTGTGATCAGATACCCTTCTGCCTTTTTCCAGTCACTTACAATCTTACCTCCTCTAAGAAATTAGTTGCTAGCAGCCATTCACCCTCTAGCAGTTTTGTTTGGGGTATTTTTTGTTTGTTTGTTTACAAAATCCCTTCTGAAGCCTTCATTGAAAAAAAACCAAAATAATCAGTTTGGAGACTCTGGCTGCAGGGGTAAAAGCTGCAATAAACAAAGCACAAACCATCCGAAACCTCTGTTTTATTGGCAAATTATCACAAGCGCCAGGAACCAGGACCATTGCCTCTTGTCTGAGCTACAGGGGTTTATTAAAGGAAGCTGTGTACTCTGTTGTGCTGGAGGACAAATGGAGTAAACACCATTTATCCATTCTTCCTTCTCTGGCCGTTAGCATCGAACATGTAAATGCACTTAATGGTTTTTTTTCTGTTAATGTTCTAGTGTTCAGCTGGCAGCAGAAATTATCTGGTCCCATTCAGGTGGGGAAAATTCTGCTTAAAACCTATGTATGTCTTGAGTGAGGCTAGCTCTACTTCAGCTCCTAAGAAGCGCTCACTGAAGACCAAAGTATAACTGCAAACAAAGCAAGCCTACTTCTCCCAAGTGAAAAACAAAATAAGCAAGGACAAGTGTGTAACATCTTTGCCTACACGATACAGTGCTGCCTTTACTTGTTAAAGACATCTTCAGGCATTCAAAATTCACTGTGTGGACAGGAGCAACATCTAGCCCAGCTCAGGAGAACAGTCCAGGCCCTAGTTTGGGTTGGAATGGAGTTGGCTGTCCCTTTGCAATACTTGTATTTTTTTCTGTGCAGGACAATCAGTGAAGAACAGGCACCGGGAGAGAAATCATGCACAGTATTATCAGCCATAGTCCTGTCACAGCAACTGTAGTATGATCAGTGGCAGAAG
The DNA here is from genome assembly GCA_008694505.1 of Cyanoderma ruficeps. Taxonomy (NCBI): domain Eukaryota; kingdom Metazoa; phylum Chordata; class Aves; order Passeriformes; family Timaliidae; genus Cyanoderma; species Cyanoderma ruficeps. The sequence continues at coordinate 8,910,193 of VZDJ01000084.1, forward strand.
CTCTTAAGACAGTTGGTATTCTTGTGTCTCTTGAGGAAAAACTTAAATTTTATTCCATGTGTATCTTGTTTTGCCCCTCCTAATGAGATGCTTGCTTTTTAGACAAAGAGCATTGTAACAACTTCTTCCCAACCACTCTTTGCAGCCTCCTATTCCCATATCACATACTAACACCTGTAATTGTCGCTGTCTGCTGCGGAAAAAAATATGTATTTGTCTATGGCTAAGGCCATATAGGGCACTCACCGTGTTTTGTGTGCATCATGTAGCAATGTATACACAGAAGGAAAAGTATGTGTGTTGAGTTGCATGCTATCACATACCAGACTGACATAATTTACCCCTGAAGTGAAGGCTAAGCTCAAGAGTCAGCGGAAAATATGTTATTGCTACAGAACCGCCAAGGTCTCTATCTCAGTCCATTCAAAGCTAACATGCACCGAATTTTTAGAGGTGCATCCTCCAGCCATGCCAGTCTAGAAGCAAAAACACAATGAACTCGTCTCGGCAGAATTTGGCCCCGTTTGATGTTTTCATTCTGAACTGCAGCATAGAGGAGCACTGATTCCATCAGCTTGTTCCGACAGTTATTTCACTTACTGTGCAAGATGCAGCCTGTGAATGTTACATAGCAGTTACACTTCACAAAACAAACAATGCTCTCCCTGTAATTTATGTGTAGAAGGAGACTTGCGTCTTTCTTAGGTAGAGGTTTAGCAGGACCTATCTGAGCCAGCTCTACTGAGTAAGAATCAAAGCTAACAGAGATGGTGCTGTTCCTAATTCATGATAAGTAGTGGGAAATCAGCAAAATCCCCCAGGATGGCAGTGGGAGTTGCAGGGACAGCTGTGTGCTATGCCAGATACACGTTTTGCTGCATGCCAAGTTACACTATTTTTTTCTTCTTGCGCAGCTAATGCTCTTTGCATTCCTATTTATAGTTCCCATCTTTCGGTCACAGTTCCAAAATAAATAATGGCAAGCTGTAATGCTCCATACTGAGTGACACCAGACACTCTTTTTACCTTCTCAGCATCTCTCCTCTCACAAAGCTCATCACGGGTATCTGCTTGTCTTTCTCAGAAAAGGTGCAATATAGTAATTACAGTGCTATAGTAAGACAAAAGAAAGTATTTACAGTTAACCTTTCTTCCACTTTGCAATGCAACTGTGAACAAGGGATTGTATCAATCATTAAAAGGTGTAGAGATATATTTAAAATTTCTTTGCCTCCTTTTTTAGAGGGTAAGCTGAAACCAACACAATTGACTTCCAGTGGTGCAATGCCACTCTGATTTCAGGTGAGATGCTCATATACTTTCATTGCATTTATTTGACACATCTTGGGCATAAAGCTACATCTGTCCTCTTTGCATATACTAGCTTATGGCGAAGTACAGGCATATCCAGAACTGAAAAGAAATTGCTACAAGAAAATGAAATGAATTTGAAGTAATTTTATCCTTTTTTTAATTAGAATTTTTTTAACAGAAGAAAATAGCACTGCTTCCCAAATTTACACAATGTCACCTAATGTTTTAATCATACAGAATTCTTAGTACTTCCTCTGAGAATTCCTCTTCCCTCCCTCCTTCTTGCTTGTTTACAGATAGTTTTTGGTATTAAATAAGAGGAAGGGTGGGGCTGTCAAGGGTCTGGTGCCCCTGTCCTGTGACGCTCATGTTGAATTTGGCTGAAATTTGAAAAATAAAATAGAAGTAAATTCCCTTGTCACACATGTTCTTCAGAAAAATGATGGCCTGCTTGTCAGAAGTTAATAAATAATACAATCCCCAAATAGTCTACTGCTGAGCTCATAGCATTTGTAAAGCATTAACACAGTCACCACGGCAGAAACACCAGCAACCTGATGGAGTAACAGTCAAAGAAAGCAGCAGCCAGTGGGGCGGCTACTCCTTCACCCTCTGGGGCCCAGCAATCCAGCCCCACTCTGGATAAAGAGCCTTTCTTCTGCTGTCAATGTTAGTCACGTAGTTCAAATAAATAAATATTTTCATCCCAGTGCTGCAGAATCCAAGTTTAAAGGTGGATGATTTTAGAATAGTTTGTTACAGCTGGACATAATGTGTGGGGTTTTTTTCTTCTAAGAACTGCTAACAAAGCAGCATTGAAAGCAAGAACATGAGGGTGAAGGGAAGAAGCAGAACAGAGGATGGTGAGATAACAGAATTCCCAGCCCATAAAGCTTTAGGCCACATCTGTAACTGTAAAAACCCTCAGAGCTTGCAGTTTAGTTCTCAAAATCCCTGCCCTGATTCAGATTGTTTGTCCAGAACAGCGTTCTTGCTATGGAGGTTACAAGGCTAGTAGGGCATAACTTGTCATACATAACTTGTGTACAATGAAATATTATTCAAGGAATAAAGCACTGATAGAAAAGGACACGTGCCAAACTTGCTTGTAAACAAGTATTACATTGTGCATGTGTGTGTATGGAAAAGAGGATGTAGTTAACAAGAACATCTAATATACTTCATGATACTTAATATTTAGAGGATGTGGGAAATTTAGAGGTCAGAGCTGTATTTTCTGGGTCTAAATCTTTGCATACCTGTATGCTAATGATTCTTTTTAGACTTTCCAACCTGCAAAGGCAAAAGGCAACCACAACTTCAAGGGCCTGGATTGTGTTCAGGCCACCTGAATGTGACTCTGCTCGTCCAATAAAAGTAGGAAAAAGGAGCAGGTGGCAACAGAGAAGGTTCAGTTCAGCTGAGGTCATTGTGGCTTACGCAGCCTCAAAGCCTGATGATCCCAGGAGTGAATCCGAGAGGATGAGATCACACTCAGTGAGGGAAAAATGCTGCCATCTGGTGCCTCTGGAGAAAAAAAAAAAAAGAAAAGAAAAAAAAAAAACGNGTGCTTCATCTGCGGTGGTATCAGTGCTGCTGGTTCAGTCCTGCAGATCTCCAGCTGTCTTTTTGTTGTTTAGGAGGTGTTACCATTCTGCAAGTCTTACTTTAAACAACAGGCTGAAAAAGTGCATTTTACAGTGGTTTGCCCACAAGAGGAATATCATTAACTATTAATGTAGTCTTTAAGGCAATTTTAGGAAAGATGGTTTCAAACAAAGTCACTTACATCTGAGAATAACATAGACCTGATTTATTTTAATGAAGTTTTGCATATTCACACCAAGAGATTGCAAAATGCTCTCCTATCACAAATCCTATATATATATATATTACTATTATGTAGCAGGAGAAACTTGTAGTCTGTAAAATACATCTGAGAAAGAATGAAGATGCTGGGTTTTGCTATCGAGTTGAGTGAAAAAGTTTAACAGAGCAGGGATTCAATGCATTTCTTTTGCAGAACTGACTTTGACCTTGACCATTACTGCCCAACCTCTAATGCCCACTATTTTATCTTATGAGCATTGTAGATGATACTGAGTGCATGTCAGAAGCCTCAGAGGATACAGGACCAGACACTAAATGCCACTTACTTTTATAATTCACCTTTTACATCAGCCTATTTCAGATTGTTGTTGATAGAGCCCCAGAGGATGTGCCAAATATGTGCTGAGACACTCCACAGTGTTAGAATGAGGGAGTGTTATTTTTGTCTAAGATATTTTTATTTTTACAAGCTTTCACAGAAAGCCATAATGGTAGCTTGGAGAGGTTGAAATTACTGATTAAATTAAAACCCATGCATTGCTCTATTTTAGATGTAATAAAGATAGCTCTTTCTGGGAACTTAAATTTGTTTATCCCTTGACTAAGGGAAAATCTGAGGGCCACAGGTCAGCTTCCCACTGAAAGTAAACTGAGTTAAGTGGTTCATATATACCATATTCATTTTTAGACACAGCATTTTTGTAACAAAGTGGTCACAAAACCTCAGAAATGAAATTCGTTCTTGCAGATAAACTTACTCCTGCAACACTGTCAATTTCCTAGGAAGATACTCTAATCTAAGAACACCTTCAAATTCATGGAGAAACCCAAAGACCAGAGAGTCTTGCAAAGGATTTATTGTACAGCTCTGCTGAGCAAAGAAAAGGAATATGTTCCATTTAGTTCCTAACCTTAATGTATCTACGGCCACTTTATGCACATTTTTCCTAAAAAATCCCTACATTTTCATTCAAAACAGAGCTCGATGCTTATATCACTAATGTTGCATTGGAAGAACTTGGAGTTTCTTCCTCTCCAACAGCACTGGAATTTCTTGTGGGTACATGGAGGAAGTCTGGATTTTTTAGGTGTGCAGATAACTTACAGTAGAGGAGTAATTTCTTTGATAGTCCCTTGACCATGAACATATCAGGCACCTTGAAGCCCTTCTAATATTCTTAGCCATGTCATGTAAAATTAGGTTTAAGAAACAACAAAAAAGTTTTGTCAGTGCCTGTGGCAGCTTTGTTAACAGCAACATCAGTCATCAGTCTCCCTTCAAGTTACAGTCTGGGGAGGGCGTTTTATTTCACACAAAAAACTGGTCCTGCACAACTTCCACTTCCAAGTAGAGTAACTGAATCACGCCAGCAAGGTGATCCAAAGAGATTTTTTAGTAGCCAAACTCTTGGCTATTCCCAAGGGAGATGATGAGAGTTTTCTGTAGTAGATTGTTAGATGGCTAAGCAATCCTCTGAGCAAGGCATGGGAAATGTGGCTGGAAAAAGCCTCTGCCTTGTCAGTGGGCTTATATTAACCTGGTCTACAGGGTCCACATCTCCACTGGATCACTCTTTAGGTGCCTGCTTTTTGAGAAGAGTGGGAAAACACCAGGCTAAAATAAGCAGGGCTCCAGATATCCACGGCCCAGAAAAGTGGAATTATAGTAGTGATAAGCTGCAGCCCTGGTGTTTATGTGGGGACTTGAGGATAACAAAACACAGCTCATGCTCTCTAAAATGACTTTCCCAATGCTTTCCAAATGACTAGATGTGTTAACCTCTGGGCCCAGGTTGCCACAATACCATGAGATTTCCTTACAAACCCAATTAGTTTCTCAGAATATTTTAGCCATCGGCCTACAGTCATTGCTCAGTGCACTCATGCATTTCAAAACCTCTGTTGCAGGGCTAAGATGTAGCATGTCTTAGCTTTTCCTTGATTTATGCAGACGGGTGCAGATAATTATCTGTCAGCACCATTGTCCATCTGTGCACTAGCATATGCTACTTTAAACATGTAAAAATGGCACTTTGCCTTCAGTCATGAGAGGAAAGCAGTGACTCCTGGCTTTTTTATGTCATCACTTTAGCCAACCAGCTTTTGTAAAGAGGTTTTTTTGATACACAAAATGGATGCTTAACCAGTTCTGGAAGAAGATATGTGCAAATATCCCATAGTAAAACTACCATGAGCTCAGTACGTGGGCATCAGCTTCCTTATGCTTTTTAAACAATATTGATACATAAATGGTACCTAAAAGAATGGCTTCTTCTTTCACCACCCTGTTGCCACTGTCAGATGTAGAATGTCGACTTCTGAAAATGAAGCAGACCCCTCAGCTACCCCCTGAAGCAGAAGAAGTGTTTGCAGCTTGATTTAATCCACTTCTGCAGTTCAAGTCAGCCCCATGGCTGATCACACCATCAGGATGGGGTTTGAACACTGCTTTGCAAGGTGCACATTCATCCCAACAATGTTTCTGGCTAGCACATGCACTTATTTTATTGGGGATGGATAACATGTCTGAAAATAAGACTTGGCTCTGAAAAGCAGCAGCTTCCTGCATGATTTTAAGCTTGAGGGTTTTTTCCCTCTATTAAATCAGCTGATCAAAAAGTACACAAACTGGCTTGCATGTTCATTTTAATCCACTCATCTATTCTCCATCATGTGATCCTTTCTTCCTCAAAACACCCCACAGCTTTGTACATTGTCAGCAGTAAGAAACAAAGTGCAGGACTCTCCAGAATTTCATGGGCCTTTGACAGAAGGCAGACCTGACCATTACTGCACACTTGATGTCTCTGCAGGAGCCACCCTGCTCTCTCAAAACATCCAATGAAGACTCCTGGAAAACAGTCCCTTCCCATAAACTCTTCCTGAGAGTATTCCTTCATTTGTAGAACAAATCTTTCCTGTCAACAGATTTGCTCGCTCTCCTCATCATTTCCTCCTGTGCCCTCTGAAGAGATAAACTGCAAACCCTGCAACTGGCTTTTATTTCCTCATTCAGGCACTGACCAGAAAGGCACGGGGATATTCTCTTGTCGAGTCATCAGCATAAAATGCTGACTGTCACCACTGAGCAAAGAGATGGTAGTTCCTGCAAAATCTGTGTTCTGGGAAGTGGCCAACAGAGGCTTGAATACCCTCTCCTAGCTGGTTAGAGGGGCTATCCACTAGTACATCTGAAACATTACATTTTCCAGCAGAGACTACAGGAAGGAAACCAAGGTAAAGGAGAGATATTTATGAGGAAAATAATGAATTTCAATTCAATTTCTTCTAATTATTACACCTGTGCAGAAAACACTTCAGCTGTTCCTTCTCCCCTATCACCCATTGAGAAATCATGCAAGGAGATTTTTCTTTCCCTTTTGAAGGAAGGCCACAAGTCACATTTTTAGGAAGAATGCCCTGCTTATTTGCTCTTGCTAAAGCCAAAGAGGTAGAGGGTAATGTTTGCAGAAACAGTTGTTGCAGTAATTCCATTCTCCAGCGTCTTCAAGAGGTGCCAATCTTTTGGCCACCAAAACCTCAGTTATCCCTCATAAGAAAGTCTTTATTTAGTTTATTCTGAGACTTTTGACACAACATTGAATTATTATGAAAATGACTCACCTTTGGTCAGAGATAAGGACTGTAGGAGAAAAGCTGCTGGCCTTCAACCTCTGTGATATGACTCACCAGATCCTTCTTGTTTCTCCTTGCCAGGGAATCACCCTCAGAGTCTTCTCATTCTCCTCACCTGGGAATCACAGCTGGTTCTTAAGCCTACCTATTGCAAGTTTGTAGAGAAGAGTCCTATGGAAGTGGCCTTCAGATTCTACTAGCACAATGACTGAAAGTGAGAAATGAAGAAAATTTAAACAAATAGTAGGACTAAAGCAGAGAACAACATCCTGTTTTCACAGCAGAATTAATGCTAAGAACGGGATTTGTGGTAGACTTGCAGTATTGGATTAATTTAGGGGATTTAAACCTTTATATGCAATCTTAAACAAGAAATATTAATTGGGGAAAAAATCAATATAATGTTAAGTCACGTGATTTGTCTTTTCCTCCATGACTGTCTAAAGACTGAGTGAAGGCAAGAAAAAACCAAAAACTCAAATTGGCTCACGTGACTGGCTCCTAATACTCTGAGAAACACATTTCTGTGACAATTTTCCAGCAGTAAAAAAGCTTCTAAATTAAAGGTGAGATTGCTTAGTCATCAGGATTTGGTGGTGTAGTTGTCCCTGCTGTAGGGGATTGTATTACATGATCTATGATTACCATTTTATTCCTACTTCTCTGTCGCACAAACTGCCCAGGAGAATTCCTAAAATTGAAAGGTGACTCAATCTCCCTATCCAGAAATAACGTTGATATTTTTTGCATGGGTATAAGCTCTAGCTTGCAGTGTGATGATAAGATAAAATCCTTCCTGAGACACCCAGGGAAGGTCTCTACCATGTAGGAGTTTCCATCACTGTTCCTAGAGGCTTACTGAGCAATTCACATGCTTCCCACGTACCACATTTCCACCATCTGCAGCTTCCACGTGGTTTCCAGGTGTCCTATTGCCACCAGCAGCCGTTTGTGAAGCAGCCTCCAGAGCAGGGCTTTCTCACCGTTTCCAGGGCAATGCAACCTGGCCACACAGTAGCCCCAGCTCACCAAAACACCATTTCCAGCCTACACAACATCCCAGCACCTTCTCACCACCAGCCAGAAAGCTAAACTCAGGCCAGACTCACCCTGTCTTAATAGCGCAAAGTGATTCAGAGCAAGAGGAATTGCATCCAGCAGGCTGCAGAGGGGTTTTTTTTGAAGGTGGATTGCAGGGGGTGAGAGCTGCTTGCAGGAGACAGGTGCCAGGAAGGGGACGGAGCTTTTGGGGGATGGGAGTGTTTTCTAATGGAGATGGCCTGAAGAATATAATTTGTGTGCTTGAGCAGGTCCAACCAGGCTGGCCAGCTTCAGCTGGGAAATGCTGTGTGTTCCTTCCTGATCATGGAGACAGATCTCAGAGTTGGCTATTTTGCACAACTGCTTTCATTTCAGGTCATCTCAGTCCATACAGAAAAACCTTCTTCTGCTTCCTCTATCATTCTCTTTCCGAAATACAGAAAAAAAATTTTTTTTTTTTTTGGCTCAATGAGCAGGCGAGAAGGATAAGTGGCCAATTCAGAAAGATGGTCTGTCCCAAAATTGCAGGAGATATTTGCATGCTCTTGTGAAAAAGATGTGACACCTCAGTAGATTACTTGATTTTCAAGTTGTTGCACCTAGACGGAGTCATAAGGTAGAAGAAACTCACTTGGTGTTTTAAATAGCTAGTTCTGGCAAAGTGTCATCTTTCCCTCAGGTGAGTTTGGGGAGTTTGGTCTGTGAATACAGCTAATTTAGGCATTATACTGCATTCTCTTGGCTGGGTGGGTATTGGATCAGGTGCTTGTGGCTCTGTGGGACCACCAAGCTAGTGCACTCTGCAAGGCCATCCTCAGTGCCGAGGGCTGCGGGTTTGCCTTCAGGGAGGCTGGAACATAAGAGTGGCACCCCCAGCACCCAAAAAAAACCCCCATTCTCAAACCTCTGGCTCTGCTTTGAGGGTTGTTTTTTTACAATCCCTTGCAGAGGAGATGCCTGTCACAATCTGTGTTTCACGGCCGAGCAGGTGGATCCTGCAGGAGGGCTGTAGGTTGCAGACAATGAAAGAGGGGAGGGAATCAGTAGCTCCTCTGAAGCTGCAAGCAGCTTTTTCTGGGGGCAGGCACGCAAACAAACTTCCTCCTCTCATCTCTTGCTATACTTGTCAAATCAGACAGCGTTCAAAAAAAACTAGTCTGGTTTTGTGGAAGGAAGGGCTGTTCTCTAAAGACATTGGGAGCAGGTAGAGCATCTAGCTCGGTGCTTTTGTCCAAAGGAGACAGGTTTTGTTTATATATTCTAGTTTTTCAGTCCAGGACACAAGTACTGTTTTTCAAAATACTGCATTCGGCTGTCAGTCTCTTCCTATGTGAATACACTTTGATTTCCAGGTTTCTCCTCAGAAGTCTTGCTGTAGTGATTTCTCCTTTAGGGTTTTGTATGTGTTTTTTAAAATAAAAATAATTAACTGCCCCCAAACAAATGTCCATCTTTACAGCATATCTTTACTGATGGCTAGATAGAGAACAAAGCTGAACGCTGAGAAGGTTGATTTATGATGCATTTTCCCAAAAAACAATTACTGAAAGAAGAATGTGAGAACCAGGCTTCAGCAATGGAGAAGTTGCACATCATTTAATAATAATAATAAAAGTTCCTATATTAATCCTCAGTAAAATAATAGTTTAGTCCTTCTCCACTCTAGAAGTACACCAAACTACAGTCTGAGCAAATGTAATATTATTCATCCAACTGTGTTCTCACTTAGGTCAAGTTTAATTAAGACTTGTCTTAATTCAAACAGTAATATCACATCCCTGATAAAGAGCAAGTTAAACCTCCACTTGCATTGAACTCCATCACGTTCCCAAGAGTTTCAGTGTTAGCTCAAGTTAATTATGTTTAAATTATTTCCTTTAGTCAGCCGATGTAAAGATCATCATCTGACCCCTTAGAACAGGAGCAGCGAATCAAAGATTTCTGCCGCTGCCAGCAAAGGCTGCCTTACCACTGCACCCTCGTGGTGGTTTGCCTACCTTGAATTCTAACACTGAAGAGCTACATAATGGAAAAATCATTGCTCAGTTACACTGCTTGGCTTCTTACCTCTCAAGATTCTTTCAGGTTTTCAAAGTTCTCACCTTCCAAACATCTTTGTCTGGCAGTGGCATGAAAACGAAAATTACTGGGCATAATCACTCACCTGTGGAAGTTTTCAAGCATGGGAGGGTGTAAATTGGAAGCTGTTTCTGTGTTACAGCACAGCTAAAGACGGATAACTTCAGGTGAGTCAGTTAAGAAAAACACGGTGTTTCTTGGGCAGCATTCCCTTTTTGATTGTTTTTAAATGAGCCCTTCAAACAGGCAAGGGACAGGAATGAAAGAGACTGGACAAAATTGCCTCAAATCTGTTTTACAAGTTTTTAAAGTTTTTAGCACAGAAACATTAACATTATCAAACAATTGAGACCTTTTTCACATATTGTGAGTATACAGATGACCTGGCCACAAAACCCAACCGAACAATGTGAACCAGAAGAATTTGTTTGTAGTTAGTGTTATCAATGGCTTGAATAAATCATCATTGTGCTGAAGACATGCCAAATCTCTGCACAAATTAAAAACCAACCATAAAGTACACAAAGGGACCTTGTCTGATTCTGACAAATGCTTACTTATGACTTTTTGTGGTGAATTTCTACACTGTAAATAAATTAAAAATGACTTAAGGCTTTCTCCTAGAGATTTACACTTTGTGATCTGGAGGCTAGGGATGATGCCTCCTGCAGTAGACAGGCCATTCTTTTGTCCTGCAGTATAGGCGTTTTCACAGAAAAAAAAGCTTAAAAGCAGCAGATATCTACAAGCTGTTTTTTCTTACAGCCTCTGCTCAAAAAGGGTGGCATTACATTTGCTGCATACCAGATGAATAAACACGATAACCTCAATGCTGACAAATTGTTTAAGAGAAGGCAGAAGGCAAATACTACCTTGTCTTCTAGCCAAAGCTTCAGAGGACTTTGTCCTTGGTTTAAAAATGAGGTCAAATACATGAATGCCTACAGACTAGCACTCCTTTCAATGCCACTCTTGCAGGGAGCTCAAAGTCCCATCCAACCCAGCCCTGAATGCTGCCAGGCATGGCAAGTTTAAAGTCATTCTTCCTTTTTCTATCACTACGTGCCCTTATAAAAAGCGCCTCTTCATTTCTCCCATAGCCCTTTTCAACACTGGAAGGCTGCTAGAAGGCCTCTTCAGAGCCTTCTCTTCTCCAGGCTGAACAACCCAAACTCTCTTAGCCTGTTTTCATAGGAGAGGTGCTCCAGCCCTCTGATGATCTTTGTGATGTCCTCCAACAGTTCCATGTCCTTCTCATGCTGGGGACACAGTACTCAAGGTGGGGTCTTCGGAGAACAGAGTAGAGGGACAGAATCACCTCCCTTTACCTTCTTCTTGTGTCACTTTTCATGTAGGCCAGGATACATTTGGCTTTCTGGGCTGTAAGTGCACATTGCTGGATCACATCAAGCTTCTCATCCACCAAAATCCCCAGTTCTTCTCAGAGCAGCTCTCAATCCCCTCACTGCCCAGCCTGTACTTGTGCTTGGGATTGCCCTGACCCAGGTGCAGGATCTTGCACTTGGGCTGGTTGAACTTAATAAGGTTCACATGGCCCCACCTCTCAAATCTGTCCAGGTCCCTTTGGATGGCATCCATCCCTCCAGCATGTCCCACCACACCACGCAGCTTGGTGTCATTGGCAAACTTACTGAGGCTGCACTCAATCCCACTCTCCACGTCACCCACTAAGATTTTAAACAACTTCTTTTCTAGCTGTGCCTTCTTTTTCCCTTTGAATAGGAAGTGTTTGTAAACACGTATTTTTGCAATGTGAAATTACTTCAGTTGCATAATGACTATAATTTATCAGTTTACAACAGAGCAGGCTAAGGTCAAAATTACAGGCTGCTTTTGAAAGTACATCTGGTATTAGAAGAGCCAAGGATGCTGCAAGCTGAAGAAAAAAGCTTCTCCTCACCTCCATTCACTTTGCCAAGTAGCCTCCCTAGTTTTTGTTTGGACCTTGAAGTAGTACTGATTGCATGGGATAGGAGCAACTTGGCCACTTTGCTCAAGTGCCTGGATATAAAAGCCTTTAGAAGAAAATCCATCAAGATAAAAAAAAATCTTTCAGATCAACACAATACGTTTCAGTTAGTCCTGCTCTAATTAACGTGAAATCTAGAGTTTCATTTAGCCTTTGCTGCATGTTTGGGAAGCCGCAACCTCAAAATACATTTGAAGTCACTTTTGCTCAGACAAACAGAAAGGTTAGAGGATATTTAAATGCCCAAATCCAGACACGTCTTCTGCAGGATTCCTGCTAACTGATCCTGAAGGGTTTTGACAACACAAATGCCCACCAGCTTTCAGATTAAAGCTCCCCATATTCACCAACTTCTGCTTCTGGCACAACTCAAGACATGAGTGTCTTTCAGCCTGAGGATTAGCCTGCATATCCATGCTTATCCTGAACACACCACACCCAGATAATGGCCTGCCACATCCTCCCCTGTAAGGTGCTTGGCATGCAGCATCTGCCAATGACAGCTTTTTCTAGAAGAGACCGAAAAGATATGATTGCTTCCCAAGACAGAGAGAACACCAAGAGTTGGGACTTGCAGCTTTGGAGGTCTATGCCTTGCCCTTAGGATAACTAAACATGGAATTTCTGACTCAGACCACCTCTGCATCACAGCATTCTGCTACAAACAGCCACTGTGGGAGACAGGGTCTCATTCCTGACGTAGTACAGAGGTGCTCCCTGGAGACAACAAGGACACTGGAACCTGAGCTGGCCACTGTTGTATGCTGGAGTAGAAAAGGAGAGGTGATGGCTGCATCCCTGCCCTGATGCTGGATGTGAAGGGAATGATGGTCCTTGCTTGGCTCTCAAGAGAGAAGAATTTCGTCTCTCTCTTCAGCAGCAGGAGGTACCTCACAATAAATCCCAGTGCCAAAAGACACTGTATTCTGACCAGAAGTCAAAGGGGCACTAAGATGTACAGGAAGTTGTCTGCAACTGACTCTGCCAGCTCCTCATTCTGAAACACCCAACTCTTGTAAATATTTTTAAAAATGCCTGTTACCAAGATTATCCTGAAATCCCCAAACACATCAGGACATCCAGATTTCTAGCCTCAAAACAGTGTATCTCTGGTGCAACTGGAAGTCTGCTGAGACACAGCTTTGCCCAGCAGAAGCTGTCCTTTATTCCTGTGACCTCTATCACGGCTGGCTGTCCCTTGGTATTCTTTCGGTGAAGAAAGTTTCCTAATACCCAAGCTATATCTCCCCTGGTGTAGCTCATCCTATTGCTTGCTACTTGGGAGAAGGGGTTCAGCCCCATCTCACTACACCCTTTTCTCAGGTAGTTGTAGAGAGTGATAAAGTCTCCCTTATCTCCCGATCCCGTTGCTCGGCCGCAGCGCCTCCCGCCGCGACGGGAGGGATTGGGATGAGACGGGATGAGGAGGAATGCGAAGGGATGCGCGGACAGCGGGGACCCCTAGTGGCACCGAGGCCCTGCCGGGAGAGGCTTTAGGTCCTGCTGCCTCACACTGGTACCTGGTGAAATGCTTGTGGAAAAAGTGGTCTGTTTCTTTGGACCACTCTGTTCAAAAGAGGGAAAACCATGTTCAGTATGAGTAATTGCCCCAAAACCGGGTCCACAAAGTGCGGCTGTTTGGAGGTGACACACACTTATTATTTAGCCTAACACTCTTTGAGTTTTACAAACCGAGCTTAAGAAGGGAGACGAACTGTTAGAGAGGAGGAGGACAGTCCATTCAAACATGAGATGTACTCAGTCCAATCAAGCCTCACCTTAGTGTCCTGTGTCCAACACTGACATTAAGCAGTTGACACAAAAAGCATAAAGCCAGAGCCTTCCTTAGGACACTCCAAATACTCTTCTCACTTCATAATTTTCAGCTCATGCTAGACCACATACTACACAACTGGTGTTGTCTATTGGGATGTCTCAGTGTAGTGCAGACATGATTTATCCTCATGGAACTAGAGTGGTGCGGGACAGTGGCTGGCCCTGGGCAGAGGGAGGCGCATCCCATCCCATCCCATCCCATCCCATCCC